>JAKLNL010000036.1:62373-317642 GCA_022814505.1 Talaromyces liani
TTCTTTTTCTTTTTCTTTTTCTTTTTCTTTTTCTTTTTCTTTTTCTTTTTCTTTTTCTTTTTCTTTTTCTTTTTCTTCCACATTCCAAATTCCTGTTCTAAAGTTGAATTACTCTGGCTGACTTATACTCCAACCGAAGTTTGGCATACGCTCAGATTTATCTAGGATCGGCTGTGGTTTTAAGGCGCTTCAATTTTGAGCTTCACGATGTAGTAAAGGAACGGGATCTTGATGTTGTCAGAGATTGCTTTGTGGGCCTTGCAAGCCCCGAATCTCGAGGCATTAGATTTCGAGTGCTCAGTAAGCGAGATTGATTATTTGATTCCAGTCATTGTAGTTAAGGTCCCGAGGTCTGTTTGCTCCATCACTTCCAAGGTCTGATACTGCATCGTTTCCCATATTTTACAGCTTATTTTCTGGTTATATATGTAGTTAGCCTACTCACCATAGACCCAATGATCTAGACGAATATAGCGAAAATAACCCATCTTTATGCTCGCTTAGGTGGCATATCTTAATCATATTACAACTTTATCTTAGAGTTTATTCCTTGATGTCAAAATATCAGAAATCACTACTGGTATAGTATTTACCTCATAGCAGTTAACTCTATACCGTGCTCTTCTCGATGCCTATACTCTATGCATTTAGTATATCCCTCACCTTTTCTCCGGCCCTAACCAAGCTCTCGTAAAATTCCAAGGTCTTCCCAGTAGGCCCCACTATCGAAAACTTGATTCTACTCCTGCCTATCAGTACTCTGTATTGCAAAATGGGGTACGTGGATAGCAGGAGAACTCACTTTTCAGGTTGGACCTCATGATGTACCCAAATCCCGGTCTCATCACGTAGGCAACACCCATCCTCTGCCATGCCAGACGTAAAGCAATTACTACAAAACTGTCTTGGTCTGGACCGTTGATAAACAGGATCTTGAAAGAGTCTTGGCACTTCCTCGCCTTCTTCAAGGATTTCTCTCAGGATCGACAAGAACCGGTCTGAACCGTTGCCCCTGGTGCAACTCAAAACGGCACTTGAATGGTTGCGTGCAGCTTCAATGAACAACTTCTTACAAGTCGACAAAGGGACAGAATCCTTGGCTGCCGCATCAATGAAAGCAGCTACCTGCGTGGTGACCACCTGATTAAGCTCCACACGGCCCTTGCGGAAGTTCGATTGCAGGACTGTCTCCCAACACGGATTGATGAATCCAAAGTAATATCGAGCTGCGAGCTGTATGAGGAGCTGGGCCCCGCTATTTGCTGGGATCTTGTGCGTCTTCATGAACAAGGCTCCATAAGGAAGTGAGGGTGGATATCTCTGTTCACGGAGAGCAGTGGCGCTCTGATAGTCGAACCGCACCTTCTCAATGCCGGCTGCGATATCCGATGAGATTTCGGTGTGTGTAACCTTTTTCAACATTACAGGGGCCATAGCAACGCTTCTCTGGGGTCGTTGTGGTTTCTGGTAACAACGGATTCGTTCCGCAATCTCTTGATTCAGGCCGAGGATTGTCCCCGCATCGAGCCCAGTATGGTCACCTACAATGCCTGAAACACCATTTGTAGTGATGACATATTCAATTGGCTTATCGTTCCATCGATTGGATCCGTCTGCGAATTGAAAGTGGCGGCCTCGCTCCTCCGGCGTTTCTGGGCTGCCGTCATCTAGGCAAACCACAAATCCCGATTTCTCAATAGTATGAATGTAGGAAGCGTTTTCTTCACTTAAATTCATGAAATCCTCACGGTGCTAAGATATGGTTAGATGTATCCATCTCAGAAATTGCTTGTAAGATGTGCGTGTATTACGTACCTTTGCCCATGATCTACGGTCATCTGCGGTAAGTAGTCCCAACCAATCGATTTCTTCAGGGCTGGATTCAAGAATAGCCTCAAAAATGGACTCTAATCGCTCTCGTTGGGTGGAAATATCCAGTTCCTCAAAGTCAACTTTGTATACATGGCCTCGCCTCAGGACCACAAAGTAGTTGCTCCTGGGATATTGATGCATGACATCTAAGCCTACCTTGGGTTCACGGCAAGCATTGAATAAGTACTTGGAGAGATCCATGCATAGCGGCTGCTCATTCATATATCGGGTTCTGACTTGGCCCCTGTCTAACTGAAACTTGTGCTCAATGACAGCTGATACGACGATAGCTGCACGAGCGGCCTGCGAGCCTGGCATGGAAGCTGTCGGGTGCGTAAAGAAAAAGCTCATATACGGCGCCAACCCCCCCTTGCGTACTAGATACTGATTCTGCAAGTATAGGTTATGATACCAATTGTCCGGGTCAGCCTGCTTGATATCCTGTAGGCGGTCATAAAGTCGTTTCCCAATACTGCCTGGGGCCTGAAACTCTGCGGCTATTTCCAAGGTGTTTTCGAATTCCTCATCAGTTGCAAATGCACGTACGTATGAAAGATGCCTTTCGATGAGGACTTTGAGCTCAGGAATAGGGAGTACAGGGAGTAAATCAGTAGTCAAAACGTTTTCTTTCTCGCTAGGGGTGGCATGAGTGACAGGACCTGGCATGGGGTGTCCACTAGGAATAGCACTGGCCTCACAATGATCGTCGAAATCATCACCATTTGATCTCGGCGATGGCTTCTGGCATAGTTTGGATCTTTGCACGATGAGTTGGGTCAGCTGTACAAGGCTCGGTGCATCCAAAATTTCTGATGTCTGAATTGGTGCTTGCATCGTCCGCACCACCCAATTTTTGAATTCGATCGCCAGAATGGAGTCTAATCCAATATCTATAGCGGCTGCTCTAACTTGAATTTCATCGGGGTCCAAGGCGAGGAGTGAAGCCAGTTGTTCGACTAGAGCCGCCTTCACAATCGTGTGCACATCATCAGGCGTCTCTGTGTGCGCGATCAGTTGGTCAATATTGGTCGGGTTCAATTTGGGGTGGCTAGGCTCGCCACCACCCTCCTTGTCGTGGAGAGCGCCGAAGATCGGATTTTTGACTTGAGAAGTGATTTTTTCCAAGCCAACAAACAGTTCACTGCAACTGTCTTGTCGTGTCTCCGGTCTCATAGAGTACTCGAGAATCCGGTGCAGGTCTGGAATTTCCATTGTAGTAGCAACAATTGGGTCACTGAGCTGAGATTTGACACTGGGGAAGTCAGTACCCTCGATAACTCCTAACCGTAAGGTCATGGAATTCCGAGGGATTGATACCGATGGTGGCATCCAAGCAACTGATGCACCACCCATGGAATACATATCTTGGCCTTTGTGACCAAACAGGCCATAGACTGAGCTGATAGTAATGAAAAACTGGAGAGGGACATCTTTGAAAAGCTCTCCGATATCTTTTCTGGTATTTTGCGTTGTTTTAATGGCTGACTCGAATTCTTGTCCACTAATTTGGTTTAGTGGGTTCGCCTATATATATACTGTTAGTCTCCTGAATAATCGTCCCAATGTTATGAAATGTTTGCTTGCCTTAGGAATCTGCTCAACAAACAAAACACCCCTCACGGATACCTTGTTTGATCCCAGCTTGGAAGCTAAGGCAGCCAAAGCCTCGGCCTCATTGCCTACATCCATCTGAAGTCTCTCGAAGGCAGACCAGTCATTGGAGCTTGCTTGTATTCCATACCCGGAAAACATACCACTGACAATAATCTTGGCTCCATGGTCCTGGAGGAACGTACACAGTGAATGATTGAGGGCCTCATCTCCTCCCAGGACAACATAAATGCCATCTGCTAATAAGCGCAAAGGTCTCGGCTTAAGGGCTATTTGCTTGACGGAGACTTCGTTATCACAAGTGAGTACGATTTTTCCGGGATAGTGTTGGCTTTGGACGAGTCTAAATGCGTTGCTAAAATCTGCAATTGACTTTGTTGTTATGGGTGTGATCGGCTTCAACTTTCCCTCCTGATATAATGCCATCACTTTCGCAAACGTCTGCTGGACCTGCGTGGGCCGTTTGTTCGCTAACAGCTCCATATCAACAGTTGAAAAAGTAATATTCTTGCCCCCATGGCTGTTGAGCATCAGTGATGTCTTTGATTTCGTAATATCAATCAAGTGTCCAAAATCAGCCATGCACGACATGCTCTCACTGTTTAAGTCTCCAGAGGAACAGTTGAGAACTACATCCACTCCTCTTTGAGCGGTCTGCCTCAGAATAGCGTCTGGAAAGCTGGCTGAGAAACTAGAGAATATTCTTGCTCCTGGAATATCCTTCTTATCCATTAGAAGCTGCTGTTTCTCGATCGAACCTACCGTGGCGTAGACTTCTGCCCCTAGATACTGAGCGATAGAGACAGCAGCTTGGCCAATCGAACCTCCAGCTCCGTGAATGAGAACTTTGTGGGATGGTCCGAGCTGCGCGATGTTCATTAACGCATGGGCAGCTGTTTGAAATGCCAGGGGGATCGATGCGGCTTCCACGAACGAGATAGATTCATTGACTCTATGTACTCGATGGTATTGAACTCGCGCAATATTAGTATAAGGCAGTGCTCCCCATCCACACACTCTGTCTCCAGGCTTGTAGACATCCCGAGAAAGGGACCCGACTGCTAGAATCTCGCCGGAGAACTCGCCCACCATGGTCTCTGAGGATTTCTCGCGGCCTAGTGCAATCGCAACGTCGATCTGGTTTACGGCGTGCGCGTATGTTCTCACTAGGACCTCATCGGCGCCTAGAACTGATGCGATATTCTCTATTGGGACAAACACTCCACTATCAAGCAATCCCGGTGTCTTGAAGTGTAACTTGATTCCATAATCAACCTCATGGAAAGCAGCGATCTTCTCGATACTGTTGCCGTGGACCATGGCATCTAGCCACTCGTTGGATGGGTTGTTTGGTGCCAGTCGGGGAACAAGAAGATCACCCTTCCAATAAACATATTCATGATCAATGGAATTTTCGGGGTCAATAGGGTCCACAAAACAGCTGAGCAGAATTTCAATTACTATGGTAGGTAATTGATGCTTCTCTTGTGAAATGTCATCTATGTGATAGTACAGCACAACGCCGTCGGACCCTTCCACTTCCTGTTGTGCCACTCGTGTGAGGCCACTTACAGGTGTTCCAAGACTGGGTGTCTCAGGTGTTACAATATTAACCCAGAGAATTGACTTCAGGCGGGAAAACGACGCAATTGACTCATTAAGTTTGGAGGGCGGACTTGATGCATCGTTGAGTATGACATGAATACTGTCTGGGTCCATTGAGTCTGGAATATGTGGAACGACAGCACACCTGCGACCATCGAATTTAACCCCAAGGTGAGACGAAATATCCTTCGCCAAGGACTGCGCTATTGGGGTATTGGAGGAACAAGATATATGGACTTTTTCTCCGCTCGCTTCACGATCCTCACGATGTACCTTCGGGAACCAAGATGCTGGAACCCAATCCAGGTGGTAGCAGGGTGGAGGCAATCCGGACAATGATGACTTAGACTTCGCTATGGCTCCACCTTCTCCAATTGCGCAAAAGTTTTCTTGCGAGAGAGACCCGACTTCTTTCAGGTTTCCGTGTAGATCCTCTTGCAAAATTGATACCTCAACAGACCCATGCCTCCGCCCCGCCTCAGTCAACTGACATGCCACGAGTAATTCATCCCCTGGCTTGTTCAATATGTCCGCAGATATTGAAACGTCAGCAATAGACACCAGCATAACGGGGCCCTGGTTGCAATGCCGGTGGTAAAGGGGCAACACAATATGCATAAACGCATCGAAAACGGCCGGATGTATGATGTGTGGCCGGATATGCTGGGATGGCATCAAAACCCCGATGTCGGGAACCTTGACCTTACCAATCGCCTGGCGGTCACCTAGCTGGAGATCTTGAATAATAGCAAAGGTATGACCGTAGTCGATCCCGTTATGACGCATTTCACCATAGATATCTTCAGGAGTAATAGTCTCCTGGCAGTTCGGCCTCATGGCCTGCAATCGTTCCTTTACTATCGACACCTGAGTGCTCTGATCCCAACTTCCTCCAACAATATCTTCCACAAGATTCGAGCTATAGTCAGCACGGATAGATCCACGACAGTGGTCGTTCCATTTCCCGTCGGCAGTAACGGATGTGACTCTGAATTCTTCCCATGTAGTATTTAATCTCTCCGATGATGATTGAGAGGGTTTAAAACTGAGTAAAACCTCGATACTAGCGGGCGAATCTGGGATAACTAAAGCTTTAGAAAATGAGACCTCGTGGAAAATATATTTAGATATTTCACGTTTCTCCCCTCTGTCTTTCGAGACTTGTCGCAAGGCTTCGATCGCCATACATAAAAACGCTGACCCGGGATAGAGAGCAAACCCATCAATAATGTGCTCTTTTAACCACGGAAGATCGTCAGCGTTTAGAATATGCCGAAAGACCGGCTCTATTGTACTTGTGCCGGTGAGCCGGAGACCCAAAAGATCATGAGGAGCATGTTGTCTGAAGCGGTACTCCTTGCTCAGGCGACTTTCATGCCAGTACTGATTGGAGTGATCCCACGAATAGGAAGGAAGGTTTGAAATCACAGCGAGCCTTGCCTGAGGACCGCAATTTTCTCGACTGGAGAAGTTTGCTAGTATATCAAGTTGAATGCCACTTTCGAAGAGGCTTGCCACCATTTCAAGCGCAGCCACATGCGCATCCTTATTTCGCACCAAACTTGGGCTATACGACCACTTAGTGGACGGGAATCCTGCGGAGTTCATGACCTGACGTATTGGCCCCTGGAGAGCAGCATGTGGTCCGATTTCCAGTAGAACGAGACTGTCTGAACTTAACTCGATGTGCATCTGCGTTAGAGTCTCTAGTGCGGGAGCAAAGCGCACCTGGGAGACAAGGTTATTGACCCAGTATTTCGCACCAAGAGGTAAAAGCTCCTCTGATCCGGTTACGGAAGAGAAGAATCGGACAGAATTCTGAGGTGGCTTCGCCGTCAGACTGTCTAGACGTTGTAGAAACTTATCTGAGATGGCTTTCATGTGGTGAGAGTGGTAAGCGATATCAACTTTTAGGCGTCGGTTGAAAACAGATTCCTTGTCAAGTAGATCTTGGATCTCGACAATTGCCATCTCGTCCCCAGACAGTGTCACACTGGAGGGGCTGTTGACACAACCTACCACGCACCGACCGGACTGACCTGAATGCAGATACTGCATGACTTCTGCCTCCCCAAGGCCAACTGCCAGCATTGCTCCTTTTGATGACAATGTCTCTTTGCACCAGCTGGCTACGAACCCCTTGTGATATGAAATCGTTAATGCCTCCTTCTGATCCAGAATTCCGGCAGCGTAGGCTGCGGCAACTTCGCCGCTGGAGTGTCCAAGAACTATCGCCGGCCGGACATTGATCTCGCGCAACATATCAACAAGGGCAATTTGAACGGCGGTTGTTGCCGGCTGAGAGAGTTCGCTCGTGTTGATTCGCGAATCTGACTCCTCGCAAAGAAGTTCATCGACTAGACTCCAGGAAGCCCCGAGGCTTGTTAGAATCTCCTGCGACCGATTCAGAGATTGGGCAAAGCTCGTGTGCAGAACCAGCAGCTCCCTTCCCATCCCATGATACTGGGCTCCCTGGCCGGTGAATAAAAATACAGTCTGGTTTTTAGGCGAAGATTTGGTCGTACGGGCATTTTCCAAGGCTGACAGGAGACCTGTGTGTGATGAAGCGATGGCAGTGGAGCGCCAATTGAATCGGGATCGGCGAGAGGAGAGGGTCTCCGCTAGCTCATTGAGTTCTTGCACGTCCATTGTATCGTGGTTCGAGGCCCAACGCTTGAGATTCTGAAGGGCTCCTTCCAACGAGATCTTCGACTTAGCTGAGATAACGAAGAGCTGGGGTTCAAATTTATCCAACTGGGGAGATGTGAGATTCTGGACTAGTGTTCCATGAATATCATGACAATCATCACTTCTCTTCAATAGCCCGTTTGTTGGACTTGAAATTTTATGGTTGGGCACGTTAGGGTATCTAAGAAATGTGAACCGAAGGTCAGCTGTGAAAATACTTCTGAATGGTTGGTCCTCAGCAGAAAAACTGACTCAATACTTTTATATGATCCATTTCCATTTGTTCCATTCTGTCCATTTGCGACATTCATCGTCAGCTTCAATGGAGGGGCGGATTCCAGGATAACATGGGCGTTCGTGCCTCCAAACCCAAAACTGTTTACAGACGCCAAACGACGGCCTGAGCCAGGCCACTGGTGTGGTTTTTTAGGAAGCTAAACAGAACATCAGCGACAAGCTTTGCAAGATAGTGAATTAACTTACGATTATATCACCAGACTCCAGCATAGTGGTTAAAGTTGGCTTGACTATCTGTAGTCCAGTAACAGGAGGGATAATAGATTTCTCCAGGGCCATGATCGTCTTTATCACACCAGCAAGACCACTGGTACTTTCCGAATGCCCAAGATTGGCTTTAATTGAGCCGAGGAAGAGCGGACCGTCTCTTTTCTCCATATCCACAAATATTCTCTTAATTGAATTGAGCTCCGCCGCATCGCCTGCCTGTGTTCCTGTCCCATGCGCCTCGACGTAGGAAACTTCTCTTGGGTTAATCCCAACCCGGTGATAGAGAGAAGCTGTCAATTGCCCCTGAGCTTCAGAGCTCGGGAGCAAAATACCATTTGTCTTGCCGTCTTGATTGACGCCTGAATTACGAATAATAGCTCGAACATTGTCGCCATCCCTCACGGCATCTTTCAGCCGTTTGAGGACCAGAGTCGCAATGCCTTCAGCACGGCCGTATCCGGCACCACGGCTATCGAAGGGGTAGCATCGACCTTCATCGTTTATCATGCTAGAAACAACAATCAGTCAGCGAACCAATTGATCGCATCTTCTCGTTATTGAGAGAGCGATGCATACCGTAGAGCACTCATCGCAATTGTCATATCCGGACCCAGCAATAGGTTCGTTCCTCCGACAATCGCTGCATCACTCTCCCCCAATCTTAAGGCCTGGCAAGCCAAATGCAAAGCCACCATTCCACCAGAACAACCCGTGTCTAGACTCATACATGGTCCCTTCAAATCAAATACATAAGAGATACGGCCACAAGCTGTTGCATCCCCACAGCCGGTCAGATGGTGTTTGGGGATCAGGTACGGGTCCTTGTAGATCTGACGGTCGTAATCACGACTCACTAATGCAACATACACCCCTGTACGCGATCCCCGGAGACTCTCCAATGGCATTCCAGCATTCTCGAGGGCCTCATAGGACACCTCGAGGAGGAGTCTTTGTTGCGGATCCATGGCGGCCGCCTCCGCGCCCGGTATGCCGAAAAAACTTGCGTCGAATTCCGCAAGGTCCTGATCGAGGAAGAACCCACCCCGTGAATTGTGTGTTGCTTTTGTATCTGGGTCTTGGTGATGGAAGGCCTTCCAGTTGTATCTGCTTGATGGAACATCTTGCCAACATTGCTGTCCTTCATAAACCAGGTCCCAGAGTTTCTCTGGCGTGTCCGCACCACCAGGAAAACGACAGCCAAGGCCGACAATTGCTATTGGCTCTACTTCTGGAATTGGGATATTGGTCTCTCTCATCTTGAATGCTGGATACGTCAATAGAACCTGGAAATAAAGGAGGAGAGTAAATTGAGGTGTTCTCTGTTCTCAACATGTAATAACAAACACACACATATATTATTTGATATGCCTGACGGATTCGATGAATGGATGTTCAAGCCAGTTGATTTGTCAGTGATTAGCTATCTTCGGCGATATATACAATGATATTCTCTATTCCCTTGCCAAGAGGAGTAAAGTATACGAATTGGCATCAATGATAAACCAACCAAACGACCCTTAGGGAGAAATCCGCATAGTTGTACGAAGTAATATCGGGAACAAGTGCTATCATCCGCTCTTCGGTATTTTATTTTAAATACAAAGGGGTATAAAAACATACTGACAATGCTAATAAAAATGCGCTATAACTTAATAAGTTAGTCCAAAATAATCTCTTATGTAAGATGTTTGCAGTTGGTATCGACCTTACTCCAAATTGGAAACGGAATCGGGGACATATTCCGCGATTAGGGACGAGCTGACCAACCGGTGAGCGCCTCGCTGACATGTACATTATTATCACCATTGACCCTGGTCCATTGGGGGCTGTCATTTTATTGGCAGTCGGTACACACTCTGAATCAATCATCTATCTATCAGCTGGTAAAACATGCACCCAACACTTCGTCGTTCTAGACGATACATGACATTGGAGAATATTAGGGACGTGTATCTAATTGAGTTTGGTCCCGACAGAATAGCCTCTCGCCTCACGTGAATTCCGTCTGATATCTCGGATGGAGCTTGAAGCTCTTGAGCGATGTCGGAAAGCTGAGAATGTCTACCAGGGACTCAGCCACCCCCGCCGACGAACGGATTGGGCAAAAAGAAAGGAGGAAGAAAGGTGGCGGGATTTAGGATTAAGCAACTTCAGGTGTTTCGCTGAGCTCGATTTATTAAAATCCCAACTATGAAAGCTATGTCTACGTAGAAGCCTTCAAAAGGCCTCTCACTGCTTGCCAGAGAAAGTCAATTTGCAATTTCATCAAGTTTCTTACATCCGGGCCCTCCATTACGTGGACATGCTCCCTGCCTGGCGCAAAGACCTGGCGCTTAGGGCCCCGGAGAGATTCAAACACCTCGGTCTGGCGCTGGGGTGGTGAGATCTGGTCTTTCTCGGGGGTCAGAAACATGATGGGCGTTGGCCAGACCTCCTTCACCATCGATAATGGGACAGACTCAAAGAGGAACATCCGATGATAAGACTGGATAGTCGTACCATATACATTATGAATCAACCTTTCGTCAAACTCTTGATTTGCCTCGATTGCCTCTTCTTTCCACCGCTCCTGCTGCTGACGCATCTGCTCCTCCTCCGCTCGCTTTCGCTGTTCCTCATCATCCCCTCGGTTGGCATTGACGTGTGAATTGAAGGGGATTTTAGCTAGGGACTCTGCGATGGGTAGGACGTAGGGAGGGTTCCCATGGAGTAGCTGGGATTCGCGGTCTTTTATCATCTTAGTCTTGAGTCTGCGGGCGTCTTTCTCCGTGACTGGTAGGAAATTGAAAACCGGGGCAATAGCAATCACCGCCGCAACGCGCTTGTCTAGCGATGCAGCGCACAGCGCAATGCCGGCAGATAGAGATAATCCCCAGAACACAATGGCTTTAGCATCCACAATGGGAAGCGTGGTTAGGTAGCAGAACGCATCTGAGTAGTCTTCTACCTGCTTGAACGGGTCGATGTCGTTGCGTGGGAAGCCGCCACTTTTGCCTACATTTCGCGGATCATACAATAGAGCTGTGATGCCAGCCTTTTGGAACTCTTCCGGGACGGCCACCGGAAAAGAGTCTACAACGGCGTTGTACTAATTCAGTAGGACGATAATCAGAAGATTGCACGACACAAAGATGGACTCAATACAAGAACATGAACGTACCCCTGGAGAAAGAATTACGGCTGGACCTCTTTGTGCTGCCGCATACAGTCTTCCCCGAAGGTAGATGCCATCAAGTGTTTTGAACTGGACATTTTGGTAGGTCTTCATCATTGGGGGAGGCTGCGAAAAGGGAGTAGCGTATGGGAGGGATGGGGAGTAGAAACATGATGGACGATTTGAATTGTCATCACATCCATGATCCAACTCATTCTCTTATCGCCAAACCTAATCATGAGCTAATGGATTCGTAAGCTATGTTGGGCATATCTTTTTACGAGTCATTTAACCAACGGCCGGATGGTCTCCGCGTCTTACTCGGAATCGCGCAGTAATCCAGGACCAGCTCTTATTTGCAGTAGACAGTTTGTACATACGTACGTGGTTCAATTTAATTAAAGAATGTTGGGGCGGAGAGACATACGTATTACATATAACCTCGTGATTTAAAGTCTGGAGGAGGGTCAAGGTTTATGTGGTTCCAGTGTAACGCCACAACGAACGAAGGATTCGAACGAATCAATCGAATGGAATCCGGACACACGAGCATACAGACATTGAGGCCGAAGGAACATAACTCCGAGCTAGAAAATCATTCCGTTCAAAAACATCATCGGGATAGAATTCCAGAGTTCGAACCGTACGGGAAAATACTCCTATATTTGAAACCCCAATTCGAACTCATGTATATAAAGAATGAAGACAGCGATTGTATTGAAAGGATCAACGATTAGTTTTATTACTATCGAATACACTACCTTTGCCCCATCACGCTTTCAATTATCAATATCATTTCCCTATATTGGACTTACATCCAGGCGGAACCAACCGGGTCCCTGCTGGTAAATACCGGTTCAGCGCTACGCTGATACCATGTATTACCGGTACCTAAGTATTGTTCTGATACGGTATAGTGATGTATTAGTTCCTGTTTCGCCGCATCAGTACATATATATAGATATGAGCTTAGTAGGCTGCTGCGAGAAGTAATGAGATAGCGCTTACTAGAATGATCTTTTGCCGTCCCTGTTACTGTTGTTCCCGTCCACTACCCACCGACGATCACCTTGCGGAACCTCACAATGGAGGATTCCTCGAACGGGACCGCCATGAGCGGACATTCTCATTCTGGGCCTGAGCACGATGTCCTTCTCGAGCCCATTGCAATATTGGGTATGGGCTTGAGGTTGCCTGGTAGGATTCACTCGCCCGAGTCACTGTGGGAGTTATTGTTCAATAAGAAGGAGACGAGTGGCCCAATACCACTCAATAGATACAACGCTGCCGGGTTTTCCTCGGCCTCCAAGAGACCAGGCACCATTGTGGTCCAGCGTGGACACTTTCTGGATGAATCAGATGGATTGGACCGTCTTGACACGTCGTTCTTTAGCATGAGTAAAGCCGAAGTAGAAAAGATGGACCCCCAGCAACGCATGCTATTGGAAGTGGTCTGGGAATGTATGGAGAATTCCGGTCAGCGAGACTGGAGAGGTTCCAACACCGGAGTATTTGTGGGCACTTGGGGAGATGTAAGTTCACTTTATTTGTGACTTTCTTGACCTTGCCTGATAACGTGGCCAGGATTGGCTCGATTTACTGGCGAAAGACCCCCAGCAAACTGGGGGAATGCTGAATGTATCTGGCGCAGGAGACTTTGCAATTTCCAACAGAGTTTCATATGAATACGACTTGAAAGGTCCAAGGTAAGAGCATTTTATGGCAAGTAACGCTCCTTAGCAGCAAGTACGCCCGTTAACAGCCAGCAGTATGACCATCAAAACTGCCTGTGCATCTGCCATGATCTGTCTTCACGAGGTAACGCGGAAAAACGAACACAGGGAGAACAGGTCCGAATTTGGCTAACTGAATGCTGCAGGCCTGTCAATCACTTCGTGAGGGTTCTTGTGACGCAGCCATTGTTGCTGGGACGAATCTGATCATCACTCCAACCTGCACGATCGCTCAGACCGAGGCGGGTGTTTTATCACCAACCGGCGAATGTCGTACGTTTGATGCGTCGGCTAACGGCTACGCTCGTGGTGAAGCTATTAATGTCATTCTAATCAAGAAGCTCAGTGACGCCATACGGGATCAAGACCCGATCCGGGCAGTCATTCGAGGGACAGCCGTCAACTGCGATGGACGAAGCGCAGGAATCAGCGCCCCGAACCCCGTGGCTCATGAAAAACTGATCAGACGAGCCTACAAGCTTGCAGGGTTAACGAACAGTGCCGCCGACACGCCATTTGTAGAAGTCCATGGCACAGGAACTCCCAGTGGTGATCCCCTCGAACTGCAAGCGATTGCTAGCGTATTTGGAGGGAATCAGGAAACGTATGTAGGGAGCGTGAAAGCCAACGTGGGTCACGGAGAGGGTGCATCAGGGATTACTAGCGTAATCAAAGCTGTGATGATGCTCGAAAAACGAATCATTCCGCCTCAGGTAAACTTTGTTACGCCTAACCCTAAGATTCCATTTAATGAAGCACGTCTAGTCGTGCCATTAGAGCCAACAAAATGGCCGGCCGGACGTCCGGAGCGCATCAGTGTCAATTCCTTTGGTATCACCGGGGCGAATGCCCATGTCATTATTGAGTCCGCCACATCTCATGGTATTCGGCCTCGTTTAAGTGAATCAATCGAGAACGTTATTGCGCCTCCTCCCTCTTCCCTACCAAGATTGTTGATTTTCTCTGCAAACACCCCCGAGTCACTCCAGAGGAGAGCATCAGAGGTGCAAAAATATGCCACGGCCCATCCGGACCGGCACAAGGATCTCTCATACACGCTTGGGTGTCGACGCACACATCTCGTTTCCCGTGCATTTTGTATAACTGGAGCCAAAGAAGTCTCTACTACGTCTGAGAAAATCAAGAAGACCCCTAACCTCAGCTTTATCTTCACTGGTCAAGGGGCACAATGGCCTACCATGGGTAAAGATCTTGTAGAGAATTATCCAGAGTTCAAGGATGATCTTGCTTATCTTGGCAACGTTCTCGGTCGATTACCTCATCCACCATCGTGGAATTTGATTGACGAATTGCTCAAACCGGAGAATGAGAGCCGGCTGAACCAAGCAGAGTTTGCCCAACCACTATGCACCGCAATCCAAGTAGCCTTGGTCAATCTTTTGGCGAGAATAGGTGTCTTGCCATCAGCTGTTATTGGCCACTCCAGTGGGGAGATAGCCGCTGCGTATGCTTCGGGTGCCATTACAGCGGATGAAGCCATTATTATTGCATATTATCGAGGTCTCTGTGCACTCTGCTCCACGCGTACTGGAGCTATGGCTGCTGTCGGTATGGGTCGAGCGGAGGCTACGCTTTACCTTGAAGACGGCGTGGTGATTGCGTGCGATAATAGCCCAAACAGCATCACATTATCAGGGGATCGGGAAAATCTAGATACAGTGATTGAGCAGATGAAATTCGATGACCAGGATGTATTCGTCCGTTTACTGAAAACAGATGGAATGGCATACCACTCTCATCACATGCTCGAGTTGGGTCCTGAATACGAACAACACCTACAACCTCTGTTAAATTCCCAGGCTCCAGCCATCCCATTCTTCTCCAGCGTGACAGGCATGTTTACACCCACGGCGGTATTGGGAGCCGAGTATTGGAGACAAAACCTGGAGTCGCCAGTCAAGTTCTTCCCTGCGGTCAAAGCGCTAATCAATTCACAGCAGGCAGCAGATCATCTCTTTTTGGAGATCGGGCCCCATTCTGCTTTGGCAGGACCACTAAGGCAGATTTTTAAGATGACACCATCAAAGGGGCATCTGACTTATTTGCCCACTCTCATTCGTGGCAAGAATTCTGTGAAAAGCATCCTGGAGACATGCGGTCAGTTGTACTTGCAAAGGGTAGATATCGACATGAAACCACTAAACCCCGGGGCCGAGGTTTTGACGGACCTCCCGGTCTATCCTTGGCAGCATGATGTCTCTCACTGGGCTGAAAATCGAGCGTTGAAGGAATGGAGAACCCGAAGCTTCGCACCTCATGAACTTCTCGGGTCGCGAATCCTGGAAGGCAATGACTTCGAGCCCACATGGCGTAATATGCTCAGCTTGAAAAACGCACTCTGGCTTCATGATCATAAAGTGTTCACTGATGTCGTGTTCCCTTGCGCTGGATACATCGCCATGGTCGGTGAGGCGGTTCGACAGCTAACAACGGCCGATGACTTCAGCATCCGCTATCTTAACATCAGGTCTGCAATGATCCTAAACGATGACAAGACAGTAGAGATAATCACAACGTTCAAGCACTTGAGATTGTCAACCGCTAGTAGCTCGGAATGGTACGAGTTTTCCATCTATTCGCATAATGGAAATACTTGGACAAAGCATTGCGATGGACAGGCCAAAGGAGGGAAAGACCTGGAGATGGCACAGCCTCAAGTCCCTGGAAATCCTGCACAACTTCCTCGTGAGATCACCTCTCCATATGCCATTTTCACGCGAATTGGTCTGCATTATGGGCCAAACTTTCAAGCCCTTCGCAGCGTGTCCGCAATGCCTGGCCAGAAAAAATCCGTCGCATCGCTGGACCCGCCTCCGACGACAAGCTCCGCTTATTCCCTCCACCCAACAACCATCGATCAATGCCTTCAGCTTCTCGGGTTGGCTTCTGCAGATGGCCTGGCTTATTCTTTCCAACACGCTCTTCTCCCAACTACTATTGAGCAGTTATATATCCAGCCAGCCTCAGAAGACCAAGCTCCAATGCATGCAATCGCGAAGGCTATTGTTGTTCCTAGTAAACCTGGAGACGTTCAAGGCAATATCACTATAGTCGAGGATGGTAGGGTCCTCCTAACCATTCAAGGATGCAAACTCTCTGCTTTTGAGCAGCACCATCAGGATCAAGACAGTGATACGCGAATCGCCGCCGCGCGATTGAGCTGGAGGCCAGATTTGGATTTCATCTCTATTGACAGCTTGATGACTGCTCGTGTGAAGGATACTGATGAACTTCGGCGAATGGAGACTTACTCTTTTCTTTGCATTCTCGAGATTCAAGAGCGAATCCGAAGCTGCCCGTCCAGTGCGATACAATTTGAGAAGTTCCGGTTCTGGATCGATCAGATCGTCGAAGAAGGACGCCTAGGAAATAATAGAATTATTCCTAACAGCAACGAGCTCGTGAAGCTTTCAGCATACGATCGGCTGGCGATGATCCCTTTGGTACGAGAACAAGTGAAGCATACCGAATTTGAGCCCGCTGCTGAGCTCGTCACTCGCTTGCTAGATACTTGTGTCGGTGTCTTCAACGGAGAAACGCAAATCCTCGACGTCTACCTACGCGATAACGGATTGACGAATCTATATGATATGAACAGCGATAGGATTGATTCTACGGAGTTTTTCATCACCGCTGGCCATACAAACCCTCGTATGCGTGTCTTGGAAATCGGGGCGGGGACTGGAGGTACCACTCTCATAGCTTTGCAAGCCTTAACCTCCATCAACGGAGAGCCCATGTACGCCAACTATACGTAAGTTCAATTATGCAAGCCACTGCTTTTTTTACCTTTCACCTTTCACACACTAACTCTGGCGTGGCAGATTCACCGATATCTCATCCGGATTTTTCTCGGCTGCCAGGGAGAGATTCGTCGATTATTCTGGGCTTGAGTTCAAGACTTTGGATATCAGCAAGGATCCATTGGAGCAAGGATTTGAGATAGAAACGTACGACCTGATAATTGCCTCCAATGTGATTCATGCCACAGAAACTCTGAGTATCACGCTGAAGAATGTCCGCAAGCTACTGAATTCGCATGGGAGGTTTTTCCTCCAGGAGCTCACGCCTTCCGTGGCGAAAATGATCAATTTCATCATGGGTCCTTTGCCAGGTTGGTGGCTTGGAGAAGCGGACCAGCGTCCCACAGAGCCGATAGTATCGCCGGAGAGATGGGACCTGGAACTACGCAGCGCAGGATTCTCCGGCATTGACTGTTTGGTACAAGATGATCCTGACCGTATACATCATATTGGGGTCAATATGATCGCCACCCCTATCCGGAACACTACCGATTTCCGAAGTGTTACCCTATTGCTCCGTGAAAGTCAGCTTGATTCTGATTCAGTTAGACATGTGAAAGACTCACTGGGCAACAAAGGCTATCATATCGACACGTGCTTCTTGGGTACCCAGCAGCCTGTTGTTTTCCAAGACATTATTTCCCTTCTTGAGGTAGATTCACCATTCATTAGCGGGGTTTCCTCCATGGACCTTGAGTCTCTTCAAAAGTTGATTGGGAATCTTGGCTCTTCCCGAATGCTTTGGGTGACTGGATCTGCTCAAATCGGAGTACAGAATCCAGATTACGGTTTCACTGTGGGCTTCATGCGGAGCATTCGAGCGGAGCTAGCTCCTATTATAACTACCTTGGAAGTTGACCATGTAGAACACGGAGATGCCGGAATAATAGTCAAGGTCTTTGAGAAATTCCAGGACACAGCCTCGTCCATAAACCCTGAGCAGGAGTACGCATTGCAAGATGGTATTGTTTATGTTGGTAGGTATCATTGGACAAAAGTTTCGAAGGAGCTCGCAGAGTTCAATGATAATTCTCAGCAACCTTTAAGGCTAGATGTGAGACGAGTTGGAGGCTCAAAGGTGATTGACTGGATTCCATGCTCCCAAAGACCCCTAGGCGAGAAGGACGTTGCCATCATCCCTGCATGTGCAGGCGTCTCGCTGGAGCCAGTTAGTTTATCCTCCTATTTGTCTCAAATATTATCACGTATCACTGACAGACTTCACAGGACTCGGGAGATAGTAGCTCTTTGCTTGGACTGGAGGGCTCTGGTACAGTGGCAGCCATTGGATCCCAAGTACAGACGCTCCAGGTTGGAGATCGGGTCATAGGCCTCGGGCAAAGCTTTCTCTCGAGTAGCATTACTATTTCAGCGGATCATGTGGCGAAAATACCTGACTCGTTAACATTTGAGGACGCAGCAACTATGCCCCTAGCATTCTCCACAGCTATCTATGCCCTCAAGATCGTCGCAAATCTCCAACGAGGCCAAAGTATTCTAATCAATTCTCCTTGTGGTAGTGTTGGTCTAGCCGCCGTTCAGCTTTCACAAATGGCCGGTGCTGAGGTGAGCTCAACCTTGAAAACCCTAGCTGAGGGGTGGGGAGCTAACTATTATATGAAGATATTCTGCGCCGTCGACAACGATGATTCTACAGAATATCTAATCACTTCATTTGGTCTCCCTCGTAATCATATCTTCCACTCTGGAAATGCATCTTTCTTGCCGGAGTTGATGAACGTGACGAAAAATCTCGGCGTGGACGTCGTTCTCAACTCACTATCCGGCGACCTGCTTCACACCTCATGGAAATGTGTTGCGCCACGAGGAAAGGTATGAGCACTTCACACAATCACATAATGACAGCCATAAAAATGCAAACTCATATTATTTGCTAGATGATTGAACTGGGGAAGCAAAACTTCGTTGGTCGCGCCCAATTAGACATCGACCTATTCGCTGGCAACAGAAGCTTTATTGGCGTTGATACCGTCGCTCTCCAGGACTTATATGAGGGGTATAAACCCATACTTCGAAGATAGGCAGAGAAGTAATTTCTATTTTACTGACATTGATTTAGGCTCCTCAGTGAAACAATTAGGCTTTACACCGTCGGACATATAAAGCCTATCAAACCCGATTCTATCTTCGATAGTGATGAGATTGAAAATATCTCCACCATTATATCACAGGGTGTGACGGAAGATAAGTTCCTTGTGAGAATGCTGCCAACAGTTGGAGTTCTCCCTATATCCCCAATGCAACCAGAATTGATGCTTCGGGGGGACGCGACATATATCCTCGTCGGAGGTCTCGGCGGATTAGGACAGTCCATCTCGACTTACCTCGTCCAACATGGCGCCCGCCACCTTCTTTACCTGTCTCGAAGGGGAGGGGAGTCCAAAAAACACCAGCGGTTTCTCCGTGAACTTGAAAGCCAGGGATGCTATGTTCAAGTCGTAAAAGCCGATGTCACTAACTTGGAACACGTCAAAGTAGCGGTCCAGGAAGCAAAACAGCCCATTGCCGGTGTTTTCCAGATGGCGATGGTACTGAATGACAGTCCATTTATGAGCATGACTCATGATGAGTGGAGCACCGCCATCAAACCCAAGGTCAACGGTACTTGGAACCTTCACGAAGCCCTACAACACACGAAACTCGACTTCTTCGTCATTCTCGGGTCTGTATCAGGGGCGTTCGGCTTGGCTCATCAGGCGAATTATTCGGCAGGAAACACATTCCAGGATTCCTTTGTCCAGTATCGTCATGCGCAAGGACTACCTGCCTCCATCTTGAACATGGGCGTCATGGCAGACGTCGGATACGTGAGCGAGAACCGAAAAGTCGAGGACTACCTACGAGGGGCTGGTATGCCATTCATGTCTGAAGCAGACTTCTTCGAATGCCTGCACTTGTCCATTCGTCAACAATTCCCCGTGAAAGCGGATTTGAACGCCACTCAAGGTGTTACAGGGATTTCTAACAGGAGTCAGCTAACACTAGGAATTCGCTCTACCAAGCCAATGGACGACCCCAGCAACCACGTTCTTTGGAAACATGATCGACGTGCCGACATCTACCGGAATATTGAAGCTGCCCGCCTCCAAGACGGTACAGACAGAGGGAATGGAGGTGATGAGGACAAGATAGCCGCTTTTATAGCTCAGGTCCAATCTAACACGTCCGTGTTAGATCAACCAGAGACCGCGGCCTTTCTCACGTATGAGATCGGTGTGACTATCTGCAATCTTATGCTACAACCAGTCGAGGAGCTTGACGTGTCCAAGGCGCTGGTAACTCTTGGGGTAGATTCTCTCGTAACCGTCGAAGTCCGGAACTGGTTGCGCCAGAGACTACAGGTTGAAGCCAGTACTCTGGAAATCTTGAATGGGGGCACGATTGAGACGTTGGGACAGCTTGCAGTTGAAAGGCTGAAAGAGAAATATCGCGGAAACCCCAAGACAGAATAGATTTCGTCGTATCCCTAGGTAATGGTCCATGGATGATCACAGTGCAGCTAGACCAATCTGACATAGTTACTGGTCCCCAATGCCAATATAGAATCCTATGATGTCTCACAGGTTACACTCGATGCATGAGCTGGTAGGAGCTACATACATGCAAAGAAAATTCAATAAAATCCGAGGGATCTCTCGAGCTAGTACTCTTTAGAAGGTCTTTCTTTCAGCCTATACCCTACACCCACTAGCTACCCGACTTAGATACATGTACACCTAGGTAAATCAACCAATAAATCAATCATATTCTCCAGGTTTCTGCTGAAACAACTTCAAAATATGCTCATTCCCACAAGCGGCAGCGACATCCAAACAAGTCCGCTGCTGAGCATCTTCAAGCATAGGATCTAAGCCCATACCCGTAAGGAACTCAAACCAATTGACAACATTCTTGATCGGTACTGTTATCTCTGCTTCGGAATTAAAACGACTAACATTCAACTTTCGGCCGGCCAAAACATGAAGCAGCGACGTTCCCGCATGGTTACGTGCAAAGAAATCAGCTCCAATTTGCTGAAAATATCGTAGAAAGTGAACGTCATCATGGTTCTCGAGTCCATCGTTACGAAAATACGCGAAAGGTCCTCCAGCTCTCAGCCAGCCGTGTGCAATATACCCGAAGAGGGGGGAGTTTCCCATCTTGTTGCGTGCATTAATATTCACACCAAGATCTAGAAATTGTTCAATACGTGACTTGTAAGTGAGGGGCTTCTGAGCGAAGAAATGGAGAGCTGTGTTGCCGTCCGAATCTGGTTGAAGTGGATCGGCACCGTGTGCGAGCAAGATATCGATATAGTCGAGGTATATTTCTTTTGCTTTCAGTACATAATGAAGTGGAGTATCACCCGCTTTGTCGGACATGTGGATCAGACCGGGATGGTGACTGAACAATGCCTTGAGGAACTTGTAACTAGTTTCTCTGGGCTGATGTTGCATGAGATTGTGCACGATAGTTTTGCCTCCATGATCTTGAGAGGTAACGTCTGATCCACGAGTAAGAAGTTCCTCAAGCCGCTTTATTGGGCCTTGAGAAGCAGCTAGGAGCAATGTCCGGCCTTTGGCATCGCGTGTCTCAAGCTGAAGAGACGGAAGGTCAAATAGGGGTTCGGCTACCTGCCCACTCTGCAATATCTCATGTATGATGGTGCACGTTTCCGATCTCCACTCTACCCCTGCATCACTCTCATCTCCTGTCTCATCCTTAAATGATTTATTGTTGACCTGATTAAGCCTGACAAAAGTGGCGTATGGGTTTGCGCCATGGCGAAGGAGCGCTGTCATCATGCGTGTGCGGGCAGGGCTAAGATCGTTCTCTTTTACCCGGTTGTTTTGGTCTCTGTAAAACGCTGCATGAAACAAAGGGTATCTCTCAGAAGTGGGCACCACAGATTGCTCGTGTACTGGAATCCTTTCCGAGCTTTCAGATGCGGGCTGTCTTAGATTAGCAAAGTCTCCCTGAGCGAGAAAAAACTCCACAAGTTCAACTTGTTGGAGCTCGATCGCGGAGAATATTGCTGCTGGTGAGACCGTAGCACCGTGCGATAGAAGCAGCTGGATAAGCCCAGTGTCAGTGCCAGCTTTGGACAGGCATGACTTCCCCTGGTAATTGACAGCATTGGCATCGGCGCCACCCTCTAAGAGGACTTTTATAGCTTCTTTGTAAAAGACGCCCTTATACCTTTTTTCTTCCACGGCAATGTGCAATGGAGTGTCCCCGCTCTTATTGCGTACATCTAGATCAGCGCCTTTTCGGATGAGGTAAGGCAGCGCCTCGTGTACATTCCACCAACTCTTGCCCTCGGCGAGATCATGTAGAACGCTATTGCACTCCTTTCTGCTTATTGCGTTAATGTTAACACCCATCTCTTCAACAAGTAATCTCACTGCTGCCATATTTGGAATATCCCGATTGCACGCGACCATAAGAAGCGGCTGTATCGTATGTTTGTGCATTCTATTTGCAGTCTCTGCTTGATTGCACCACTCGTGGTCATCGAACTTCAGTGCGACGTCATGGGTACAGACGCAGTTTAGAATATCTGACAGGCCAAAACGCGCAAGGGTGTGCAGGAGAGAAATGTTACCATACATCCGAAACGCGTCAAGATCAAGAACATCCATGTCCGATATAGTTTCTTTCAGCATTTCATATTGACGAAGACCCAGTAGCTTGGTAAGATAAGAAGCCCTCAATTGACGGCGGACTGCATCATTCGTTTGACGATTGTTGTTACAATCCCCCTGCCTCAAAGATGACCTTTCACTTTCCAGGCGAGACTTGGTGGTAACGAATCCATCGTCATCTAACTTCATATTGGGGAGTAAACGAGATTGTAATCTTAACAGACACTCGGCTGTATAGTCTCGACGATGAATTATAGCGGCGTGGAACGCTTCACGAAGAGAGCTTTCATTCTCGGTAATTTTTGCCCCGCGATGAACCAAAGAGTTTAGAATGCCGTCAAGGTGAGTTGAATCTGACTCCTGCTTTATACCATGGTTGCGCCAATTCACTACCCCGAGATCATCAGTAGTTGGTGGCAGATCGTGGCTATGAAGTAGGATACCGATCGCTCTTTGTGCTTTAGTACTGCCCCTTTGGTGATCGTGCCTCGATACAACTCTGGGCCACCGAGATTGTTCCTCTTCGAAATCAGCACATGCCCTGAGCGGCGTGTACCCATCCTTGCCCGGTAGATTAGGATCTGCACCAGCATCCAGTAAAAGATCAACGCTTTCAGAACGACCAGCGAGGCAAGCATAGTGGAGCGCTGCGTTCCCCTCTACGGTTTTCTGATTGATAAACGCTTTGAATGCTGTATCTTCCAGGTCAGCAAGTCTTTGAAGAACAAGGCCAATGACACCGGGATTTCGAGCACGAGCTGCAACATGAAGCACCGTCAAGCCCTCATTCGTGATTCCGAACACATTAGCCCCAGCTTCGAGAAGCTTGAATACATAAGCCTCGGAGACAGCGGCGGCAACATGCAAGGGCTGGATTCCATCAATGTCACGAGGATTCAAGTTTTTGCATTCTTGAAGGACGTAGTCAAAAGCAGTCTTCACAGAAGGGTTCCAGCTGGAGAGTCTGCATTCTCTCGCACACATCTTGTGTAGAACTGTCTTACCATGATTGTTGGGTGTATCAATATCAACCCCCAGCTTGGTCAGATGTCCGAATATTTCCAGCTTGGCAGATGCCCATTTCTTTGATGCCGCCTCAAGAAAAAGTGTATTTCCTTTACCGTCCACAACAGAAGGATCGAAGTCCATTCGAGACATGAGATAGTCCAAATTACTGAGACTTCTGAGCACAACTTGGTGGAACAGAGTCCTGCCCTTGTTGTCCCGTGTGTCAAGTCGAGCGCCTAACTCAATTAGAATATTGGAAAGCGTAGCTTTGTCACTGGCTAGGTTGTCGATCATGACATTCTTAAAAAGAGCTGTTTGGCCTTCCATATCGCGGAGCTCAAGGTCCGCACCCGCGTTGACGAGCTTGGAGACTGTTTCAAGCTCGGCACACTGTCTCATTAAATGTAACGGCGTCTCACCCTTCGCATTTTGGAGATTTGGATCAGCACCGGCTGAGAGTAGGGCGTCAACAACGTTCTTTTTGGAACCGAACGACCATGAGCTAAAAAGCATATGTAGCGGGCGATTTCCATCTGATCTTGCCATATTCACGTCTAGATTGTATTTAAGAAGCTCAATAATCGATTCCGGATGGTGCCCCTGAAGCCGAAGGAATAGAGGGCTTTCTCTTCCTTTCGTCATGAGCTCATTGACATCGACACGCCCCGATGCCAACAGCAGAGGTAGCAATTCCTTATCCGTGGATCCGTCAGTGTGTATTATTGTTCTACCATCATCGGTTTCTGCGGTTGGGTCTGCACCTGCATCCAGGAGAAGTTTCACCATCTGTATCTCGTTTGAACAGGCAAAATGCAAGGCAGTTTTGCCATCTAGGCACTTCGAATGAATATTTGCCCCGGCTTCTAAGAGGAGTCGAACACAATGTGCGCGATCTCCTGCAGGCCTAGTGTGTCCTGTTCCGTTGTTCATGCCACATAGAGCGTGCAGAGCAGTGTAGCCCCTTGGTTGTTCAGTCAGATTCGGGTCTTTGGATCGCGGGAGCATCGGAGAATACATATTCCCAAATTGATCCACGGGGTAATCACAAAGAACATTGGGATCGGCCCCCGCTTTCAGAAGAACATCTATCGTATCCATATGCCCGTTCCAGCAGGCTTTGAAAAGAGGTGTTTCTCCTAAGTACTTGGAATTGACATCCAGGCCTGCCTTTTGAAGGATCATTTCGACACAGACCGCATGTCCTGATTCTGTCAACCAGAAAAGCCCTCGTAGCATCTGCTCAGAAGATTCTATGTAAGGTAAGAACTCCGCCAGAGTCTCGATTCCTCCATGTTTGCAGGCGTACATCCACGGGGTATGACCGATCGATGTCGGTGCATTGCCGCATCTTCTGCCTGGGGTTTCTTTCGTCTTGGGAGTGAGTGGGTTAACACCGGCCGCAAGTAAAACTTTAACCACATCAGCTTGATTACAGTTAGCAGCTTGATGAAGAGGTTTATATCCTTGGTTTGCCTCTCCGTCCGGATCCGCCCCATTATCTATTAGAACCTGCACAACATCCGCATGCCCACTTAGAGCGGCCCAATAGAGAGGGGGGTCGCCTCGATGACTCTTGACATTAGGCTTCGCGCCTCTTTCCTGGAGCAAGTGTCTGGCATACTCAGTCAATCCAGTGCGAGCTGCAGCATGAAGTGGAGTGAGGCCTTGAATTACATTCTCTGGCCAGTCGATGTCCAGCCAGCCAAGCAATCTGTGCTTGTTGGCAAAGAAATTGTCCAGTGACAAATAGAATGATGACATGTCTGCGCCAGCCAGGACTGCCCGACGGCAATGGATGTACCAATTAGCAGCTGCATATTCAAGGAATGGAAATTGGAGCCTTGTGTGACTTTGTTGAGATTTTTTGGGTTCATAAAATTCATCACCCTGACTGCGCATTTTGATCTCAAGCTCGTCCAGGCAACCAGAGGTAAGATAATCCATGCATGCAATGGCAAGACGTTTGTTGGTTGGGCCGGCCTCCAAGATAGGGTAGGCCGAATCATTCAGGTGCTTTGAGCGCGTGGATCCTTTGAGAAACTCGGTAAATGAGTGATGGACAACAGAGACAGTCTCATCGTGAAGGATCTGCAACAGCGGACCACAGGCAGCTCGAACCAAGTCCTTGATCTCTTTCAAACTGTGACCTTGAAATGGAACATGGGAAGCTTTGGCCATCTCAGCGACTTCTAGTAGACGGAGAGGTCTTGTTGCATGCGTGACAAACTGCAAGATAAGACGCTGAAACTCGGCTGGAACGTTGGATCGCTTCGCATGGTCACACAATAGATCGTTGTACATCACGTTCAGGTCTGCTGGCAACTTTTCGAGTACCATCTTAGGATCGGCGCCGCGCTCGATGAAGGCATCCATCGCAAGCTTTGCATATAAGAAAATTCCATTTGCCCGGCCGGGAACGGCTCCAATTACCAGGTCCCAATGTTCGTGGGGAATAGAAGAATTTCGCAATCTGTGTCGCACATAAGCAGCAATGTCCATGTCCACCAGCCGATCATCTAATCGGACGTGAAGTATATTGAGGTGCCGTAACGGAGATTCCACTGCAATAACTGGGCGTGAGGTTATGAGAATTTTGACGTTTGCAGGACGCCATTGACCCAGCTTGGCTAGGGAGTCAAGAAAATCATCATTGCCTTTGTCCATTTCGTCCAACGCGTCGGTGACACAGTAGACCTTGGGGAAAGCAGACATGGCAAATTTCAGGTCTTTCCAGAGGTCGCTCACAGCTAAGCTCTCGATACGGCGTTCCTTTCGCAGGTATTCGTCTCTCATCCTGACCTGCAACGGTGGGCTAAAGGGGAGGATCTGGCAAAGCCAGTCGCGCAGGGCGGCAACCGGTTCATGATTTGCGTTAATAATCTGTCGGAAAAAGAAGTACAGAACCGGGACCTTCTCTTCACGCAACTGCTGGATTATCGAGGCAGCCATGACGGACTTTCCTGACCCCGGTATTCCTTTGAGCCAAAGTACACCATTTTCGACACCTTGATGCCACTCTTTATAGGTTCTTGTGGATAACAACCACTGGCAAGTGCCCTGGAGGTACGACGCAATATGTCTTGAGAACTCAGATCGTTCCAGGTCATAGGGTGTGGGTTGCAGCCAATTTCTGACATTCTCGAGTTCATCCGCCGGAAGGGGGAGTATATTGTCTTCGTTAAAATCGCGAAGATCGTCTGGGCTGATCCAGACAGCATCGGAGTCCTCGGAATCAGTCAGTGACATGGTGGGCAGAATCTGTACATCGTAGTAGGTTAGTGACGGGAAAAGTCAGGAGTCGAGGTGGGAAATTACTCTTCGTGTAAGCCTCACAGGGCCAACATGACTAGGTATAGCCACAGGCCGATGTCTTCAGCGACCCCTCATTTCCCAACATGATGTCTCTCTTAGCGCCCTGTTTGAAGAGCAGCTTCACCACCCCGGTGCAGCTGCCGGCACCACTGCATTAGGCAGCAGTGTCCAGCCGTCCGTATTGTCTGTCTCTTATCTGCGTCTTTCAGGCAGCGCCGCCTCTCCCCGCAGCACGCAATGGAGATTCCCATACCGCCAATATGTAGGACTGGATAACAGTTATGGTCGTCGTACAACGGGAGGTCAGACATGACTCGTGGCTTCCTCGATTAACTTTGAAGCGGTTTTCAAAGGTAGATAGCTGAACACGCTAACGTGAGCCGGCTGATTCCACGGTCGTTACCCGCCGTTACATCTTTAGTTTACACAACATTGGCGGAAATGTATGTGATTTATGGAGCATTTGGTAAACTATGTAATCTATTACAGTACAATACAACCGCGTCCACAACGCGCTTTATCAACAACCAAAACAACAAAACAACGCAATAACACTAGCATCCTATCCACGGACACCAGTCTTTTTGGTAGAATTCATTTGATTTGGGAATTGGGGATTGGTCATCTATCTTGTAGGGCCGCGCGCATGTAAAATATATGCCTGTCTTCACCTCAACGTATGTCACCTCAAAGCCCGATACTGGGGGGATTGTTCCCTCGCTAGGCCTTGCGCACGTAAATTGTAAGCCCGGGTAGTAAGCGTATATTAGCAAGAGCGCATTAGAACGAGGATTCGAGATTCCTTACCTACCTAGGTAGCCACGTGGCGAGCAAAGCCGTAAATTGTACGCTTCAAAACGAGCGTTAGAAGAGCTCTTCCGGCTCCAACCTTGGAAGGTTGGAACAAGGATCTTGGGGGAATTTCCCATGTGGCTTTAGGTTGCTGGATTAGATGTCTTATTTCTCGGCCTGTCACCGTAGTAGCGCTCATAGAAGAAGAATTCTGGGGTGACATCAGGAGCTGATGCAGATTTCCAACGTTCCAGGTTGGTTCTAGATGAACGTATATCGTGCATACATGGTATAGTTATATATTTACCTGGGTATGGGCCGTGGGAGCCCGGGCGGATTACCCAGTTCCAAGGTTGACTAGATATTGGGATTTAATACCTCATACTCAAGATATCTGGTGATTAGGCGCTTTACAATCTACTAATTAAAAAGGAACAATGCTCCAATTAAGCATTTACAAGACAGTAGTTGAGATATCACCGTGGGAAGCGCCAAGGTCGTGGAATTTGGCAAGACCGTGATGATTGTTACGTTCTGTAATTATAGAACGGGAGCGAGCTACATACGGCTAGCTTACCGCTATGTTATTAGCAAAGTAACGTATTTTTTGGGTAATAACTATGACAGTAACACTTTTCTCCATCGCTTTACGAACATTTATATCTGCCGACGGTGAGCACTTGGACCATACTCTATGACTATCGATTGGCACACGCGAGTTATACCAACGCTCCATTACTGAGCGATGAATACATTACAGGTCGCACTGAAGATTGGGCGACGGTCACACGACTCGTTCCTACACCGTTTCAGGCCCTGTGTTGTTCCACTTCAGCCAAACAGGGTACCCAGACACTACGTATTTGACAAGGAACTGATTGGTAGATGCGTAACAGACTCGAAAAGAAGCTGAATCTACCCTTCAGCTAAGCATAGCACTTATGCCCGTGGTTGTTTGGATCCAGATCGTGGTCATCAGGACGAGGTTGCCTGCAGCTGTGGGTTATCACATAGGCGCGTCGTCGTTGTTGAAGATAAATGCCAGCTCGCAGCTATGGTGGTAAGACCCGCAGAGGCTCAAGTATTCAGAGTCAAGTGAGGATCAGGTAAGAGTCCACGGCGTGGTAAGTTGTACTCTATTGATATTCTGACTTCCTTCGAACAAAGTTGAAAGTCGGAGCCGGAATATCCTTAACAGCGCGACTAGCCGCTGCGAAGGCACGTGACTGGACGGGACGGACTAACTGATATCCCGTTCCGTCCGCCGAAGACTCGATATTCACACAACAGCGACACGCCGACACTTCCATCCTACCAGATCCTACGCATCATGATACGGGATGTTGCTACTGCCAATACCAAAATCTCTGCCTAGGTTACAGCTCATAAGGTCACCTTATTGACTACAATGTAAGTACATGTATCTATCGAATCCACCACATGTTACCGCTTTCGACTTTCTACTAGCACGTTCGCAACTTCCCTTCAATGCTTTTTGACAGCCTCGAAAATCGTTCCAGCTCCTGGTGAAAGTGTCCGAGGGCGATAGGTACCAAAAACCTCAAATCCACTCTCCAGAAGTTTGTGGAATTGTTTATAGGTGCGATGGATGCCTGACAAGATGGACACCATGAGGATATCAACCCCGGCCTGGAATTCAGCGACATTCTCGTCTGGCAACGCATTCTCATTCAGAATCAAGACCGAGTCGTCGGTCATTGCTTCGTGAATGTTCTTCAAAATTTGCTTGGCTTGCTTATCCGGCGAATCAAGAAGGACAGTGCGTAGATAATACACCTTAGCCCCCTTAACGGTCTGTCCTGATAGGGGTGTAGCTTGAATTGCTGCTTGTCAACATCTGCCAGAACATGATCGAGATCCTCGAGAACGAGTCTTGAAGCAAGATCTGGATACTTCTCAGTGAAGGCCGCCAGGTCATGTCCAACACCGCCACCCAAATCAACGAGGAATTTCTTGGAAGTGTCTTGGTCCGTATCGAGCAAGCGTTCCTAAACCGGATAAAAGTCAAACCAGTTGGGACCACGCTCCATTCGTTGTAGTGTCATGTGAGTGTTGAATGCCTCTTGGTGTATTGGGTCCAGTTCATTCAAAATACTGCAGATTTGTCGCTTCACCAAATTGGAAAGGGCCATCCCAGCTGTCATTCGGGTTCTGGTAATTCGTCTTTTGTATGTATTGTGGGAGTTTGGCCAACGAATGAGCATTTGAAAGGCTGCTCATTTGTGCCTTGTCAGAAATTGTATTGGCAGCCCACCGCGAAATATAAGCAGGGTAAGAGACCTACATATGGAAGGCCGATTTTGAGAGACGTGACATGTCTGAAAATGCCCCAGTCAGAGGAACCGATGCATACTCCCCCTCGCCGGTCTCCTTCACCAGACCACTTGCAGCCAAGATGCGGATGAACCGATCTACATTGGTTCAGTGTGTTCGAAAATTGATGAGAGTTGGCAATACTGACTGAGCAACAGCGGGTCTGCACCGGACGGCTTGACCAGTTCAGAGAAACTCTTTGACTGGCCCACGGCCATTGCCAGTTGATTGAAGATTTTTTGTGTGTCCATCGCAACTCTTAGAGCTACGGCATCGTATCCCTAGTGTGCCAAGTTCAGTTATCCGTAAATTTTGCCGAGGGGCCAAGGGTGAGACCTACACCAAAGAGCACTCTGACAGCAGCATCGATTGGAGTCTCAATCGCTTTCCGGAGATTTTCATAAGCAGCGTAGAAGGCGTTTCGCTTCTCGTCGTTGATCGAACCTTGTGCAGGTAAACTCTCTGCTGCTTCATTCAAGAGAACCGTAAGCTGTTCAATGGAAGGCATAGTGATTGAATTGAAACAAAAGATATCAGAGAGAATCGGAAATTAGATCTAATCTTAGGCAAGTCAATGATCATTCCGGTTTCACGAAGGCTGCTTGCGTCTGATCTTATAATGTTGTGAAAAGTACTGTTCGAACGTGTACGAGACCATAACGGACAACACGATACGTATCCATGTCCTTCCTTTGTATGAATACACTCCACCCCCTGCAGTTGCATCTCAATTAATTTAGGTCCTTGATGAGTTTGGAGTACACCCCGCTGATTATAACGGACATGTATATCGAGTTGGCGCGGCCGTCAACCATTATACATGCATTATGTTATAACTAGATGTTGGAACTCCTCGCGTATGCGCCACAAAGTCAGCTTTGACTCCAGTCCTGTCATCATAGTGTTCAATATGCTGCAGGCAGCATTTTACCTAACCATAGATGCTATGATGCTCGGTGGCTATCTACCTAGACAAGCAGGCTGCAGTGCCATAACTTTCCCCACAGTCACAGGTATCAACCCATACCCTTGTTGAACTGTACTTTTTGGACCACAATCCTAACATCATTATTTCCAATGGATCTGCCGCCAGCTAGACAGTCTGGAGCATAGTAAGAGCTTCACACACCAGATTTGGACCACCGGTGGCTTGGTATATTTCCCGAATACCTACCAAACCCCAGCCACTACATGCAAAGACTACGCTTGTTTTATTTCTCCTGGGCGTTAAGCGTTCATACTGCTCACACACCTCTAAAGCAGGTCTACTTAGTCGGCAAAACGGTCAGAGCCCTTTGAGTCCTGGATAGTGTAAAATAATATTATGTACCCACGCCGTATACGACTGGCTCGTTATAGTCTCCCAATAGTTACCGAGATGCCAGACTCTCCGTGTAAATAACTTATCGAAGCTGTGTTTATCTTAGACGTTAGCGTCCATGCTAGTCTCAGGTGTCCTAAATTCGCACAAGGAAGCGAGCTGAAACAAAGGTATTAACTATATTTTTTATATTCGAGGTACGGTACGGTGTTGGTGCCCTAGGTACTCACAATGACAATCTCTTTGTTCCATCGCGTCTGATGTCCACGAATAGCTCTCGGACATTGCGCTGTCAGATATTACTTTAATTATTCTATGATGTGTGCTCAGCAATGAGTTTTGACTGGGTTAACTCACCATTAGACGAGCCTTACTCTAGGGTTTGGACTGTACGGTAACTGCTCGATGCAAATATAAATTCTCTAACAAACCAGCGATGCTGATCAACGCCGGATGTATGTTATATACATGTATAACAGGATTTAAGCTAATATGGTATAAGATAAAGGGCTCCTAGCCGCATGGACAAGAATAGGAGCTAAATAAACAGAATCCAATTAGCCCAGAGTCAACGACCAGGTAATCAACCAGCAAGCATTGAATCCTTTCCTCGCCTCTTTCGCACGCTGATATCTCGTCGGGTTTTGGGACGAATGCTCCATATGTCAGTCACCGCATTGCGACAACCAGGGTAGGCAATACTCTAAATCTAGACTGGTTCACGGTCCGTAATCATAGAAACCCTTGCCATTCTTCAATCCAAGCTTGCCGCTCTCAATCATATTATGAAGATACTCTCGGGGTTCAATAGGAAGACCCTTTCGCGAGTCTGCATAATGTTTTTCAATGTCCAGCACAACATCCAGCCCAACAACATCCATTAGCTCGCATGGCCCTCTTGGTGTCTTCAAGACGTCTTTGAAAATGGCATCAATCTCTTTCGGGGTTGCAACACCCTCGTGGAGCGCAAGGAGAGTTTCTCGTTTAATGGCCGCCCAGATCCTGGATGCCGCCGGAAACGTTACTTAGCTTTGCGACCCATTTGGGGATAATGAATATGTAGTACAACTCACCGGTTGTAGATGTATCCAATCGATGTAGATTTGACATGATACGGTGAGAAACCATGCTCCTTGCATCGCTTGAGCATGAAGTCAACTATAGCAGGATCGGTCTTATCGTGTCCCATAATCTCAATCGCTAGACATCGAGGTCAGATGAAGGATTTCTCCGTGAGACAATAGCATCTCTACCTACCTGGAGTCTCTGGTGGCCAATCTTTGGTGCGCGCAAAGCGACAAATTAGTATTGGAGGTTGTCATCACATCGGCGAGCTCGTCAAACTTACAACAATGTGCGCTCAAGACTCGGGACGAGTGTTTAAGAGACAAAGATTCGATGATTTCGCTAATCACATAGCTGCTCGAATTAGAGGCAATTATGGTCTGTTCCGGAGCTAATGCATCGAGTTCGCTGATAACTGTTCGCTTCAAGTCGATGTTCTCCGGAACGCACTATTAAACAACCCACAAAGTGAGCAAAAATATCGAAATGTGCAATGCATTTTTTCTTTCACAAACCTCAATCGCCAACCAAGCTTTTTGTAATGCTGCACCCAAGCCATTCGGGGAAGAGGTGGTGATGTCTCCCCAATTTTTAGAAATAGTAGATGGTGATGCACGCAGTTGTTGGACGTATTCGACGCCTTCCGAGAGTTGTTTGTCTTGCCGGTCAATCAAGTGTACAGGCTTTCCAGTGCTAGACCACTACTACGTCCAATTGACCATCGCAAAATCAATCAAGCCATCCGAAATTGACGTTATCATGCACTATCACATACCATGTAGGCCAAACGTCTGCCTTGAGTTCCCGCCCCGAGAATTACCACAGCCTCTTGGAGAAGTTTTGAGCGTGCCATTGTTCTTGAGTCGTGCTTCTGATCGATACGTTCCAAGATCTATTCAATTGTTTATGATTTATATAACTACTTTTCATGTGACTGTATATCTAGGGCATGATCGGATCCGAGCAACGGATCCGATTCAAGTAATGATGGGTCGTGATTTGCCACAGATTATTTATCCAACGCACTACGGAGTTACTGCGTAGTCTGTTTACGGTCTACTGGAAATGGATTAGTTGTGTTCACTTCCCCGCTATTTCATTCGTGAATCGAAACGAGCAGGCCGCCCAGATCTGAGGCGCACAGACATACATCATGTGAGGCCGGACGAGAGGCCTCGCTGATCAATGGCCATTCGTCGGAGACGACGATGTCCCACAATTTCGGATCCGATTCACACAGCTTTAGCCTTTCGTCTTTGTTCGTCTTTTGGTCTTCGTCCATTTCCCCAGATGCCAGTGGACCATACCCCGAGAATGAGGGGAAGCTTGGCATATGCCTGGTAACAATCAATGCAACGACTATTTAACAGCCAGGTCATCTCGACTTCTCGACTGTGCTCACAGCAACCAAACAACCAGGCTTCTGCTTGTTTAATTCTCCTATATTACAGCTCTTTATCATAATGTCTCCTTCCCCTACCCCCTCCGACATAGAAAAGCCCAATGCGACCGCCATCGAAAATGGAACTGACACTTCGCTGCACTCGAGGGAGAGAGAGAACAAGCTTCTACGCAAGATGGACATCCGGCTGATCCCTATGCTTGCCTTGTTATATTTGCTTGCCTTCCTGGATCGCGGAAACATCGGCAATGCGAAGATCGAAGGAATGTTGACTGATTTGCACATGACGGGGCATCAATACAGTCTCGCTCGTACGATATGACCTACTATTGTTTATGCGAAGGATCAAGATAATAATGAATATACAGTAACGGTGTTTTTCTTCACATATGTTGCTTTTGAACTACCCAGCAACTTGCTGTTGAAAAAATTGAGACCTTCACGATTGCTACCCCTTCTCATGTTCGCCTGGGGCATTGTCATGGTATAAATTTCAAACATCGCCTGTGAAAGCTTATATTTTGCGAGTTACTGACTGCTATCCTGCTTAGACATTGATGGGAATTGTGCAGAACTATCATGGCCTGCTGATATGCCGCCTCTTTCTGGGCGTGGCTGGTGAGTCCATTATCGTACCTACAATGAGTAGCGGGCTCCAATTACTGACATCAATCTTCACCACACAGAGGCTGGCCTCTATCCTGGAATCGCTTACTATATCACCCTATGGTATCCTCGTGACCGCGCTCAATATCGTCAGGCTCTGTTCTTCAGTGCCGCCAGCGTCGCCGGTGCCTTTTCCGGGCTTTTGGCGTACGGAATTGCTGTATGTAATCATACTTCGACAATCATTCCTTTCAATAACTAATTATTATAGAAAATGAACGGTGTCGGCGGATATGCTGGCTGGCGTTGGATCTTCATTCTGGAAGGTCTCCTAACAGTTGCAGTCTCCCTCATCGCTCCATTTGCAATTCACGACTTCCCTGAGACCGCCAAATTTCTCACTGAAGACGAGAGAGAACTCATCATTACCATGTTGCGCAACCAGACGACCAGCGAAGGATTCGTAAATTCTGATGTCATTCAAGAAGAGTCCAAGTTTCGAGCGCGCTACGTTATCGATGCTTTAACCGACTGGCAGATTTATCTAGGCTTGTTCAGTGCGTATTCAAATTACCCTTCTGGTCACTATTTTCTAACGTTGTTTTGTGTCTAGTGTATTGGGGCATCACTTGTCCACTCTACGGCATCTCCTTCTTCCTGCCTTCCATCATCAAAGACTTGGGGTACACCTCGTCCACAGCCCAGCTCCTCACGGTGCCCATCTACATCACTGCCGCCGTGGTCGCTATTGGTGCTGCCTGGCTATCTGATCGTAGAAAGCAGCGATCTCCCTTCATTCTCTTTTTCATGTCGCTGATTGCCATTGGCTTCATCATCGTCATTGCCTCCTCCGGACGTGGAGTTCCAGGTGTTGTTTACTTGGGGGTCTTTATCGCCGTTGTTGGTACGTTTTATCTATTCTACTTGATCTGTATATTTATTATCTAACGTGAATTTGCTCTCTTCAGGTATCTATCCTGCTTTTCCTGGCAACGTCACATGGATCGCGGTCAATCTCGCTGGAGACTACAAACGAGCGGCTGGAATGGCATTGCACATTGGTTTGGGTAACATGGCTGGAGGTAAGATCTTCCTTCTTCTTTGTTAAATATTTGTGTATGGTTCTTTTGCATTCCAGAGCCTCAGAAGCTAATCTTTTTCGTGTCCGACAGCAATGGCATCCAACTTCTACCGTTCGCAAGATGCACCCAAGTACATCCTAGGTCATGCCTTGGAGCTCGGGTTTTGCGTCGCTGGAATTATTGCAGTGCTTATTCTACGCCGGTCTTACCAAACCATCAACCGCAAGCGTGACCAGATGGATGTGTCTCAATATGATGCCTATCAAATGGCACAGATGGGCGATCGGTCGCCAATGTTTAGGTACATGTTGTAGGTGGGACTCTGTACTTTCAATGTTCAGACTACATAGTTAGGACACAACTGTGCCTTTTAGGCTCCTAGGTAATTTCTCATTACCATCAATCTGAGAAGGCAGGAGGGGGTATTGGAACTGCAGCAATGGATGATATATCTCGTGTCCACATGTAATCGGGCTTAATAACATAAACACTAAAACTGTACATATTAATCCTGTCAAGTGAATCAAAATAGTTATGCAGACTGGGATAGACAATAGATCAGTGTCAGACAGCAGGTGGAATGAATGACCATGAGCTTCGTAATTCAACATCGTATATAGGATACATAGTTGGGGCTATTTAGGGCAAGGGTTAAGGGGTGCGTGCGCTGAATGCGGAGTCCCCGGATCCAGCTGAACCACCTATGTCACCTCTCCACATTTCTCAACTACAGTACCTTCATCTTCCCATTATTTATTTACCTGGCAAGGACTAAGCACATACAGGCCATCATGAAAGATAATACATCCGCCGTCAAGGACCATCTGGTTCCCCGGCGCACGCAATTCTCCAGCTGCGATGCCTGCCGAAAATCTCGCGTGGCGTGCGACGCAATGAAAGGCCGCTCCGCTTTGACAAGCCCGACATGGATGAATTCCTGCACTCGCTGTCAGAATCGTGGTCGCCATTGTACCTTTGAGGTAACCGGCTCTCTAAACTAGAAAGTAATCGCATTTTAATCAGAGTCACAGTGGATCGAGAAGGCCGCCTTGCCTAACAGTAAACGAAAGTACGACGTCCTCAGAGATGTTCACGAGCCTGTGTCAACATCGCCAGAAGCGCTTGCGACCCCGGAAACTCTGGTTGATCGCAGACGTTCGGTCGAGAACCGCAACATGTACTCCATGCAATCATCGACGGAAAGGTAAAACGCTCCTAGATGGTTGGTAGTGACTGTTGTATTGACGTGTTATAGTCCCGCATGTGACAGACAAACTCCCCTATCGACAGGAGACGACACCCATGAATGGCTACGAGAAATTTACGAGGGCGTCTTTGAGGATGTGTTTGGGTCTTGGCTGGGGAATTATAGCTGTCCTTATGTGTCTGTGCTGGTTCTTGAGCGCATTTCTGTGTGAATGAACATGTCTGATGATTCAACAGTTTTCGTGATAATGGTCGTCAGGACCCGCAGCAATTAGCTTTGTCCGTCAGCGTTTCTAGACTTTGCCGGGAATGTGACTATTGGATGAAAAGAGTGCAAGGCCAGGGAATGAATCTGCCATCCGAGGAAGGGGAATCCCCTGGCGAGATTGACAGCGACCGACAGATCGATCATTCCTTGTCGTGCGCAGTCTCTGCCTTTTCTGCTCGATGGCTGCCTCTGAAAGGATCGTCAGCGCTGAGCGAACTGTCAGTCATGGATACCGTCGAGAGCCTCTGGAGAGAGGTACGACGCGACATTCTTCGAGTCATCAATCGTCCTTGTTATCGATCAGCCTTAACCTTGTTTCTCTTTGCACTCACGCCAATTCCAGCTCGGGTCTCCGAGGAAGAAGAAAACGACGGTATTCCAGCGCAGTTCTGTGTCCAGGTAGCTTTGCAACAGGTACTCACATTGCGTGCACTCCAAAAAAGCCTTGAATTCAACGGATCCAAGGTCACCTCGATTTTATCATCGGCACTGTCAAATACAGCCACGAGCCCAGCACCAGTAACAAGAGATTTTCTGGGTATTGAAAGCATGATTTATTGGGCAGCAATGACGTTCGATACCTCATCATCACTTACGTTAAATACTAAATCCCTGTTATCGCCGGTCTTGGAACAAGAGCCATCCTGGCGACTCGTTCGCACTTGTACCAACGTTTTTCACGAAGAAACCGAAGCCTGGAGAGCACAAGGAATTCATATTACCGAAGAAAGAGCAAATCAAATTATTGCGTCAGCCGCCTCGTGGAAATTGTTCGTCTGGAAAGCAGCCGCATTGGTCAAGGAAGCCCTCCGAGAGGGAAGGGAAGAGGAAACAGTCCAAATGGCTTTTGATACAGCAGTGGATGCAATCAATCAATATACACTCACCTATCATGATTTATTGACAGCATGTGAACGCCGGATTCAGTTTTTCGGCCACAAAACAAAGCTTCGTTGGTGTAAGTCTATCTTTCTCTAAGTTCTCTATACCTATTACGGGCGTCGTGGCTTTAAATCCGTGGAATCATCTAGGCTAAGCGCATTTTTCTTTAGATGAGCTCATATTACACTATAACCTCAGCATACTGATCATGTTGGACGCGGTGGAAATCGCCGGTCGGATGGATCTATTAGAAAAGCTGAAAGTTGTCAAAGCGGATGCCGAAGGCAGCTTATTCAATTGCCTCATATTCGGACTGAATAATCATTATCTTCTTCCTCGAGAGAACAGACCAGCGAGGGAAGGTCAGTATAGTTTACAATATGTGGAGGATACTGAGAGAGGAGTACCGAATTCAACGAGGAAAGTGCCCCTGATTGCTATCGACCCCTATCCTCACCACGTTGTTGCTGGGGTGCGAATTCTATGGAAGGCTGTTGAAAGAGACCTTGAAAATGACTGGCTCGATCATGGCGTTGCAGAGCATATGCAGGACACGATGCTTAGTGCGTTGAAATTACTCCCCCAGGCATCTAAATCTGTAAGGACGGTACGACAACAGGCGGAAGCATCTTTCATACGAAATCGGTATTATTTGAACTCTTAATTCAATGTTGTGCCACATTTTATATACATATCATGCGTGGTTATACCAGTTGACAAACAGTGTGACAATGCACTTGCTATTACCCATTAGTTGACCATTGCCGAAATATTGCAATCGTTGGGGCAGTCTGAAAGACCAGAAAATATGCCATTACGCTAAACAGTGTCCAATTATTGGATAGGCAATTTGTATGGATTATGAGGCATTTCCCAGTCCTTTTAAACTCATCTAAAGTTCTGTATTCTTGCTAAACTTGCTAAGTTTGTATCGCTAATAAAGAAAGTTAGCTTTGCCCAGACTGCTTCGTGACGGCACTTTTCAAGTTGCAGGGAGGTCTTTTGTGACCAGTTCCTTTTCTTCGGATCCGGACTACATAGAAATGGCCTCGGATCCGACATGTCAACAAAGAACTTGCAAAAATGCGGGGAAACGTGGGAACAAACGCCGAAAGAAGGTCTCAAATAAATCAAATAAGGCATATCAGCCGAGATGCAGACAGGTACCCCGGATTTTGTATATTTTCTCCGCAAAGTTACATTTTCATTGCAGGGACACTGCAGATCCGCCCCGATGGATGGGACGAAAGGTCGATCTTTTTTCATGCTAGATCTGGATGATATTGCTCTGTTGACTTCGGATCCGGGGGTCAGGGAGGAGGTTACTTTCTCGAATATACGTCGTTTATGCATGGAGTTTGTTTCAACGTCGTATCGTCTTCAGCTACTATGGATTCATGCTGCTTACAGGAGAGGGGGTGCATATAGAGTATCATGGATAATCGGTGAATGAAACCTGCTGCGAAATGGTATATAATGTCAGGAAAGGACGACAGGCAAACCCTCCACAACTTCTAGTTATCAAGATCGTCAACAATCGAACACACCTTATCATATATCTCAAGTAAATTATCATACAATTATGTTCGACTCGGTTAAAATTGCATGGCTCGTGGCACTTGGTGCTGCTCAAGTCACAGCGACGGCCCTACCAGCCTTCAATGTCAATCCAGACTCTGTTTCTGTCTCTGGTCTATCGAGCGGTGGATATATGGCGGCTCAGCTTGGAGTTGCGTACTCTGACGTTTTCAATGTTGGATTCGGAGTCTTTGCTGGTGGACCCTATGACTGCGCTCGTAACCAATACGTATGTGCCCTTGCCTTTATACAAAACTGGTACTCAGATGACGACTGCTGATCAATTTCCCGGTGAGGCAACCAGTATACTTCGTGCATGTATAATGGATATCCTTCTATTACCACTCCCACCGCCAACATGAAATCCTGGAGTGGAAATCAGATTGCCAGCGTGGCCAATCTCAAACAACGAAAGATTTACATGTGGACTGGATCTTCCGACACCACAGTCGGACCAAACGTCATGAACCAGCTAAAGGCACAGTTGGCCAACTTTGACAACTCGGCCAATGTCTCATACGTTACAACAAGCGGTGCCGTTCACACTTTCCCCACTGATTTCAACGGTGCCGGAGATAACTCTTGTAGCTTGTCCACCTCCCCATATATAAGCAACTGCAACTATGATGGTGCCGGCGCCGCGCTCGAGTGGATTTATGGGTCTCTAAATGCAAGAAATACAGGCACTTTGTCGGGATCCGTCCTCTCCTTTGACCAGTCGGGCAGCTATGGAGCAAATGGTATGGACACCACGGGGTATCTGTATGTGCCTCGGAGCTGTGCAAGCGGTGCGACAGTTTGTTCTTTGCATGTCGCCTTGCATGGGTGTCTGCAAAGTCATAGCTCTATTGGCTCGAGTTTTATACAAAACACTGGATACAACAAATGGGCAGGTAAGTGCTTAGGGATCCATGACATGCACTAATGCATAGCCCTAATAACTCAAATCTTGATCGTAGGTCATTGATAATATCCGCTAATGATTGTACCAGACACGAACAACATGATTATCCTGTATCCCCAAGCCATCCCCGACTATACTATACATGCAATTTGGAATGGAGGGCTGCTTTCGAACCCCAATGGTTGCTGGGATTGGGTAGGCTGGTATGGAAGCAATGCTGATCAGATTGGTGGTACGTCTCCTTCTCGAGACACTGTTCACTGTTAAACTTGAACTAATGATTTTTTTCCCAGGCGTTCAAATGGCTGCCATTGTTAGCCAGGTCAAACAGATTGTCAGTGGCTTCCAAGGCTAGATCAGGCACAAAGGACCTGGGATCTGTATGTGAGAATGTTTATGGTTTAGAGATCATTTCAGGTGGTAATTACATATTGCGAACTCTTTTCTTTACCCTCAGATACTAAAACCATGATTCTTATTACCTACCTTAGCGGCAACTAGGAAGACTGGATAGGTACATAACTATGTCTTGACCATACCTGCCTGATGTCTAGGTAGATGGATGACTCAAACTTTGAAAAGACTTTCAGCTACCTACCTAATTTTGTTTTCTCCTGTGGGCCGTTGGTAAAGGCAGTGATTAACTTTCCAAAAAGCCCCATACCCCTTTACCCATCTAGGTATAACAACAGGGTATGCGTAAAAGGGTGTGCATGTCCGCAGTATATTTTCTTGATCTGGCGCTGAAACTGGGCGCTATACAGTTCCATGCAAGATTATTGACGAGCTACATCGCAATTCAGCTTGGATTCCAGTGGCCATCACAGCTCTCGTAAACGCGCCGTACTGAGTCCGTATCTTTAAGTAGTTAACGTAGGACGATAACGTCAACTGTTGATTTGTGATGAATTCGGAGCCCTGCAGAGATACTATCTCATTTAAAATTTGATATAAATAGACCTAGCGTATTATGTAGTTGTTCTCTTTGTTTCCTATATCCTGTGTAGGGTCATTGCTTGATTCTATAGGTTCTACTCGATACTGAGAGGAGTGAGCAGCATATCGTGTCCAGCTGCTTTTCAACTCTCTTATTCACCTATATTGTCGATAAACTACTTTTATATCAATATAACGCTTAAATATCTCATTACAGGCGCTACTGGCGGCCTTGTAGTCGTGTGCTTGCCTACCTGGTGGCCAATGTTCCACGGTCCGAATATGCCGCAACCTCATCACAGGCAGCAAATCGAGCCTCGTTTGAAAAGCATGGAATTGCCTTTCGTGTTGCAAACTATGACAATCCCGCAACGCTAGACACAGCTTTTGAAGATGTCGAGAATTTGTTTTTTGTTAGTACAGAAAACTTTGATACTGCCGGACGTATACCGCAACGTTGTTGAGGCTGCTAAGCGGATGGTGTTAAACATGTACATGTACGCCTTCCTTCGTTTTTCATTTCAGTATCAATTATAGGAAATGAATAAATGCTTATAATTCATCATTACGCGTGGTATAGGTCTCTTGCCTTCTGTGGTTTGCAATGATAACCCCAGCAATAATTTTTAAACCTAAGAAAATTCAGTACTGATGAAGCTTGATGAATCTGTCGATCATTATCATTAGTCAACTACGCGCTCTAGACATAATTAAGCTTACATTGACCATACCACATATTATTCTAGTGACGCTACATGTAAAATTGAATATGTACTTGGTAACGAAGAACATGTACATGTGCGACTATCTTGAGAACAAGACTGCCTAGCTGTTTCGGATCTGAAACTGAAAAACGACAGCTTATTAGCTTCCATGGGGATAATGCCAATCCTCAGCACAGCATAGACTTATTTTTGCTTCAATTCATGTGCTACCTTATTTGAATGTCATCGTGCTCTGTAGGAATCCTAAGATTGCACGCCTTGTGAATGTCAGATGTTGATCATAAATGATCTCAAAGGGCGCACGATCAGTAAAACTTACACTGAGAGTAGTAAGGGTTACCGACAGTGCAGGTCCATCCACTAGGACAGATGGTTGGACCGGTATATCCAGAACCACCACACTGGCCGTATGGAGATGCCGTGGCACTAGTACCCGACGTAGTGGTTGTAGCCACAGAGGATGTACGGGACGTAGATGCTGATGCTGATGTTGTGCCAGATGTAGTTATGATTGGAGAAGTTGATTTGGTTGAGGAAGATGTTGATAAAGTGGTAGCGGTTGACGATGCCTTGGTCCCAGACGCTGTTGATGATGGTAGACTGCCGCTGGGTTCGCCATACCATATCCCCCTTCCGTTAGTCCCTACGAAGACTCTCCCATAGTTGGACATGTCTCCATTGACAACGTTGGATGATGATGCTCCAAAGCCGTGAGCAGTATCGGAAATCATTTGCCAGTTAATGCCACTATCCTCGGTCTTGAACAAGGCAGTGACGCCGTCGACAGTGAAGAAACCAAAGATTACGGGATATGATCCTGTGCTTGCAGCCTTACCTAAGCCAAAGCTCCAGCCAGCTGTGCAGCCGCTGCCTACCTGTGTAAAGCTGGAACCCGAGTTCGTTGAATGCCAAAGTCCAGTATCTGTGGAAGCCCAGACGTCACCGGCAATAGAGGGATGGGCCCTGATTGCATTGACAGCACTGCTAGAACCAAGACTAACAGTTTTGGTAAATGAAACACCACCGTCAGTGGACCTGTAGAAACTACCAGCATATCCTCCATAGAAGACTGTGTTGTTGGATTTATCGGATGCAATTACCGCCGATGGTGGCAGACCAGAAACGGTGCTGAAGCTGCTGGTGTATTTTGAAATGAGGGGACTACCCGTTGTTGGCATCAAAAGAACGGTATCTCCATCTGCAGAAAGGGCTACAGCTCCAGGAACTGTACTGGACGATGCTGCATAGTCGGCAGACCAGGTCAAACCATAGTCGGTTGACAGTGAAACGGTAGGCAAAGTAGAACTTGCTCCAGCACGCACTATGTAAGCTGGCTTATTTCCAGCATAGTCTATCCCATTAGTCGTGCCGTAAGTAGGGTCGTGGAAATATTGGCTGGGCGCCGTATTGAGATCGGCATGATAGAAACCTCCATCGTCTCCCACGGCAGATAGAAGGGGTGGTCCTCCTGGGGGTGAGATGAGACCAAGCACGGCCATTTCCTCAATACCCACAGCCAGTGACTTCAACGTGACATTATGACTTGAATCCCATTTCAAGAGATCATGGCCGCCGTAGATAGTTTCTCCAGTACCGTATAGCCAGTGGTTTGAATCAAACGGGTCGATGGCCAGCGCCTCAACCATCCATCCGACACGAACTGGAAATTGAGCGGTAGAAGTATTGTCTTGCAGCCAAGGCGCATTGGAGATGTCATAGCTGTAATAATAGTCAATGTTCGGATATCCGTTCCAAGCCCAGATAGCAGACCATGTCGCACCCGAATCTAGGCTTCTCCATATGAGTTCGTCTGGCCACCAACAATTCAACGCTGCCACCATGACAGTACCAGGGACTTGCAAGTCAACGGCTAGACCGCCATAACCATAGTATGTGCTGGCCATCGGAGTTGGGCTGATATCTGTCCAGACGCCTGTCGAGATATTATACTTGTGTACAGTGCCATTCGTACCATCGTACGGGCCGGCGCCATCTGAGTATGAGATGTATAAGGTCTTTTCCAATGGCGATAAGATACCCTTATGAGGAAGAAATCCGTAAAGGGGCTCTCCCGAAACCCAGGCCCCTAAAACGGTTTAACGTCAAATGTGAGTTGCGAGGGAAGCAAAAAATTACTTACAAGTTGCGCCGCCATCCTCGGATTTGAAGACCGACTTACCAGTATCGACAACACCTGATCGTGTCAGCTCCAGGCGTTGGGTAATTTCAAAAGTAGTATAGCTTACCGACGAAAATTCTTGGGGTTGGAGACCCTTTGGAACCTGAAGTGGAGTCGAATGTCACCCATGCGATTCCCACGGGATCTGACGTATAGGATGAACTGGAATTTTGGAAGTAAGTACCTAGAGAGCCTTCAGACCAGTCTTTTTTCACGCTATTTACTCGAGAATTAGACGTTCTTACCAGTCCAGGTAAAGGACGTGACATTTGACCATGTAACACCATAGTCCGTGCTTTTCCACAAACCATGTCCACTCCTGGCTCCAAAATAGATGATACTGTTGTCGTTGGGATCAACCGCAAGACGCTAGATTTAACATTTTAATCCATGGTCGAACGAAGTCCATATACTGAATATTAACTTACCTCCCCAACGCCTCGACCAGGCATGTTTCCTCCTACTTTGAATGGTAATACTGTCTCCTGCCATGTGGTCCCCATATCTGTTGATCGCAGAATAGAGCCTGGATTAGGATCCCATTCATTTGTGTACATGCCAACAGCAAGATACAAGCGCTTGGTATCTACCGGATCTGTTGCGAGGGCATCAATTCCCCAGTTATGCCTAATCATACTAATTAGCCCGATTTTCTCCTTCAGTGACGTACTTGACTTACCAGTTACTATTGTTTACTGAGTCTAATAGAGGTGTCCATGTATCATCCGTGTTGAGACGATATGGGCCTCCAATATCGGTGCGAGCGTAGGCAACGCCTTTGGCTGACGGGTTGAAAACAATGCCGGGAGTGAAACCTCCTCCACCTGTGATGAAGAGGTTTCAGATCCTTATCAGCCAAATTATGTCGAATGAAGAAGATACACAAGCACTGACCTCCGGTCTTTACATTATTCCATGTATAGGTTTGTGATGCGGCACTACTGACTGAACCAGCCAGCAAGCCAACAGCAAGTAGAGCTGCCTTTGCTACACCAAATGTCATGATGTTACTTAAGCAGTGAATCGAACATGGGGTTCAAAAAAGGGATGCTCAAGTACTCGATGGAAGGAAGAGGAGTAGATAAATAGTAGCAGGACATGCCATGGTAGGATACATTCACCCGTGGACGGATAAACAGACGCAATAAATTCGAAAGAGCCTTGATGTAATCACATGTTTCTACTTCGTCATTCTGTTTCTTGTTACTTACTGGTATATACTGGCGCTATTGGTGGATTAAAGGTTAAACAACTCCGTGGGTAGGATATTATGACCGAGGGAGATTAAGGATGAGTCTTGGGTCGTTTCTATAGAGGAGTCTTGGATCCGACGCAACAGAAACGGTTGAATATTTAATATGAGAACTGAAAATACTCCGCCCTTGCCGCATTTTTACCGCAAATCCTGTGTGGCTTTGCTCAAAGTTATCTTACTGGTGAAGACAGTTGAGTGTTCACCTAGTGCTGTTGCATTCAGCGCGGATACTCGGGATTAACACACTATGTGCTTCAAATTTTCTAATGTGAAGATCGAACTTCATCCTATACAATCCTTCTTAATCGATCATGATAATCCACATAAAATCGGCCATAATCATGACGATAGAGTGCCTACTAGTCCACTAGGCATTTATACTATACCAATTCTTGTACTACCTAGCAATTACTTAGGTAGTTACATTGATGTGAATAGCATAATTTGTTTCTGGTCGCCTTTTCCTAATTGTACCCTGGGGCTTGAGCAAAAGAAATGAAGACGAGACACCGAATGGCACCGTCCAGCTCTCATGGCATGCTTTGTGCCATCACTACTAATATTCCATAACACATGTTGTAGTCATGGCTTGCGTGTTGAAAATAATGCCGACAACCCGCGACAAGATCCATACCAATTTTCCGTTTGTGCTTTCTTCAACTAGGTACTAATTAGAGATCTGGCCATTTCATCGAAGGAAAGACGCAAGGTATGCGAATCATCTTTAGAGTCACGCTGTAGTCGTTCAAAAAAAAAAAGCCAATGTCATTCGATCAGGTGCCTAGCATCTCGTTCAGTACGAACGACGAGGCTTACCGACAAGTCAATGGATTCAAATTGGCTGACCAGCGGTCGTTTGCCAGAATAACACATCTCTGCACCGATAGACTTTATAGCTGATCATCATCCGCCGTAGTATCAGAGTCGGCATCAATCTGGTGGCCGTTTTCACCGCGGCTTATTGTCCTGATTGTATTCCAAAAATATAATTCTGGCAAATGAGGCAGTCGATCCCTGACATTGAACTGTTCCTCGCTTCCAGCTCCGCAACAGAAATACCACCTTAGAATCCAGGGAAGATAGTCTCTAATTACCCAAGGGATACATGAATGTAGTACCCAAGGTAAGACGGTGAAAATTTGATATTTGACGTGCAAGCGAGTGGGAACGCCAAATATGTAATTGAACTCGGCTAAGGTGACGGCTTTACGTGTGCCAGGTACAAAGAGCCACACCAATATGACAGCAAGGGCGTCTAGCCCTCTATTTTCGTCACCTCTGTTAGAACTGATATTGCCTTTTCTTTTTATCGGGTAGGTTAAAACTCACGCGAATAGGCAAAGAAGGCGTGTTTGGCCTAGATGGAATTGAAGTTGAGGTACTGTCAAAGCGAGGACCCCTGCTAGAACAAAGTTTACCGAGCAGCTAAGGGACATGCCAACCTCTGCAAATTGTTTTAACTGCTATTAGCGACGATTTTTGCGATAAGAGGCGTAAGGGGCTTATACGCACCGCGGTGGACCATAGGAAATACCTCACTTGAGTACAAGAAAGGAACAACGCCTGCACCTGGCGAATAGGCCGCGGTGTATAGAATGAGAAAGGTCTCAAAAGTTCCCACCCGAATTGGATTGTTTGGGTCGGCTGTATTGATTCCCAGGCTGAACCCTGCTGCGATGAGGAATGGCACCATGAGTATCAAAGAAAGAAGGAGAAGGAACCGGCGGCCTTTGCTATCGATAGTAAAGTATGCTAATGGAGAAAACCTGCGACAGGTCAGCATATGGATTCCATAGCAATTGCAGTACTTACACGGCATTTGCTAATGCGAAACCTAAACTGAGACATAGACTCCGGATTTGCGGTATTCCGGAAGTACCGGACGAGCCCGTGTTAGTGATGAAACTGTTGGATAAAAATGCAAAAATGTTTATTCCGGACAGTTGTCTACAACCAGAGAAAGCTATTAAGATCATTGACAAACATGCAGACGAAGGGGACGACTTACTGAGCAGCCATTACAATGCAAGCAGCCGTTGACGCCCTTTGGTTTCGTGGGATAGTGAAGAGCTGTCCAAACCGTTGGAAGAAATTTGTTTGTCGAGATATTGGTTGTTGCCAATGATCTTCCGGGCGTTTCTCTGTACCCAGCAGGATATTTTCGACCTGCAGCTGGCAATGAAGTTGGTAGAAATCTCCTGATTGGCATTAGCAAGCACATATAGAGGATGATTTTGGGTAAAAATGACGAACTAGCTGCTTGTAACGGAGTCTCTCGCAAACCATAAAAAGCTCTCCATGCATCCACATAACGATTATGTTTCATGAGCCAGTGAGGCGATCTGATTCTACTTAATGGTTTGCTTTCGTTGGTGCCGAGTCTTGGAAGACATACTCGCTGCATACTAATACTAAAAAGAGCAGAGGTACTGCCGGAATGAAGCCCGATGCAAGCTGCCACCTCCACGAATTGTGAAAAATGAGGTTTGAACAGGACCCTAGAAGAATCCCAAAAGCTTAAGGGCAATAGGATGTTAGAGTAGAAGATAATGCGGTCTTCGCAGTGCCCACTAACCTACGAATGTTTGCCACGAGACGAGGAAGCGCCCTGGATGCAGTGTAACGTTAGACGATTAAACCTTATTCGAACGACAGCAGCCGACCTACCTCTGATCCTGGAAGGGCTGACCTCGCTTTCAAATATAGGTACTGTCCGACGATTAGAAGGTCTAGGTAAAGTAAATACGGCGGGCCCATTAAGTAATGACTAACCAATTGAAGCCTTCGCGCCCATGCCGATCCCTTGAGTAATTCTGCATACCAGCAGACCCTGCCTGTGGAATTCGGTGTTTGTTAGACTTCCAGAAACTCGGAGGTCACAGAGGAACATACCAGCTGTTGACGTAGCCTGAACCGATGCAAGAGGCAAGAGAAAAGAGACCGGCGAAGAACAGCGCGCCGCGCCTACCATATGCGTGCTCACTCAGGGGATCCGATAGCCATCCGCCTCTGCCTTCGATATCAGCATGACAACCTCGCACTGGCAAAATTTTGTAATTTGCTCACATAAAACTGCAGGAAAAATATGTCACCGAGTTCACAGCTCCAAATTTCCAAACCTCGGACTGCGTAAGTCGGCGATGTTGAGCTTCGAAAAGTTCATCTGGCCATTTCAGATTTGCCCCGGTCAAGTTCGCTTGCGTCCATCCCCTGCCAAAAGTCAGCCCAAGAAAGACCAAATCCTGATAGTGGTGTATTACTGCACAATCGCTCCCAAGGAGCATGCCAAAAGAATAACTTGCAACGCCCTTGGCTGGGAAGGTAGGCTTGGCTTGTCTTCGTCTTGTAATGCTCGTCTTTCAACGTCCGTGCAATCTTCCAAAGATCCCCCGTCCCGGGCCAAACGGGCACCTCTGAGGAGAAGATCGACCTCGACGACTTCTCCTAGCCCATGATCTCTATGAAATTGTCTCACGTCATTCGGTAGTTCATCGGGAGGAACGTAGAACAAGGGATTATCGATACTAGTAGGCTCGCTCGATATTAGGGACGTCCGAGGATCACTATGCCGTCGACTGGTACTACTTACATCCCAAGTTGATTGTTCCTCAGGAGATTATTAAAACTCTGTTCCTGCCCATTGAGTGGCCCCTTTTGTGACGGTTAGTTATCAAATCCTAGGAGAAGACTGAGACTGTATGTTTACCCTTCGCTGAGAGGTGTCGCCGTTGTGAATTGTGCCGATTTCCGCCATAATTCAAGTATCATATCAAATTCCTGTCTTTAATCTATTGTGATGATTCTCCTTAAACACGGGGATTAACATATTTTAAGACAGAAACGTTGCAGCGGCAGGCTGAACAAGGCTGCTCTACTAGTCTGAGGTAGAGCCTCATGAAATCCTTAAAGTTGTGCTTAAAATTTCAGTAATGCATTCACGAACTGATTAATAGGTCAGAAATTCACCTACAGCTAGACGGACTCTGTAGCATGCGCCCAGGTGGACCTCCTAAGAAGAAGCGAATTTTAGTCCCACAGCCTGATACCCTATAACCGAAAGAAGTGAGTCTCAATGCGCACCATCTAAACATGAGCCTGAGACAAAATTGCGCTCGTATTCGCACTGTCTTCCCACCTCCCAAATTCACTACGGCATTCAACATGTTATTCCCGTCCGCTCCCTTCCTGAAACTGATCCACTAGCATTCTATGAGTCTTTGCATCAATACGAATACTAGGTGCGGATATGAAATCTAGGAAAATGAATATCTTGCTGACAGACTTCTTGAAAGAAGAATCACTTCATTATTGGATGTTACATGTCCTCATAAGAGAGACGGAAGTTGCCGCCATCACATGGCTTTGCGTAAAAAAAATATTGACATTACGCAAGGCTGAGTATACTCGTACTCTGTCTAAAAAAGTCGGATTGGCATACGGACTACGGGGGTAACGAGGCACAGTCGCCCGAGCGAGCGCTCTGACTCGAGGCTCGATATGCTAGTCTGAAATCTGCTTGCACATATCATGTGAGTTGATCACAATGGAAAATGCTCCCGGGCAATGTAGAATTTCGTTTGAACGCACAGAACACCGACTACCTAGGTACAAACTTAACTGGCAATTATACGGATTCCCTCAACCTATTATGCATTTACCAGAAAACTACGTCGGAGTAAGGCGAGTTTGCTAAACCCGCCAAAACCGAGTAAGTAATATCCTTTACCGTCTAAGCCAATTCATGTCGTTAATCCTTCTGTAGAAGGCGCGAGTTGTAGTTCGACTCATTTCCTGGGGAACTTCAGCCGGGGTAAATGGTGCACAGTACATATAACTAACGCTGACGCGGGGGCCATAATGGTAGACTATGTAGATAAGACGGGGAAGTAGGGGTCCATGCCATTTTCAAGCATCCAGGTTGGTTATCGAAGCTGAGGAGGTGGCTGTCGAAAAATCCAATACAATCGCTTGACTCGGTTGTCTCGCCCGCCCATCAGCTACGTCGTGGTCATTTTGAAAATTTGCAAAGATAGCGCATGAAATGGTGGCATTGGCATTAGATGACGATTAGCTGCTTTTTATAACAAGCATAACTGCTGTCTATTCTGAAGCATTAGACCTTTTGGTACTAAGTGTCTCCTCCACGATTCACTGAATTCTAGACTTAGACCAGCCTGGCTACCTGAGTTTCCTCGATCGCAGGCTGAAGGCAAAAGCAGCAGATTCTGCCGACCACCGCCCGCAGTTTATTATGTTCCTAAGCATATATCAACTATCCAAGCAAATACTCGCAACATGGACGGAATTTCTAGTTTGGCTGCAGTGCTCCAAGTCCTTGGAAATGCTATAACTGTAGCTCTCCGAACAGCAAGATTCGTGAACAACGTCAGGAATGCTGAGGAACTGCAGAGCGACTTTTTCCAAGGCCTCCAGCTGTCTCAGAACACAATCGGATTACTGACCGCGCGGCTGAAGACCGAAAATGTCGGGCAACCCTACGACCAAGAGGTAAGGAAGGTCCATAAATTGGTACAAGAAATTGCTAGGGACTGTAGAAAATGCTACAACAGTCTGGCTCGGTTATATGATAGTCCTAGCAACACAATTATGAGAAGACTGTCCGGAGGAATCAGGCGGGAAATACGGCGGCCCGAGATAGAGAGTTTGAATGCTCGATTCCGAAGCAATGTTGCGAACATTCAGGCTCTACTTTCAGTTTTACAACTGTTTGTGCATCCAATTCTAACCTTTAAATTTCCATTGGTGACGCTGCTAACCTCAAGAATCTAGAATCGCTCACGATCAACAGACAATACGGACTGAAAGAATAGAGGATCGTCTCCAGGACATACAAGTGAAGCTTCGTCCCCTGCAAGGTCTCCGAGATAAGCTTCTGGTTTCGTTGAACAATCTTCACGGCAGTTGGGAAGACACCGGTGGAATGCATCTCTCGCAACCAATGAGCCAAACATGCAACGAGATTGTTCTCAGCCGGGATACCAGCGCCTGTATAAGAATCACGGAGAGCACTCTCAAAACAGCCAACTCGATTTGCGCAAAAGTGTCTTCAGGAGGATCGACAAGGAACATGTCTCTTTGTGATGAAATTTCTGACCTTTCCGACAGTCCCGGTGATACATCCGGGATTCAATTGGGACCAAAGGATGGCACTTCTATAACTCTCTCGACCATGACAACATTTCTGGACACCTATATTCAAGAATTGAATGAGGAATTTGAGAAGGGTTCCTACGAAAAGTGCAAGAGGTACATACAAGAAGCACTTGACTGGGGCGAGTATAGATACTTAGAATACGACGTGGATTTCCATCAATGGTTTGATTTACAACTTCGACTTGCCGAGGTCTACGAGAAAGAAGGGAATTTCCAAGACGCACGGAAATATATTGTTTTTCTCCGAAAGGCTTCAGACACCAACAATCTAGATTATAGAAGAATTTCCAATCTCCAAGACGTACAACTACGTTGCGCAACGGCACGTCTCTTTCTGCGTGAATACGAGCGTGGACACAGCAAGGCACTAGATGAGTTGAAACAACAAGCAGTTAACGCATTTGGAGCTGCAGATGCAATTTTTCGTGATGCATCAATTTCTGAAGGAGGACCGGCTTCCGTTAATCTTACTATCCAACAGCTCCTAGTTGGTAGTGCGCTGACTTTGGATAAAGTGTATGGCATTCTTGCCGACACAGCTGGGAGGAGATCACTTCGTATGGAACATGCCATTCTACGCGAAACACTGCCTCAACTTGAATCCCCTCTACGATTAACTCGGTCTGCCGTACCAGAGCCTCGCACCAGTCTTCCTGTGCTAGGTATGACCTCAATCCCAATGCCAAGTCCTTCTCAGCCTCCATCGACATCCGGATCCTCCGCAATATATACAACTTCACCACTTTCGCCAAGAACAGAGACGACACGACGATCAAACACTCCAGACCGAGAAACTCCAGGCAATAATATCCAATCTCCAGATCCCGAGAGAATATTCCCCTTTGAGTCTATAGAGCCAGAACGCAGAGAATCTGATAACGCGATGAACGACAACGGGATGAATATCGGCGACACCGATAGTGAAAGAATATCCCGGCTATTCAACGCGGCTAAAAGTCATAATATTAACTTACTACAGGACGACTTCGGTGAGCTTCTACGTGTACCTCACATCAACGCCCGAGATGAAGCCGGCATGAATGTTTTACATCATGTTCTGACCACATTGGGTGGCGAAGACGATGTTAAGTTGCTGTTGCGTAACGGTGTGGACGTAAATGCCAGCGACAATCATGGTGACACTCCGTTGCACTACTGTGTTCGAAGAAACGACTTTGAATGTGCGAAACTGCTGCTGCGGAAGAGAAAAGTGATTATTGAAAGTGTGAATAACTCAAATCAAACCCCTGCCCAGCTGGCCATCCATCAGAGCGGCATGTATCATACGAACATGCTAAGGCTTTTGATCAAATATAAAGCAAATTTCAGTTGGCCAGGTGTTCCTCGGGACGTTGATGATAGCCTACGGAGGCTAGTCCAGGAAATCAACGCGAGCGTGGGTGATCGGACCGTGCAAGGGCGACGAGATAGTCGGGCAAGCGAAAGTAGTCATTCTTCACAGCACAGTCGTTGGGTGCGAGCAATCCATGGAAGGAATAGTTCCGATAGCTAGCTGGACTCGAATATACTTATATATCAATGATAGGTTCTATTAAATGAAACCCTAAATATTCGGCGATGAGGAGAGGAGATTCAAGCCGAGGATTGTCGGCCGGTTGAGGACGAGTGGGAAGGCCGAAAGTGGCACACACATTATAGGAGTTCGCTCTACATATACCGGTCTACCGGGCAAAGGGCTATCAGGGAGGAATGGGGCGAGCCGAATCAGTTCAGGGTGGGAAAAACCGGCAAGCATGAGCAGAAAACTGTCAAGGCCGATGAAGATATATGACTGGCCAGCTTCTAGAAAGATATCTATTGTGTATCCTCTTCTGCGAATCATTCCGATACACACAATGTGAATAGATATTTACGAGTCTTGCTCTTATCGTATTGGAAATAGAATGAGGAACTTTATCATAACACATCGCATCGTAGTAAATTCTGGCTCCAGAATCCAGATTGAATTATAACTAAGGTTGGTAATTAACATGTCGTGATTATGGCGATTGATAGCGCGATATTGCGAGTCGGCGACTCGGTGACCCCTTCTGCATTTATTTCCTGTTTAGGAAAGAAATGTGTTGGCGGGTGCAAGTTAGGGCAAGTTCTGGAGCCCCTCCTCTTGTTTCAACGCTCAGAGACATCAGTCACTTTTTCTTCCATCGAACATTAAATCGCCCAAGGTAGCGGGCTTGGATCGAGAAAGATTGCTCCGTCACTTGGTATTACCTAGGTGCTGATCTCACAATGGAAACGGCATTTCTGTTTGCAACGCCTGACAGCAGCTGGGATCGCTACATCCAGCTGGCAACGACGAGCTGCGAAAATGGGCTAGAAAATACGGCGATATCTTCCAGATTCAACTGGGAAATTCCACCGTCGTGATAGTCACCACAACAGCTGCTGCAGACGCCCTTTTTATCCGCCAGCGTGAGGCTACTAATTCGCGACCCATATTCTATATTCTGCATAAGAAAATCCAGCAAAATGGACCTGTGACAAGCACTGGTATCAGTCCGTGGGATGATAGCTGCAAGCGTAGGCGCAAGGTCGCTGCATCGGCGTTGAATCGTGTTGGTGTTGAGAGTTATCTGCCGGTATGTTCAGTTATAGCCAATCAAGCGGTTCATGGCTGATAAGACTAACAGGTGCTCAATAAAGAATCCAGAGCTTGGCTGCTGGATATCCTCCGAGATTGTGATAATGGCAACACTGCGCTGGATGTGATGTTACCAGCTCGCAAGTTTGCAATCAATTTGAATCTTACAGTTAGTTATGGGACACGGCATACCGCACCAATGATCGGCTAAGTATATCTACTAATACGTGAACTCCGTAGTATTGAAGATATCGAGGAATTCTCCACAAACGATATTCTTAAAGAGATTATTTACATTGAAGAAGAAATTCCCCGGCTTAGGGAAACATCCAGCAACTATGATAACTACATCCCTCTACTCCGCCCAATAAACTCGCTTGCATCTGCTTTTGGTCTCATAAATGCTACACATCTCGCATCAATAGGACAGCGGCGTCATGACTATCACGCCAAGCTTCAGGCCAGACTACGGGATGACATTGCGTTTATAGACCAGCCATGCATTCAGGGAAACGTGCTTCGAGCATGATGGCAGGAGCAGACACAAGCAAGCGGACGCTCATGTGGGCGTGCTGGCACATCGACCTGATCTCCAGGAGCGAGCGTACAAGGCTATACAGGATACGGATCAGACTTTACTGACCAACCCGGATGTGGCACACTCGCGAGTTGAATACAACGAAGCATTGACCAAGGAGATTGGAAGGCATTTCACTGTGCTAAGCCTAGTCTTGCCAAAGGCAACACACAGTGAAGTTCGGTGGAACGGGGCGGTTATTCCTGCTGGGATTATGGTGTTTTTGAATTCATGTGCCTGCTCGAGAGGTACGCGATTTTTATCGAAACTCCTCCCGATCTAGATGATGTTTTCCACCGACACCCAACAGACCCTGCCGTCTTTCCGGGACCAGATACCTTTTCCCCCGAGCGCTGGATGCAGGGCGAAAACCAGTCTCATCAGCACCAATACGCATTTGGCATTGGAGGCCGTATGTGCGTAGCCAGTCAACTCGCGGCCAAGGCACTTTATACCGTATTTTTGCACATCATTGTGTATTTCGAGCTCCTGCCTGCCGAGGAGAGTCGAGACCCATATGCTGCAGATCCGCTAAAAGGTTTCCTTGAGAAGGAGAATTCGAGAGTGACATCGCGTGTTTGCCATGTGCGCTTCGTGCCGGGGAACAGAGATACGACGAGAAAGATGCTGGCGGAGAAGTCGTCATGGTGGCACCGTGATCTTATATACTAAGCTACGTTGCATTGTCGGTATAATTTTATTTATTCATGTCTAAGTAAAGGTTACATCCATGGATCCTTCCACAAGGTACAACGGCCGTGCCGGATTATAGGCTCGCTTTCAAGATTAATCCACCATAGCATACGCCAGCCTGGTCGATCTAGAATAATTTCGACGGTGTCAGGAATATACCAACCCGGTACTGAAAAGCGATAAAGGAAACAGCGAACGGCGAACATCTTCATACACGAGAATATGTCTAAACCCGGATTAGCCTCTGTTTTTTGATCAGGAAAAGATGCATCTCACCATTTTTCCATCCATTTTTCGGGTTCTCGACTTGATGCATGCGTGAAACATCTAGCTCCGTCGTTTCAACGTGAGTATGGTATGGGGAGGGATCATCGAATCGCCCATCCATATATTCGGTGGACGTTTTTCTAGGAACTTAATATCATATTTCATGACAATGGTCGCAACAATTAATTTAATCTCATGACTCGCAAAGTAACGGCCGGGACATGCATGCTAGAAAGATGTTGGTCAGGTTGAATAATTGAACAGAGGGGAAGACGTAGATGGGACAGACGTACTCGACCATGCCCGAATGGCAAAAAGTTTTCGCTTGTCTCAACAGCGGGGAGCATTCGCTGGCCCGTGGAAGGATTCAAGCGCAACGGGTTGAAGCTGTTCGCATCTTTATATATCTCTTCGTCGCGATGCATGTTGTGCATGTCGGTAGCAATCTTTGTGCCTTTGGGAAGTGGCACACCGTTCAACTGAATTCCACTTTCAGCTTTTATGTCTCTGATCAAGCGTACAATAGGACCCGATAAACGCATGCTCTCACGAAGGACATTATCGGTAAATTTCAGGTTGTCCACCGCAGGTTTGGTCCATTTGCATTTGGATTGCTGATATGTGGTACTAATCTCTTCCTTCATCGCGTTGAAAACATCGGGCCGCGACAATGAGTCAAGAAACATATTCACCGTTGTGAAGGTAGATGTATGGATGCCGGCGAAATTCATGGTCATCAAACGTGCGTATATAGCCTCTGGGTCCAGTTCACGCGGTATTTGAGAGCGAATAGCTTCCTGAACAATCCACATAGCAAAAACGTTGTGTGTGTTTGAAAAATTTCCGTAGGTAGCCATTTCCGTCTTTGCCTCTTCTATATAGCTATTGATTAGAGGCATCGCATAACCCTTGCCGCGCCAGTACCAGAACCAACAGGGAATGGACAGTATCGGACCGACGATTGGTTTTGCCCAGCTTGGAAACACGCGGATAATGGCTGACATTGTATGGATGCTAGTCACGTAGCGTCTGGTGTTATCCAGATAGCCTTGATCCGCACTGAGAGGGTTTCCAACTGAAATCTTATTAAATGTACGTGTCACCAACATGAGCACTGTGTCCCAAAGTTCAACCCCCCGCCACTTTTCCGTATCGGAGCCCCATTTCTTCAGTAAAGCCTCTTCCATCGCTTCAACTAGGTTCTCCGTAAGATTTGGCAATTCTCTGGTAAGGACTTTATGGATGAGCTTGGTGTGTATGGGAAAGTCGAGGATATGCCCGCATGGCATCGTGTAGAGGGACTCCACGGCATCAAAGCCAGTCGCCCTATGGTCGAGAACATCTGATCTTTCTTGGAAGAACCACTTGCGTTGATTTTTCGGCACCAATACCAAGGGTATAGATATCGTTGATATTTTTGCAACAAGGTCTTTGCTGCTGTACTGTTTATAATAAGGCGTTGCGTTAGCTTCCCAGGTACAATCAGGGGCGAAGGAGTCTCTAATCTCGCCTTGAAGTAAGCATCAGCAAAAAGCTGCCTCCCTTTAGTAAATGCCCAAAGCTTGGAGCGTGCATCAGCAAACGGGCCATTGCCTCTACCAAGCCAGAAAACTCCAGACGGCTTTGCAGAGCTCTTTCCACGCCTCCATTTTATGCCCTTTCGCAAAGATTGGAGGGTGAAGGTCAAAAGTGTAGGAATGATAAATAGACTCCAGATAGTATATAAAGCCATCTTTTGTTTATCCTGGAGGTTATGTTGTTCGGATTGGGAAACATTTATCAAGAAACACCATACAACATTTCTCAACTTCTCATCGTAACATACACCACGATATAAGTCTTGCGAAAAGCATGAGTAGGTGGCGGCGATCTACAGAAATTTTCTTCGGGCTCTCTTTCGTTCATTTTAGCTGCATTTTGAAACCATGAATCCATGGTACATAGAAGGTTTTCATTATGACGGCCTAAACCAACTACCCAGCTCTCGATGCTAGAGTGATCTGTCGCTTTTAAGTGGTACGGTCCAGACCCCAACTTCTCCCGTTCTGTAAGAGGAAGACTGGTCATCTCATTATCTTGAAAACTCATCTGAAGAATACGCCCTTCCAGGGAGCCAATCATGGATCAGGGCCGTCTGCTCTTTTGTCATTTAATCCCATATTGTTCCTTTGTCTCGCATCCGATGAAGTCTTTGTTGCATCTGGTTGAGATCAGCGTCCTATTGCAAAATCCAAAAAGTAGGACAGTGTTGACTAATTGGTAGAAAAAGGTACTCCGGTTATGTGATGGGACCTCTTTGTCATGCTTCGGCGCGTAACGCTATTATCAACAAAGAACGGCAATGCCTCAGTCCAATTAAACCCAAGGAGCTGGCCGCCTCAGGATCTAGTAAGTATACTAAGTCGGTTACTTATACGAGCTACCTATCAAGTGGGGCCAGGAAGTAGAGGCGGTATTTTCAACACTTCATCTACCTAGGTATGAAGAAACCCGCGAATATCTCCAGCTGTCATTATCAACGCTTTGTGACGGGGGAATATACCCCGTGGCGTATTGAAAAAAATTCTCACTCTAGCATTTTTATCAACCATGGATCCGATATTCTAGAGCCTTTATGTCTCCATTGATTATTTATTGAGATGTGCCGGAATCACACCAGATGATAGGAAGCTGATAAGCTAGTCAGTTCAACTTTCGCCACGAGAGTCAAACTAGTCACCAAAAGGAATACGTAACGTGTGTTGGGTTTCGTTATCTAAGGTTAACCTCTAGATATCTCACCTGTAATAATCCGTAGACAATTTTGGAAGAACCTAGACGCTGGCTTCGTGATCTATCTAGGTATTAGCCTATACCAAGCCCGAACAAGGTTTATTATACTTTCTGCAACAAAGAACCAGCAAACAAGTCCCAAGCGCGGAAACATGGCTCATCAAATGGAGAAGTTCAGACATCAAAGGCAAATTCCTTTGACGAAACCTCCACTGTCCTCTTTGAATGGAGACGACCAATGGCTCCCCGAATCTCCACTTCTGACTCGAGATACATTCACGAATTTAGACGTGAGATAGAATCCCAGGGACACATCCCGACATTTGACGAACACATTACAACCCCTTGAATACGATGATACTACGTTGTAGTCTGATTCATCACGTAATGGTTGACATTATTCCTAGTTTCAAGCTTGTCCAATACGTACGGATATGTACAACTCGAAATTTCGCAAGGTTGAAGACCGATTGAATAAGTGCAACGAATGGTGTGTACCAATTTCCCCTCAACATCCACGAAGAAGCAATAATACTTCCCCGTGGCAACGTTGATGAAGATTACCTGACTTTCGGACATTGTGGAGTAACACATATAATGCCACATATCCTTGCGATATCCCATGCCGTAGGGTTTATCGGGAGTCTCCTATGGGATTTCTTTAAGCGCAAGGTTTTTCTACAAATTTGTCAAGGATGTATCATAGAATGAAGTCTAACAATGAACTGCCTAGATATTTCGCAACACAAACCACTTTAATCTAACTAGTGTCCTGCCGATTACGAAATAGCCCTAATTTACATGTTCCGAGACCGTAGATCGAGAGTTGTACGGCGCTTTTACTAACGCCTCTCTTTCTACTTTCTACTCGCTCATGCAAAGAAATTCCGGTTAGTGAATTGAAGATCGAAATATTTGGAAAGGCAGACATAGCCAGAGATTCGCGGGACCTGAAGTGGATGCAAACCGTATAGGGTCTTGCGCCGTAATGAAAAATCATAGTCAACAAAAATGTGGTCAAAGCGACTTTCGAGTCATGTCGTGATGTCTGGGCAATTATCGGGACAATTTCTTTAACAAAAGAGAGTGCAAAAATGCTCGATGAGGTCAATCCGTTGATGAACTGGTCGTTGGTCAGGGTCATTCCCTCCGTTGACTCAAAATGGAAAGAAAATTACCAGTGAAATTGCGACACTTTCGTGGTTGCGCAACATCCAAGGTTGCGAGTACCACAGAATATGGCACTTAGGATTTAGCGCTCAAATCCTGTTGGTTTTGAGCGGATGACCGTTGATTAGGCGTCCAGCACGAGGAGCCCTTTGCACGTCGGGTTGCACTCTTGCATGCGGATTCTTCCTAAACCAATTCGAGAACATGGTCAATTCGTTCCTGTATGATACTTGTCTAAAATCAACGGACTTCTTGGCGCAAGGGACTTGTCTGTCTCTCTGATTGTTAATCAGTTTGGGGACACTGCAGATGACCTACAGGGTCGCCTTGGAAGCACTACATAGTGCCTCGGATATCTCATAGAGAGGATGCTCTACCACAACTATCTTAGTACGTAGACATAATACGTTCGTTGACGAAGATGATTTCCTCGGCGCGGTTGCTGGGAATGTGTGTCTGCCCTCGGGCTGCCTCACTACAGCTTGTCTCACTTCCTGTAAGGAAAATCATATAAAGAATCAGTACGAAGAGAAGAACCAAGGTCTCTTAGAGGAAGACTAGTCAATGCCTCTTAATAGGGAACATGTGTTCTGCTTCCAATACTCTCTTGAATTGATTTTGAAAGGCCATTTTTAGAATTAGGGTTGCTAGTCTCGAGTTAGGGTTGATAGGGCTGATAGGGTTAGGGTCTGTTATTCTCCGGACATTGCAACAACATGACGTATTCCATTTTGACTCTGAACAAAATAAAAAATAAAATTGAAAGTTGCCTTCATCTTGTTGAGATTATCACCACATCTATCATGCCGCAGTATTTCTGAATCTCAGCTCAAATATGGCTACAAGACCGCACTATACACGCCCCAACCGTAGTCACGGTGGATCCTCGTTAGAAGAGATCAAAAACGAACCAGACTGGAGCACCTCGCACAAATATCGCATTGGATTTCGCGATAGACATGACAGGCATACAGGATATACCCATGCAGGGGACGATACACCGGAGGAGCGGGAGTTCTTAGCCCAGGCCAACAAAGAGGCAGAGAAGCTTCAAGAAGAACTGGGCGAAAGGGAGTTGATCAATGTTCGCGAATTTATGACCAAGCAAGAAGTGTGTCTAGGTCTTTTTCTCTGGTTGAAGTGATTGACAACCGGCGTTGACTAACCCCAAGAATTCTATAGGACTACCATCTGAGATTCCGTCAAGATCACCCGCCAGGCTGGCGCTATGTACTTCATACGACAGAGGATTTTATCAAATACCAACAGGACTGGCCCATCAATATCAAGAGACGACAAAAAGAAGAAGACGACAAGAAAAGCAAACAGGAACAAAAAAACGACCAGCAAGAACCCGAGAAAGAACACGAATGGCGGAGGAATCGAGGGGAGAATGAAACCCACAATCCAGCACATGCGGCGGAACTGAATAAGGAAGATGCTGACGGGCAGAAACAGGAAGAGGGCGATCAAGAAAAAGAAAGTTTACAGGAAAAATACACTCCGCAGGAACTGTCCTTGCTGTCTCTGCTACAGTCGGAGAGTAAGTACATCAAAACCCTGAAGGAGAATGATGGTATGGTCAACTCGCCGGTCGTCCAAATGAAACACAAGTGGATGTCTATTGATGAAGCCGATCAATTCACACCCGATAACTGGATCCCCCGGTCACCCCATCTCATCCGCTTAACAGGCAAGCATCCACTCAATGGAGAGCCTGAGCTAGAAGCACTGTTCGATGCAGGTCTTATTACTCCTAACGAACTGCACTACGTTCGCAATCACGGCCATGTACCGCATATTCTGTGGGAAACCCACAGGATCGACGTCGAGAATGGAAGATTGATCTTGTCCATGGACGATCTCGAGAGCGACTATGAACCTATCAACATTGCAGTTGCGCTGGCCTGCGATGGCAATCGAAGGAAAGAGTTGAATATGATTAGGCGATCAAAAGGCTTTAATTGGGGCCCTGGAGCTATTAGCTGTGCTTTTTGGAAAGGCCCTCTCGTGCGAGACGTGCTTCTCGCAGCTGGCATCGATGATTATGATTCATACCATGAAAAGCAGCGGAGGTGGGTACACTTTGAGGGTGCCGATGAACTGAGCGAGGGGAAATACGCGACATCCATCCCTTTGGCGTATGCCATGGATCCCGAGAACGATGTGATCCTGGCCTATGAAATGAATAACGTTCGGTTGCCACCAGACCACGGTTATCCAGTGCGTTTGGTGATTCCTGGGTATGTTGGTGGTCGTTGTATTAAATGGCTGCATAAGATCTGGGTGTCAGACAAAGAAAATGATAGCCACTATCATATTTGGGATAACAGGGTTCTGCCCAGCTTCATTCGCGATAAAGACTCGGAGTTCTCTCACATCATGTTCAATCACCCCAGTACAGCCTGCAATGAACAAATTCTCAATTCGATTATCATAAAGCCTGCACATGGCGAGACAATTCGATTATCCGATGTGAAGAAGAATCAATCATATCGGATAGCGGGCATAGCGTACGATGGTGGCGGTCATGAAGTTCAGAGGGTGGAGGTCAGTCTTGATGAAGGGGAATCCTGGCTGTATTGTGTTCGCAAGGCAAGTTTCTCCACTTAATGATGATTTTATCTGACTAGATTGCTAATCGCCAGTATTGCAGTTCCCCGAATACCCCATTCGCCATGGTAAGAAATTCTGGACATGGACACATTGGTATGTCGATGTTGGATTGTCGCACCTTGTTCGAGCGGAGAGTATTCTCGTTCGCTGCTTCGATGTATTCAAGAACACTCAGCCTAAGACACCCTCATGGAACATCATGGGGTAAGCAGCAACTGATGCGATATCGAATTCCTTTGACTAATGATATACAGAATGATGAACAATTGTTGGTATGCTGTGCGGCCAGAAATCCGCGACGACGACGAAGGCAACCCTTCTATGCTATTTTTTCAACATCCATGCGAGCCTGGGACAGGAACAGGGGGCTGGATGCAGCCTTCGACGGAGAACCGAATTGAAAATATCAAGCATGAGGTATCCTCACCTCAAAAGCAATTCACCCGTGAGGAGATTGAAAAGCACAACAAAGAAAATGATTGCTGGATTGTCATTAATGGTAGAGTCTACGACGCGACGAGTGTATTAGATTGGCACCCCGGTGGGAAGGCGCCAATTATGGCACATGCTGGTAGGGCACACGCCGATACGACAGAGGAGTTTGAGAGCATCCATGATGACTACGCAGAGCAAAAGCTGAGCGGTAATATATTCACAAATCTTCTTCATAATTCATGGATTCGCTGATACCCTGGATTTAGAATGCGTTCTCGGTGTTGTGACTGAGAAGACGATGGGGTACATCAAAAAGCAAGCCGAAGATGCGGCTAAAGAGAAGGCTCAGTCCTCAAGAAAGAGCCCGGAGATTGTTCTCGATCACCATCGGTGGAATGCGGTTTGCTTCAAAGAAAAGAAACAGATTTCAGAAGATACTCGCCGGTATACGTTCTCGCTACCAGAAGGAATGACGAAGGTGGGCCTTGCCACCTGCCAACATCTACAATTGGGATTCCATTTCAATGATAGGCTTGTCGTCCGACCATATACACCCACGCGACCGGTCTTCCACGCTGAGGAAGACGGCACATTTGACCTTGTAGTCAAAACTTATTTTCCAGATCAATCGCAACCAGGCGGAACGATAAGTAACATACTCGACTGTTTGCGCACTGGTGAGGAAATAGAGGTCAAGGGACCTACAGGCGAGATAAAGTACACCGGGCAGGGAATGTTCATGATCGATGGCAAAGAACACCATTTCCGTAATGTTAGTCTTATTCTAGGTGGATCAGGTATAACGCCTGGATACCAGCTCGTTGCACGGATTCTGCGTTCCAAAGATCAAGGCGAGGAGGAAGACAAGACGAAGATCAAGGTTGTCGATGCGAACAAAACCAAAGATGATATTCTGTTGAGGGAAGATCTTGATCAGCTTGAAAAAGAATACCCAGATCAGTTTCAGATCACACACGTCTTATCCCAACCGAGTGACGATTGGACCGGAGAGAAGGGCCATGTCGCCAAGGAGATCTTGCAAGAACATGCCTTTCGGCCCGAGGATACGAATGTGGCTCTGCTATGTGGTCCTCCTACTATGATACAGAAGGCAGTACTTCCAGCGCTCAAAGAAATTGGTTACAAGGAAGGTGAAAATCTGTTTGGATTCTGATCTCATCTTAGTTATTACAGGATTTATTGCTTCGGATTAACACCGTAGCGACTGGTACGAGAGTTACTTCCACGATGCTTTAAACTTCTTCATTTTACGTGATTGCTCTCCCTATCGTTCAGCAGACAATCTACTACCCTTGGTTATTTCCTAATGGAGCAACCAACCCACTTGGTAGGTTAGTGCTGAAAGCAAGCGTGCATTCCATTGGACGGAAACCGAGTGTATCTGTGACGGAATGGGATTTGCTATATACATTTGTGTACATTTTCTTGCTTGAACAGCGGAAATGCGTGAAGATAAATTGTACAAACTCGGATGACGCTGTTATATGATATTCAAGTGCTACTGCTGATATGAATAACTATTGACGAAAGCGGGAAATTAAATTCATGCTAACAAGACTCTACATTGAAACGCAATATGTTGTTACGGCGAAGCTTTTCCTATATCCGTTAGAAATACTTATGACGATTGGTATATAGTCTACAAAATCAGACATTCTCTGCTATCTTCTTCCAGGCTGTTTGTTGGGTTGGCTATAAGTTTGTCAACACACAATGAAACCTGTTACAAACGAGTCTCTATTCAATCTTACCTCCTCTGGAATATCCATGGATGAGCCGGTGATAAAAGTCCATATCCGCGTAATTGATCATTTTAGACTTATTCCAAAATTCGTATACGAAGAAAGCACGGCAAAGACAAGATATGGAGAAATTAGTCGTAATAAAAGATGGCGTGATGAATGTGTGGACTGAAACAATAGGTAATGAAGATTCCAATGCTACAAGGTTTGTTGGCTTGAAAGATGCTGCGATCGGACAGGATCTTAGACAGTGATGCACCGCGCAAACCCGTACATAGAATCCGTGACTGCCAGAGACGTTCGACGATCGACAATTATTGATGACTGTCCGTTCGCATACGTTGACCTGTTGAAGATAGGATTGCGGCTGCATAAGAGCTTCTGATGTGACAGAGTATGGCCCCATCTAGGCAGAATCTATGTATTATCTAAGGCCTGGTGTGTCTGTCGCGGAAACTGGCAAGATTCAAGTAGACCCAGATAGAAAAAGAGTGTTGAGACCACTCCCTTACGATTCCTTAACTAGGATATCATACCAATGAGATGTAAATAATTCGCGATGAATCATATCATAATGCAAGACTCTTTGCATGCCTGTCTTCAAAATGCTCAATATCATGCCGCAATCGTAGTGTGTTAACATCACGATTCCCGAGCAGTCTCAAACTCATTGAGTATGCCTGGTTTAAGATTTGTTTCCCAATTTCTCTGTGACGAACATTGTTCCGTGCCCTCTGGAATGCGACCGAGCTGTCTAGTATGCTGTCGATGAATGGACTGTTATGCCCATTCAACTTGAGCACAAAATCTTTCAGCAATGACTCTATCATCAAGTCGTCTTTTCTCATGGCCTGATATGATAAAGCCAAATTCCATATAGCTCTTGATACATCCAAAGGGGCTGCTGAAAACGACAATGCTAGGGATTCGACAATATTGTGGCGGACATTTGCGGCTTCCTCCCAAGCCCCCTTTAACTGACACTTCAAAGCATTTTCTTCCATCATTTCAATCAGTTGCATGTAGTAATCCTTATCATTCTTCAACAGAAAGAGGACAAGGGCCTGATGACAATTGTCAAACGCCCATTGCGCACGCCGTGTGTGGGAATCCAGAGAAATGTAATCATGCGACTTGTCCCAAGGAAAACTGCTTAGGATTGATGGAGGGTTATTGATCAGCTTCTGCCATAAATTCCAGACTTTACCCATGGAATCATTCAAATTCCCACAGTGCTCGATCCAGTACTTCACAGCATAGGACAAAAAGAATTCTCCAACTCGTTGCTTCTTATCTTTACCAGAATATGCTTCCATGAGTGCTCCTTTGAAGTCAAAGGATGTGCTAGATGATGAAGATACCCGCCTTGTCCTTTTCAAATACATTTGAGCAACTTTCCCAGAAATACTAGCAGATCGTAAGGGAGATTTGATTGAAGCAGACACTGCGTCGGACCCGCTTATCTGCCATGGTGTATGGCGAGTCGTAAGTTGATTCTCAAAAACGCCCCAGTTCAGATATGTAAGACAAATACCACCCATCAAACAATTTGCTTCCACTTTGCTGAATCTTATTGATAAGTCGGAAGTGTCTGCCGTAGTAGGATACGAAAGGTGTTGTTTCGCTGATGGGTGGACAAAGTGGATCATCAGAGATTCTTCATCCACCTCGAGAAGACTACCACAAGATGAAATAGTCTTCTGTATGTCGGTAATAAACTTCTTTGCATCCATGATATCATCGCCGGGTGTTATACTCAAGGCCTCACGAAGCTCCCATAGCGTCAAGGGTCGGTATGCCGAAGAAACAAGTTGCAATAATTTTTTGCTATAAGTGGATCGTGGCTTTTTCTGCAATATACGATTGTATACTGCAGGCAAATCTCGTGGTAAATTTCTCAATGCTGTCAATATAGCATCGTCTGTTTCCTCATTGCATATGCTATCTATCTGAAGGACCACCCATAGGAACCTGTCAGCATTGTTAGAGAAGAGGCACATCCTAAGAGTTCGTTGTGTATCCTTACATTCCATGAGCGTTTTCTACCAGCGTATTTTGAATCTCAACGATCGTCTCTGGGTCATTAAGGGAGAGAGAACCAGATTCCAAACGTCGCTGCAGTTCATCATTGACATAGTCGGCGATGTCGTTTTCCTGTAACGAGATCTGCATTTCAGATCGACGCTGGAAATGTTTATCGATTAGTAATGAAGTCAATTCTAGCTCCGATCGAGTTGTGAGAAATAATCGAAGTGTGCTCTTTTCGGCAAAGTCATGAAGATGTTGTATCACAATCTGTCTCTCACGTTCTGTGCAGTCATCGAGACCATCAATGACCACATAAATTGACTTTACTTCAATCTTTGGAACCAGATTGCAAAAAATTGAAACTAAGCCATCGAGATCCAGCTTGTGTGCTACAGACTGAATCTGTTGCTCCATAACATCCATAATAGTTTCCACGTCCATGAACTCCACCCATTGTCGTATGAGGGACCCCAAAATCGTCCTTGATTGCAATGACTCGGTCACATCATGCCTACAAATAAAGTAGGCCGTTGTTCCTTTCGGCGCTTTCAACAGCAAATCTTCGATCAAATTGGCTGCAAAAACTGATTTTCCAGATCCTAATTTTCCAAAGCAAATCAATGTATTCTTTTCGTCCGGGTTGTCTCTCCAAGTGACATACTCGTTGCAACCAGATAATGAAGCTGTTTTTCCTTTCTTTCTGATCTGCCTCCAGGTCGAGGCATAATCATATACTGAACAGGCATCCAGCAGGGACAACCTTGCTGCCAGCTTGCGTCTGGTTGCGTAGCTTTTATCAAATTTATCCAATAACATTGAGCGAAAAACGGAGTTTTCGCGGGCTTCTTCTTCCTGGGTTTTGGCAGAAAGGAACATAACTTCCTCCTTGATCCCGTTTCCAAGAGCCGCAAGCTTCTGTGTGTAATCTCCAAATTCTGAATCAAATGACCTCAGTGTGGTGACCAAGAGTCGATTTAGCCCGTTGCGTCGAGTGAACTGCACGGCCTTAGTGCACATTTGTACAAGAGTTACGAAATATTCACAAATCCGTTTCTGTAGATCAGAAGACCGGTGGTAAACCAAGGCAAGCTCTTGATAGCGTGGCGCGGAACGACCAATCTCCATAAATAAGGTCGACAGCTTTTCTAAAAACGAGGAATGATTTGTTGCTAGCTGTAAAATGACTCGTAAGCTGTTGAAATAGAGAACGAGCAATACAAATAGTTGGGTGACTCGAAATGCGCTAAATGGCTGTATATGCCTACCTGAAGAGTAAATCGTACTGAGGCCCATAGCCCACTAGCCATCATATTTTGCGATCCTCCCACAACCATATCTCCAATGGAAATGAATGTCTGGATTGCTCGAAGCACATTGGCAAAGCGGGTGCCGACACATTTTCTGTTTAATTGGGATGACTGGTCAATCTCAGCTGTCAATCTCACAATGTCAATTGCGTCTGGATGGTGTTTGCTTTTCAGATTTCTCAGGATTGTTTTTTCGTCTAGATTTAGGATAGCTTCAAATTCTGAAACTGCTTGGGCGAGTTGGACCTCTGGTGTTAATTTTCCGATTCTTGTTAACGATGTTGCCATTTCTGAGAATCCGAACATCAAGGCTCTAGCAACGTTTAGTTTGCGAATAATAACACTGACTAACTGGGTCCGGATGAGGCTGACTTGTGAAAAGAAAGTGATCGCCATATTGATTGCGAAGTCTTCGTCTAACCACACAGCCACGTTCTTGGGGCTAAAATTGGCAGGGGTTGTGTACGTTGAGGCCAATAACAAGTCAGTTAATCATCGAGGACTCTTGGTAATGAATGATTTCGACCGTTTTTTCAAGACAACAATTGAATAGCTCTTTGTCAAAGTGGAAAAAATTACGTTTTGTCATTTCATCCGGATGGAAAGATTTACCTATACCTGGGACTTCATTAAATTTAGCCCCAAGCACGATGTCTAGTTGCATTACAACTTCCACAATCAAAAGCATCTACCTAGGTAGTTATACATAATGTGTATTCTTCCGGTGATATGTACCCAGATATATCTTAAAACTTCTCAACATCCCACTCCGGTTGCTCACGACAAAAGGCGCTGGGTCCCCTTTTGACGAATTGTCCATACCCTTTCCTTCCCACGACGCCCCCATCGTCGCGATCCCAAACTACTTCACCACGAACCAGTGTATATCGAGGCCAATTTGAAACGACGTGCCCTTCGTATGGCGTATAGTCTACATTATGATGCAAGGCAGAATTTGTGACAGGAAACGGCTCCAGAGAAGATGGCGGATACCAGATGGTGAGATCGGCATCTGAAAGTCCGGGGATCAGCGCCCCTTTCTGCGGGTATAGTCCGTATAATTTGGCGGGATTAGTACTTGTCACCTCGACAAACTTCTGAGGTGAAAGTCGGTCAGCACTCAAGACCAAGGCCAGACGTGTTTCCACACCGGGGCAACCGTTAGGAATGTATCGGAATCGCCCAAGAGGCGCGTCTTCAGAAATTGCTGATTTCTTGCCATCGACATTGTCATCATAAACGAATGGACAATGGTCCGAGGACAATATCGTAAACGTTCCGTTCTCTATCCCCCTCCAGATGCTCTCCAAATCTGCCTCACCATCCCGCGGAGGAGGAGAACAAACACATTTTGCCCCCTCAAAGCCTGGCTGATCTAAACCCTTTCGTGTCAAAAAAAGGTATTGTGGACATGTCTCCGCGAAAACAGGAAGACCGCTTGTTTGCGCAGAACGGATATTATTTGCTGCCAGCGGTGAAGACACGTGCACAATTAGGATGGGAGTTTCTACCAATTGGCTTAAAGCAATTGCTCTGTTGGTGGCTTCGCTTTCTAGTATCTGAGGACGTGAGGTTGCGTGATATTTGGGTGCAAGCAATCGTCGACGCTCCAGCTGTTCGGTCATCCACGTGAGCATATCGCCATTTTCGGCATGGATCATTGTCGTGATCAGATCTTTGCGAGCTTGCAGCAAGACATCTAATATCTGATTATCTCGCAACTGGAGAACCTCGTAAGTCATATAAATCTTGATCGAAGAAACGCCGCGTTCACGAAGGACTGCAAACTCCTCTAGAGCTTGTTCAGTTGGATTAGAAATCAACAAATGAAGAGAATAATCGCAATATGCGGCATCTTGTGCTTTTTGCTGAGCTTCATCTAATGCGTTCAGGACAGAGGGGTCCGACCTTTCTTGAGGTGCAAAGGCGATAATGGTAGTCGTTCCACCGGCGATAGCAGATCGACTTCCTACAAAAAGACTCCAAATTAGATCTAGCGATATTATTCGTGATCGACAATCTTCACCTGAACTGAAGTCATCTGCTGGCCTGCCTTTTCCAAAAAGTTGAGGTTCTGATAAGTGCACATGGGCATCTACACCCCCAGGCTAATCAAAGTCTTAGTGAGCAGTCCTCTTATGATGAACTTTGAGGATTTTTCTATCTCGTACCATTACATATGCGCCTTGTGCGTCAATGACCCGAGTGGCCTTCACCGTAGCTAATGATCTAGCGGGAGCAAGCAATGCTATCTTTCCATCCTTGATAGCAATATCGTACCGGCCGACATCGGCAGCAGTTACGACCATGCCATCCAGGACAACACAATCGAACGCTGAGTCGAACATTATGGCCACGATGGTCGTCTGAATGAGGAGACTTGAAGAGGAAAAAATACGAGCAGTAGAAGAAGGAAGTGAAACAGCAACAAGTCAGGATAGAACGCTGCTCAAAGTTTATCTGCTTATCTGCTCTGGACCTCAGGCAGCAATCTCAACCCTAAGGCATCCATTTCGTATCGCCCGATCGCCGATAAGAAACGGCCGGCGGGCGATAAGCGGGTAGATAAGACATCGTGTTTCCATTGGTGCGGGCAGTCCGCCGTGGCCGTGAACTAACCTTAATGACTCTAGCTTCAATTTCGACCGCGGGGCGGGGTTATTGGCCTGCTGAGCCAGCCTGTCTAGAAGTATATGGACGTATACATTGTATACGCATTTAATGTTCAACGCTATCACAAAAGCACATTCCAAATTGATACTGATTTTGATGGTGGCAGGGGGATAGTCTTGACGACTTCAGTCTGTTACGGCTTACCGCTGGATCGAATATATATCTCTCCAGAATCATCATTCACACGCAACGTCCTAATCAACCAGTCAATTGATTGAGATAAAGGAATTCATCTACAACCACAGAGTACAAACTTTCAACAAAATGGCCGGCGCTCTCGCGCCACCTCGGGTCTGGGATTTAATCCAATATACATCCCAATGGGGACTACTGAACGATGGCGGAGAAGTTGGATTGTGCCGTGAGTCGCTGACAGACAGCGACCGCCAAGTGAGAAACTGGTTTGTCCAAGAAACCAAATCCCTGGGCTGTGATGTGAAAGTCGACGAGATGGGGAATATATTTGCCATTCTGCCTGGCCAAAACAATTCCATTCCACCCATCGGAATGGGCAGCCACCTCGATTCCCAGCCGGCAGGGGGCCGCTTTGATGGCATTCTTGGCGTTATTGCCGCTTTACAGGTGTTGCGATTCATCAAGGAGAATAATATCAAAACGTATGCTCCTATAGCGGCCATAGATTGGACGAATGAGTATGTCCAAATATTTCCTTCTTGTTTTAAGTTACCATGAGACAAATTCCCTTCAAGTCGGCATTTAGAGGACTCATGGAATTGGAATCTTACTCTAAAATGACCATCCCAATATGGACAAAGCTGATCCATATATTTGTATAATAGAGAAGGATCGCGCTTCCCAAAAATGTGTTCCGGTTCCGGAGTCTGGTCTGGGATGGAGAAATTATCGGAATGCCATGCATTAATACCGATGGAATTGCAGTCATCACAATCCCCCGAGTCATCCGAGCGAATAAATATGGTCACTGAACTACGACGAATTAACTACCTAGGTGAAACACAGTGTTCACACTCTTATAATCCTTTGTCTGCCCATTTCGAACTGCACATCGAACAGGGACCTCTACTGGAAAGAACGCAAAAGAAAGTTGGTGTCGTCGAAGGAGTACAGGGCATGCGTTGGTACTCGATCGATTGCAAGGGAAGGGAAGCACACGCTGGTGCGACACGTATGACTGACCGAGCTGATGCACTCGTCGTATTGGCCAAATTTGCTGTCAAAGTCGAGGAGCTGGCAAAGAAGCATGATGCATTCGGAACTGTTGGCGTAATGCGAACCAAAACAAACAGTATCAATACTGTGCCCGGGGGTGCATTCTGCACTTTAGATATTCGTCATTGGAGTGATGACACCTTAGATCTTATAGAGTCCGAACTACACACACTATTGAAACATCAGGAAGACGATGTTCCTGGAATCAAGGTATCTATGGGCCGAACATGGTGCAAGAAAAGCGTACGTTTCGATCAAGTGGCTCGTCAATGCGTACGCGATGCGGCGTGTGCCACCGTCGATGAATCTTTGGTCATGGAGATGATCAGCTATGCCGGCCATGACAGCGCTGAAACAGCGCATGTAGTACCGACTGCGATGATATTTGTGCCTTCCAAAGGTGGGATAAGTCATAATCCAGCAGAATTTACAAGCGAGGAGGACTGGTGAGTAAATATCTTTGCCATTTTTCTACCGATTTGCTTTGGATACATAGCTAATGCTTCAGTTCAATGATTTCCAGTGATACCGGGGCAGAAACATTATTGAAAGCTATATTACAGTATGATCGATACCTAGAGAAGCAAGGCAAGCTGAGAAACATATGTGACCAAGATACATAGTGTTAGGGCTATACATTACCAAATATGAGAGATCAACCCTGAGTTAAGAATCAACAGAGAGTCCAAAAAATTCGCCTATTTTTCCCATTCAAGGCCGATAAAATCAGCCTACATAAAGGTGTTTTCTCATTTGTCATCATGCTCTGGAAATTGTTGTTGTGCTCGGAGACTTTCTGGCGCCGGCATTACTAATTGTTTTCATCGTCTTAAGTCTGATTATTATGTGACTTGTAGCAGCAGTCGGTTTGTACTTGGATATAAGTCTGATACTACCCCGAATTGATTTAAAACTTATCAAATAGATGCATGATACAGACCGCAAATTACAAGATAGAATCTTTTAATTTCTCAACACAAACTTTCCATCATATTAGGGCAGAGGTCCCCAATAAACATGTCCGCTTCATGCCCCGTTCGCACAGCAATAATAGGACTGTCGTCCTCTGCTGTCACTTCATGGGCGGCGGCTGCACATTTACCAGCCCTCGTTAATGAGCGCCACCGGAACCTTTTCCAAATCATAGCCCTCTGCAACAGCAGTGTCGACGCTGCAATATCTGCCATTGAACAATACAAACTTGATCCTTCGACAGTGAAAGCCTATGGCAGCCCAGCGGATCTCGCCGCCGATCCTGATGTTGAGCTTGTTCTATGCAATACGCGGGTCGACAAGCATTACGAAACTATTCTTCCTAGCATTCAAGCCGGGAAACACGTCTATATAGAGTGGCCAATTGCCAGTAATCTGGCACATATAGAAGAGCTAGTGGCAGCTTATCGGGCCCGTGAAAATCAAGATCAAGTGGCCGCCGTTGGCTTGCAGGGCAGATTTGCTCCTCCGGTCGTCAAAATCAGGGAAGTTCTTCGGTCGGGAAGAGTTGGAAAGCTGCTGAGCACTGAAGTCAGAATTTTCGGAGGAACAAAAGATAGACAGAACTTGACCAGTGGATTGAAATATTTTACTCAAAAGGAAATTGGAGGTAATGCTATAACTATTGGGTTTGGCCATGGTAGGTCCGGGTTTTCTTCTCCTCCCGCATGTCTAGATAAATGACAACGTTGTGTGCCAGTCTCACTAATCAATTTAACTCCAGTCATCGACTATGTTCAATCCGTTGTAGGCGACGTCATCTCTGGAACAGATCATGTGCATTTGGGGCTCCAGCGTCCGGAAGTTGGCCTCAGAGATCTGGGGACCGGAAACATCATAGACACAGTTCGATCAGATGTTCCTGATCTACTCAGCCTGCACGGTATGTCCCTCCTTTTACTAAGAAAGATAAATTGATTATGAGTCGGTTGACTAACTGACGCCGTCATCTTGTAGGTACGCTCCCAGAGTCTGACTATACGGCTGCAAGAGCAAGCCTGGTAGCATATTTTGCAAGGGGTCAACCTTATCCTGGCGATCCCTCACTTTTGTGGACACTGAATTGCGAGGAAGGAACAATTCGACTGACTTCTCCATCGGGAATCGCCTTGCATGCCGGGGCGTACGAATCGCCAGTTACCATTTCTGTGCATCATTTTGACACGGACAAGGTAGAGCAGATTGAATGGTCATGGTCGGAGGCTCAGCTAGAAGTCCCTGTACTGTCACGGTCAGTGCAGACATGTCTGGTAAGTGTTGCGGAAGGAAATAAGAAGGGATATGTAGCTCTGGAAGACGCGGCAAATAGAGCCAGACAAATCTCCAGATGGCTTGACTCCTTTTCGGTATAATTTCGACCGACTAATGGTCTTACAAAATCATCATGTGAACGATAGTGTGTATTAATTCTCGCAAAACCCAGTGTGGTATTTTCTTTCTTCTTCTTCTTCTTTTTTTTTTTTTTTTTTTTGTTTTGAATGTGCGAATGACTATCCGTAATACTAAAATATGCAGATGTGCTGTCATTTTTGGCCCAGTAATATTATTCCCTGTAATCCAAATACATCGACAACATGAATAAGATACATCAAAGTTTGGATCATTCAATATATCACAAGTCTATCCGAGCTGACTTTGTATAAACGTAACAACGTCTTGATTATACTTGTCAAAATACGAATGATGTGCAGCATTACCATCGTCCGGCAAGATAGAACAACATTGATAGTCTCCGTAGTCACAGTAGCTTTGCAAGGAACTTGCATATGGTTTGCAAGCAGCTGGATCCAGACGTGGGTATATCTATCAGATTATAGTTAGTATGATTGTACTGAAAAGCAAGCAATGTGAGGCATCGAGTAGCTTACACCAGCACCAACAGTGCAATTTCCTACGTTCCAAGACTGAAATGGAACATATGTTTCATCGCCATAGGCCACTACTGCAATGACTGGGTTTCGTGTTAGTACTGTTGCTTGAGGATGTATTGCTCATCATGGATCATACGTACCATTTTCTGCATATTGTGGATCGAGAGCTGCAACGTAATAGGTGACGAGAAGAGAGCTCACTCCGCAAATTGCATCCATTGTCGCTACGGCTCCCTATATCAAAAGTTCAATTGTAAGTATTGCTACTAGGTCAGGTAAAAGAGAAGCGCATCTATACCAACGAATACCCAAGTATAGCTATCTTGCTATCGGGACAACTAGTTGCATACTCGGCAATGTATTGCTGCAAGAGCATACTACCGTTATACGCTGCGAATTGCTTGTCGGAATCGCCATGTTGATAAGGTAGACCGAGCGAGGTAGAGCCAGGAATCTGTTCGAGGACCAGGTTCTGTATTGTATCCAGAACGTTGAGGTCATCTCCCGTTCCCTCACCACGGAGGAGAATCAAGTGAACGCTGGAAGCGCAGCTGGCCGAGCTTACTGTTTGTGCTATGCATGTGAGTATAAAAGCCGCAAAGACAAACAACCAAAGAGTAAGTGATGGGATCATCATAGTGTAATAAGGTAGGATGGTCGTCAGAATCGACATGTACTTGGGTTATTTGCTGGTTTCCAAAGTCTATGTGAGGTGGAGAGCGAAATCAATAAGACCCTGAGCCAAGATATTCTATCTATGTTCGAACGTTTGTGGGAAACACACTGCGGAGTATTTTTTTTGGTTCAATTGTCAATCATATCCTACCTTGTCAAAGAGTGATGGTTCCTATTGGGACAACCTTCACTAGTTAGGTTAGTAGTAGACTCAGGGGCTAGCTGAATGAAAAGTATCCTGGTAAGCGAGAACGCTATATCATCATATTCATACGAATGACGCAGTGTCACTGCGCTAATAAGAAAGCCCAAGAGCATCTTGTCATCGCTCAGTTACATATTATCGTGGTCTCGCCAAGGCACGAGGGCCATTGGGTTGGACTAAATTGTGACGGCGCTTGAAGATCTTGTACCTTCGTGATTAGCTTCAGAACTAATTTCTAATCGCATATGTCTCGACGGCGTGGCGAGTAGTAAGAGGCATAGTCAGACCATCAACTCCGCGATAAGGAGTTGAATGATTATTTCTCAAGCCGAGGTCCGCCGCAGAGGAGCTTGAATAGCGTAAGTGACCGTGATATCCTAGTAATCATCGTGTGTTGTACTAGGGTACCTGCATATACAATCAAATATCAAATACTTTCCGTTATCTTGGCCATATCCACTCATGTGCAGCAGATGGGGCAGATCAGTTATGTATCCGGTTTAGCGCCGATCGACTAGACACAACTTTAACTTGGCTTGCTCTTCCTATTGGCCAATCGGAAACGAGCAAGCGGGTCAGGCGATCCCAATGAACCATGGATCAACTGTAGGTACAAACACGTACAAAAAGGTACAAACACCCTAACCTTGGAAGTTTACCTTAGGTAGGCACCACTACGTACGTACAGAGTAATGGGTTATCGCAAAACAAAGCTTGTGTCGATCGCAGTGCGATGCCCATCTGCGAGTCAAGGGTTTATGTCATCGGAAATATATCGAGCTGATGTGCATTTTAGCCTCGTAGGAAAAATCACGCTGGACAGTCAGCCTGGGACTAACCTTTATTACGTGCGTGGCTATCGGCTAACGACTGGTGTCTGTATTCTTCTCGCGAGCCTTATATTTGTTATAACTTCACATGAGGAGTCTGTCTTACTACCGACGCGAAGACCTGACAATCATACATATGTAAGAAAAGCCTTCAAAGACTAGTTACCTAGGTTTTATGATTTCGTAAGCCCGGTGGAAAAACCACCTCGTGGAGCTTAGGTTCCGATACCGAGGTACTCCGTGAAATATCGAAAACCCAAACTACAAGGGGCACAAGATCGGCAAACAATGGACACAATCAAGCTTATCAGCTAGCCACATAGATACTACGCAGAAGAAAACTTGGCAGTCAATGGAAACCTTGGAACTTTTTGTACTAAACAGCTCGTGGGAATAGATGGCTTCTCACAAGAAGCTATGGAACATTTCCGTAGACGCTAAAATATATCTCGATGACGATCGTTCAGGACTAGAAAGTCTATTCGAGGGTCCGTTCTTTAGTCCTGTTTACTGATTCAAAGCCGCTAGCACTTATTCATCTTTAGTACTTGCGATAAGCTCCCTGACGGCATCACCCAGCTCAGATATCACTTTTCCAGTACGGGGGATTGTGTGGCCTTTTCCTGTATCGAACATGTTGGCAGTATCGGAGTCGCAAACATTGTACAGTGCCAGGGCGCCGTAGCGATAAGGATCTGTATCACCTTGTTAGCACAAGAATTCTGACATTTAGGAAAATTATCCAAGATCATCACGACCAAAAAAACACTCACCATTAGCCCCAACAATGTGCAAAGTGGGGATATCAAGCATGATTTCGCTCTCGTCCGAAAGAACTAGTTTGCAGTCCGGCGAGACTGGGGGCCAGCCCGTAAAGAAAATTGCACACTTGATTCTTCTGGGCCGTCCCTCTTTTTGCAATCTGTGCACCTCATCCAAAATCAGTGTAGCAGCCATCGCAGATCCCTCACTGTATCCGACTATTCCCTCGACCTCGGGATGCTCTTCTAGAGTGTCATAAAGATATTGCATAACTGTCTCCCTGTTCCTCCATTTCTTTCCGGAACCGGCCAGGCTTCGCATGACATCTTCGGGATTTCCGCCGGTTGGTAGCTGCCGTATGCGATTGATCATGGACTCTGCTCCGGCGCCTTCGTCGTCCATCCATCGATAATGCGGTCCAGGGCCAAAGTATTCGCTGAAGCCTAGCATGGCATAGTTAGCGTTCACGAGCCATCACACGGTTATGACTAGTAATTAGGAACTTAAGTTGGTATAAATTCTTACCTTCGGGAGGGTCCACGGTCACTGGTGCATTGATGAAATGGAAAGTGGCGGCTTGGTCAATTTCCAGTTCCTTCCGCAGAGGCTCTGCAATTTCCTATCAGTCTTGGTGTGCGTTCAGCAGCAGCTTTATCTGGCAACTCACCTAACTGAATACTGATATTCTGCAGACGTCAGTCCTGATATGTTCTTCGGTTTGAATGCCGTTGCACTCACATCAACGTTTCCAATTGCACCGTGTAGACATAAAAACTGCATTTTCGATTATCCGAATATGCAGGAACTTGCTCGTAAAGGAAACGGATTGGAGTTAGTGGACAAGGCCGGTATCGTTAGATGTCGTTGTCCGCTATCGCTCGTCGCGCTGTAGTTATATATTCTAGAGTCAGGTAATCGCGGTGGTTAGTGTATCGAGTAAGTAGTAGCCTGAGATTTGTGTCAGAGATGTCGTAGACCACATGTGATAGCACACAGCGATGCAAATTAGCCTTTTATTAGTGCATTTGTGTTGTGGACTGCGATTCAAGGACGTCTCTAAGGATGAGCGTGCCTGGCGTGGGGATAATTAATCCAGGCACTAAGGGCCGATCAAGGCACTAATTGTGGTGGCCTTAGGCCTGAGCCACTGGTAAGGGAAGGTGCCAGGGTGCGGGAAGGAAGGTGGGGGGTGTGGACTGGACTGAAGGAAAGAGCGAAGGGGACCACCAAAACAATCCCAGCCAGGGCAACCCCACCACCTAGGTAGCGCTGACCTTGAAAGACCAGACCTCATCTCCAACCAAGCTACACACGCTTCCTATGAACCACGACTACTTTCACTACCTTCGACCGATCGACCGGCTTATCAACCACTTTGCGCTTAGTGGACGAGCAGTCACCTCAGCTGGAGGAACAGCACTAGCCTGGAACCTTCTGGTGGGTGCCGAGCAAAATGCCTCACGACATGACTTCAATCGCAATGGCGAATGCTCTGATTTAGCCGTGGCGGATTGACATGCCTCGACCGTGTCGCAGTTTCCAGTCCCACAGTCTTCAAGCACACTCCTGCGAGAAAGGCAAATGCTAAGGTAATCGATTCCACTGCGGAATTATGCTCTTGCCGAATCATCACGAGCTGGGAAGCAGCCCCTTGCGTCCCCTCAGGGGGATTTCGAATCATTCACATCCACACCAGGAGATGATAACGCTAGTCAACTAGCACTCCATGACGCGCAAGATCGGCAAAATACAAGGAGCGATATAAACCGTGGCGAGCGTACGCAGTCACTACTGAGAGAAAAAGCCAAGGCCAGAGAGGGGGAGAGACACACCAACAGCGCGGATATTGCTCGCTGCTCTTTTCTTCCCATTACATTCTTTTCTTATGGTCTTCACCTGCTTACAATAATCACTCCCCCGGGTTTTTGAGCCATGAACGGGTTTTCGGACATTCCAGATACACACCCAGCCTCTACAACACTGAATCACGATGTAAGCTGCTGCTACGAGAACAACAGGCAGCGCATTGCCATAATTGGATATGCTTGTCGTCTACCAGGCGATGTATCATCTCCCGCAGACCTGTGGGAGCTTTGTACACGGAAACGCAGCGGATGGTCACCCATTCCACAGGATCGTTTCGCGTCTGAGGCATTCCACCACCCCAATCCTTCCAAAGTCGGAGCATTCAATCCCTCGGGTGGTTACTTTCTGCAAGATGACATCTCTCGCTTCGATGCGCCGTTCTTCAATATAACCGCCCAGGAGGCTATCTCTATGGACCCCCAACAACGATTGCTACTCGAGTGTTCATACGAAGCCGTTGAGAGCGCTGGAATACCAAAAGAGTCGCTAGCCGGGAGAAATGTCGGTGTCTTCGTCGGCGGTAACTTTGCTGATTATGAACTTCACAATGTGCGCGATGTCGAAACGATCCCCATGTACCAAGCCACAGGCTGTGCACCATCACTGCAGTCAAATCGAATATCCTACTACTTCGATTTTCGCGGTCCTAGTTTTACCGTTGATACGGCATGTTCCTCCTCGTTGGTTGCACTGCATGCTGCCGTCCAGAGCTTACGGAGTGGTGAGTCCACAGAGGCGCTGGTTGCTGGATGTAGATTGAATATCGTACCAGACTTGTTTGTCTCCATGTCAATGTCCCAGTATGCTCACCACCCATCCATCGCAAATATATCCCTGACTGTTGACTTACCATAATAGGTTGTTCAACGATGAAGGGAAAACGTACGCCTTTGACAATCGGGCCACATCCGGATTCGCCAGAGGAGAGGGCGCGGGTGTAGTGCTCTTGAAGTCTCTCGATGATGCGATAAGAGATAAAGATCCAATTCGAGCTGTCATTGTGAATTCGGGAGTGAGCCAGGACGGACGAACCCAGGGAATCACTTTGCCAAATGGGCATGCGCAAGAGGAGCTGATTCGTCGCGTCTATAATGAGGCTCATATTGACCCCGAGGATTGCGGGTTTGTAGAGATGCATGGCACGGGAACTAAAGTGGGAGATCCCATTGAAGCTACGGCTGTACATGCTGCTCTCAGACATGGAAGGTCGCCGAGAAATCCCCTATACATTGGGTCGGTGAAGTCAAACGTCGGTCATCTGGAAGGGGCCAGTGGGGTGATTTCCCTGATCAAAGCAGCCATGATGCTAGATCGTGATCTCCTTTTGCCTAATGCAGACTTCAAAAAGGCAAATGAAAACATTCCGCTAAACGAGTGGAACATGAAGGTGAGCTATTTACAAGGGTCAAATGTTGAGAATATAATCAGAAAGACTAATCGATTGGATACAGGTTGTGACATCCACCAGGCCTTGGCCACGCGGCAAGAAATTCATCAGTGTCTCAAACTATGGCTTCGGAGGCACCAATGCGCATGTCGTGCTGGAGAAGGCACCATTGAATTCAAATTCGCCAGACACATTTTCCACTGATACCGACGACACGACGTATAATGACCCCAACCACAAGCTAATACTCATATCAGCCAATGATAAGGAATCCTTGCATCAAAGAATTAAGGATTTCGGCATATACTTTGAGCAGAGGCCTGAAGTATTCGAAAAATTGTTGTTCGGAAATTTTGCTTTCACCGTGGGGAGCAAACTGTCTCACCTTTCGTATCGAATCGCTCTCCCAGCGTGCTCATTAGACGACTTGGGCATCCGCTTGGCTCAGTTGAAGGTAAATGCCTCCAAGGTTCTAGGAGACCCGAAGATAGGCTATGTCTTTACGGGGCAAGGGGCGCAATGGGCTCAAATGGGATGCGCTCTGATGGCGTATCCGATCTTCAAGGCGGTGATTCAGCAAGCGGACAGCTATCTACGGCAACTTCGTGCTGAATGGTCACTAGAAGAAGAAATCAAGAAAGATCCTGCTGGTTCTCGAATTGACTCTCCCGAACTCAGCCAGCCAGCTTGTACAGCTATCCAGATTGCTTTGGTAACACTGCTTGAGTCATGGGGTATACGTCCAAACTATGTAGTCGGTCACAGCTCCGGTGAGATTGCTGCATCATTCGCTGCGGGGGTCTATAACTTGCACTCAGCCATGGCTTTATCATATCATAGAGGGCAAATGACCAGATTGCTCAAGGAAACCCACCCTTCCCTCCGAGGTGGCATGATAGCAGTTGGTGCCGGCGCTAGTACAGTTCGCCCAATGCTCAAAATGCTTCGAACAGGTTATGCGACAGTAGCTTGCGTGAACAGTACGACAAGTGTCACCGTCTCCGGCGATCATTCTGCAATCGACGAACTCGAAAGCGTCCTACAGACAGAACAGATCTTCAATAGACGCTTGAAGATAGATGTCGCCTACCATTCAGACCACATGAAAAAGATATCCGATGTTTATTTTACTTCAATTGCACATATACATCCCCAGTCTACGTTGCAGAACGACGTAGTCTTTGTCTCTTCAGTTCTCGGTCGCGTCGCGGAGTCATCAACTCTCGATGCCGCATATTGGGTTCAAAATCTTACTTCTCCTGTTTTATTCCCCGATGCTTTAGAAAAAATGTGCAATCATGAGGGTGGGACCCCGAACCTACTCATAGAAGTTGGGCCTCATGCAGCTTTGAAAGGTCCAATTGGTGATACATTGAAGCATCTTGGGCTGACCCCCGCGAAGATTGCGTACGCGCCCACAATCGTTCGCAAGGGAAACGCGGTGGAAACCCTCATGAATACTGCTGCCGCCGCCTACGTTCGAGGCGCAAATCTAGACCCGTACGCAATCAACTTTCCATGCACTGGAGCCCAGAATCATAGTTTTTTGACGGATCTACCTCGCTATCCTTGGCAGCACCATACTCGCTACTGGCATGAACCGCGAATCGCAAAGAAACATCAAATACGCGACGGTGCAAGAAACGATGTGCTTGGTGTTATGGCAAATTACTCCAACGATATGGAGCCTACGTGGAGAAATATTCTGCGGTTGGATGATATCCCTTGGCTCAGGGATCATAAAATGCAAGGTATGGTTGTTTATCCGCTTGCTGGATATGTAAGTATCTCTATTATGTTCCCTTTCCTCGCTCGATTCAGATTGATTCTTCGTCCATGTAACTAATTAATAACAGCTTGCCATGGCCCTAGAGGCGGCCGCTCGTCGCGCCCACCAGCGGAATATCACATTCGCTGCCTTCGAGTTTCGTGAAGTTGTTGTCGAATCTGCATTGGTCCTTAGTGATGATGGGGATGTAGAAACAACAATCTCATTGCGACCCTACGAAGAAGGCACTCGTGGTGCCTCTGATGTCTGGGATGAATTCAAGATTCATTCCTGGAGCTCCAAAAGGGGCTGGATTAAGCACTGCCATGGTCTTGTCGGCGTCCGGAACTCCTTTCATGGTGATGCTTCTGGGGCTTTCGGATCCGGTGTGAAGAGTAGAAGCTATATACAAAAACGGATGTCAGACATTCTCTCGTCTTCAACCAATCACGTCCCGGAAGGTAGGCTTTACCAAGTTCTTACCGATCTTGGAGCAGACTATGGACCGACATTCAAGGGTCTAGAAAATTGCTATGCCGACTCGCACCATAGCCATGCGGATCTTCACATCCGAGATACGACCACTTTGATGCCTAAGAACTTTCAATCGCGCCTATTTGTTCATCCGGCTTTTCTTGATGGCTTACTCCATCTCGTCTGGCCTATCCTCGGGCATGGGCGAATGACACTGGAGACGCTCTATATGCCCACTCTAATTAAGCATGCTATGATCAGTTCTGATATCCCATTTGTTACTGGCCAGCATGTGAGAGCTTTTGGAACCGGAAGCCCGAACCTACCTTCGCCCGAGCCGACTCACTTTGACCTTTTTGCCGTTGCTGAGGACAGCACTGCGGATCCATTGATTATGTTGGATGGCCTTATCATGACTCCTATCCGTGATGCAGGAATAGGACCCGGCAGTGACGTACGCAAACTATGTTACAAGCTCGAGTGGCAGCCCTGGGAAATACAGAGTAATGCCTCCAATAAACGTGCGCAGCCTACCAAGATGTCCAACGGTGAGACACATGAAACTACGAATGGACACTCTCATCTTAACGTCCAGGATGGTACCAATGGGTCAAACCATAGTTTGACTAACGGTATGAATGGCCATCATCAAGCGAATGGGACATCTCATACGCATGATGATACTAAACATATGTCTACCGAACAAGCTGTCCGAAATAACCAGGTTATCCTTGTGCGGTTTTCGCGACAACGCGAAGTTGAGCCTATCGCTACGGAAGTTGCTAAGGATCTAGGTCAAAAACCATCCGAAACTCTGTTGGTGACGGATTTAGAAACCCAATCTACTGACTGTCGTGTCATTATCCTTCAATCGCCCAACACTTCCCTGAGAGATGCAACTGCCGCGGAATTTGAGGCTATCCGCAGGATTCTCCTCACTGCATCAGACATCCTCTGGGTCTATTCGAATAATTCACCAGATGCCCAGATGACAGTTGGAATGACAAGAAGTGTCCGATCTGAGACGATGGCTAAGATCGTTACCCTGGGTATTCATGGCGAAGATCCTATCATTGCCGCCAGCACTGTCTCCACGGTTATGGAGGCGATATGGCCTACAGAAGGTGTTGAACCTTGCAAAGAATCCGAGTTCAAGTCAACTGATTCCTCGCTCCTCGTATTGCGGGCCGTGGAGGACATCACGTCAAACGCGTTCATTCATAACGAAAACAGCGACATGAGTTTATCCACACAGCCTTTCCATCAGCCAGGAAGACGCTTCAAATTAAAAATTGCTCAGCCCGGATCTCTCGATACTATCTACTTTACCGATGACGATGTAGCTGAGTTGGGAAATGATTCTGTAGAAATTGAGGTCCAAGCAACGGGTATCAATTTCAAAGATGTTGTAGTATCCATGGGGCAGCTCAATCAGCCATACATTGGTGTTGAGTGTAGTGGAATCATCACATCGGTTGGCAAGAATGTCACAGATCTAACTCCTGGGCAACGGGTCATGGCCATGCCAGAAGGAGCATATTCAACGTATGCACGTTGCCCCAGTACTAGCATCGCTCCGGTACCAGACTCCATGTCTAGCGAAGAAGCAGCCACCATTCCCATCATATTTTGCACGGCTTATTATGGGCTGTTCGACTTGGGCCGTCTCTGCGCTGGCGAATCTGTCTTGATACATGCTGGTGCTGGAGGTGTTGGGCAAGCGGCCATTCAGCTAGCTCAAATGGTGGGCGCTGAGATCTTTGTGACAGTAGGCAGTTATGAAAAACGGACATTTCTTATGGAGCGCTACAAGATTCCCGAAGATCGCATATTATACAGTCGTGATAATTCGTTTGGTCCCGCAATCCGAAGGGCCACTAGTGGCGAAGGTGTCGATGTTGTCCTAAACTCTCTTGCCGGTGACCTTTTGAGAGAGAGCTGGGATTGCCTTGCGCGATTTGGAAGGTTCATTGAGATCGGAAAGGCCGACATTACCAAGAATAGTCGCTTGGAAATGTTGAAGTTTGAGCAAAATGTCACATTTGCTTCTGTTGATTTGACCAAAGTTGCCAAGTTTCGGCCCAAGTTAATGAAGCGATTGCTGAATGATGTTTGCCGCCTGTTGAGTGATGGTGCTATTAAGCCAATTTACCCGATTACAAGATACTCCATTTCGGAGGTGGAAGCAGGATTTAGAGCTCTGCAGACTGGAAAGAATATGGGTAAATCTGTTGTTGTTCCTAATGCTGATGATCGGGTCAAGGTATGTTCGGCTTTCGTACCAAATGTCGTGTTACAAAATATCCCCTTCCAAACTGAAATAAGTAACTTTTGCTTCTGCAGGCCGTGTCTCTCAAAACTTCTAGTAATATGTTGCGGAAAGACGCAACATATGTCATCATCGGCGGAACGGGTGGTCTAGGTAGAAGCATGGCCAAATGGATGTCCACTAAAGGAGCTAGGAATATCGTACTTGTCTCGCGATCGGGTTCAGTGAACGAAAAGCTGGAAGCCCTGATCCACGAGCTGGCACCTCACGGCACGCAGGTTCTGGTTAAAGCTTGTGATGTTAGCTCCAGAGTTGATGTCGAAAGACTAGTTAACGGGGTGCTTACGCGGCTTCCTCCTGTGCGTGGCGTTGTACATGGGGCCATGGTTCTTCGAGTAAGTAGACCCGTTGATAACGTGTCTGTTTTAAACCGCAGCAAGACTAATTGGCAATCTATAGGATATGTTGTTCGAAAATATGACGCTTGATGATTTCCAATCGGTGATTGCTTGCAAAGTCGAAGGTGCCTGGAATTTGCACCACTGTCTGGCGCAATCGCCGCTGGACTTTTTCGTTGCCTTGTCATCTGTCTCTGGGGTGGTCGGTAACCGGGGCCAAGCTGCATACTCGGCAGCTAACGTATTCCTTGACGGGTTCATGGAGTACCGGCAATCTCAGGGCCTTCCTGGAAAGTCGATCGATCTTGCCGCAGTTACGGAGGTGGGTTACCTAGCCGACAGTGATCCTGCCAGGCAGCAAGAAGTCGTGAAGAATATTGGAGGCGCTACAATCAACGAGTCTGAAGTACTCGCACTTCTCGCACTGGCAATAACTAGTGACTTGAACAAATCAAGTCAAAGTCAGTTTGTCACAGGCTTAGAAACAACAGATTCCTTGGACAGTTTCTGGCTTCACGATCCCAGATTTTCCTCCATCCGCGAGGCTGTCGAGTCGATCGTAAACGAATCGCAGAAGGATGGCAAAGAGCTCCCATTGCGCGTAGCCGTTCAGTCTACTCCTACCAGAGCGGACGCCATCCATATTTGTTACGAAGCTCTCGCAACGAAATTAGCAGCGGTCTTGGGCATGGATCCAGAGGATATGGACGTTTCGACTCGAGTTTCCTCGTTGGGTCTTGACTCTCTGGTGGCCATTGAGATTCGAAACTGGATTGCCCGCGAAGCAGATGCGAATGTGCAGGTTCTTGAGCTGCTGTCCAGCGAGTCATTGATCAAGCTTGCTGAATTGATATTGGCGAAATCGAAACTTTCTGTACCTAAGTGATGTATTTGCTTGTCTATTTTGTTTCCTTTCTTTTTTTCTTTTTTTTTTTTCTCAATTAGATAGTTTCTTTCTCTGTCGCTTGCTTATCTAGATTGTAGGCTGTATATAGTCAGTTAATAATATTTGCAGTATATACCCGGTCGACCTTGATTGATTCTTTATTTTATTTTTGGCTCTTTTCTTTCTTCGGCATCGCTTCTCAGAAGCCAGGTTATCACCAACGAGAATACAAACTGGATGTACACAAATTCCATCTCGATCGTTTACCAGATGTAGTAATTTATGCGCGTGCGGCTGAACGGGGCCGTGGAATGGGTATGGTGACCTAGTGCCTACACCTAGCCAGATCCCGAGACCGTTGACAATAAATAGTTGTTGATGCGAGATCTTCGTCACTGATGGAAGACCTTGGACTTGGAATCAAATAATTGTGAATAATTTCGGTCTCTTTACGCTCAAAGTATTATATTTTGAATATTCCGGCTCTATCTACATCGAACATGGAGTACTTGCCATCCGCCGACGATGGCTATTTGCCGTACGCTTTGGTCGTGGTATGCCGATGATCCCCATTATTTTCAAAAAACTGTGTCGAGAGATCCAAGAACTGACTCGTTTTCCTCAGACAAGCACCATGGCTTTAATCCATACGGTCGTCACATACACCCAACCATTATCGTCTATGAAAGGATTCTCCGGCCCTTCGGCTCCACCCCCGAATGCACTCACAGCACACGTATACGGCGTGAAGAACGTCTACACTGCCTTGATCCGACTATATGCGGCACAACATATCCACAATCGCGAACTCTACACCTTGGCTATATTCACATACATCGGCCCGTTATTTTTGTATGGAACAGAGTGGTTGATCTGGGGGAACGCGAGGAGAGAGGAAACTGTTCCTACTTTTTTCATTCCGACAACGATGTTAGTGTGGATGCTGATGGAAAGGGGATGGTATCTGAAAAATTAGAGCAACACTCTCAGGATCGAATTTCGGAAGAAAATAAAGGTGGTTCGGCTTGTCTGACTCATGCACATAACGCACCTATCGGTAGATGAAAACCATCATCGCTCGGCGTATCTCACGCACAATAGAAACTGCGGAACCTCGACTAACCTGCTGAATTAAGAACTATGTTCATGGAATCCATTTCGATACGATATTGCTAATCTATCTACGCTCCTGCGCTGTCGTTTTATTGTAACGATTCAATGAATACTGCCTTACCTTTCATCTGATTCATGTCGGTAAATAAAGAATTGTCCGAGGAAGACACTTGTTCCGAATATTGTTATTTATACAATCAAGGCCGACCTTTGTCTACTCGCTTGCTCAGGAGACGGCATTCATAAGATACTAATTTCAGAACAAACCTTATCAAACGAACGTTCCATGACACACGCACTTGATATTGTCGTTGTGGCGAGACCCATTCTGCTTCGGGGGGATGTCGGATGTATCCTGTCGACCACTATGAAAAAGCTGCTGGGTGCACCGTGCGTGGGTAATGTGGATGACTTTCTGTTGATAGCTACGTCCACTATTCTGCTGCATAGAATTGAACTTTTCCCAGCAAAGATGCAACTATGGCCATGTAGGGCAGCAATGTGCCGTCATAGGATTATGTCGTGACTCGTCGCTGACGGATCATCAAGAGGCTCTGACTAGTCTAATGCTCGAACCTACAGTCCAGTCTCTTATCGAATGTATCCCCTGACGCTGCTCTTTGCAGGCCGGTGCACTGCTTCCTTTTTGGCTAGATAGCGCACAGTCTGTATAGTGATGGTAGACATTACTAGGCCCGCCGCTTTGACTACTCAGTATATAAAGATTTCCCCCTTCCCTTGTGTACGATGGACATTTCGCAGAATTACTCACCTTCATCCCTCCAAATTCCTAGGGGTATTATACTTTCCAGACAGTATAATCGTGGGAACTAACATCACTGTCCTTGAGGTTCATCCAGATTGTACAGATGACGAGCCTGTCCTCTCCAAGGCATCTTTAACTCCTAGACCAGCATTTACAAGGTCTGAATCCACTCTTGTCGCCGTTGAGCTCGATGAAGAAATGGTGAAAAGAAGTTTCGGTGCCAATTCCTACAATGAACCAGCCGAAGAAGATAATTCAGAAGCGCAGAGGGAATCAACTGAACCTGAAACCAGAAAGCTCTCATCATGGAATGGTGCTCTAATATTACTAGTCTCTGCAGGAGCTATATTCATGGACAACATATTTCTCACCAGCACAAATATTTCATTGTCCGATGTGCAAGAGGAGTTTAGCATTCAGTCGTCAGAACTGCAATGGCTGATCTCGGCGTACACTCTCTCCTTTGAAGGATGTCTCTTACTCTCCGGAGTCTTGTCTGATAGGTATGTTGAGCTAATTCTTCTTCCTGAGTTGTATACCAGTAATTATATAGACATATTGATTGTTCTGTTCTCAGATATGGCCGAAAGCCCATGCTAATTGCCGGTCTGATATGGCTCTCAATATGGACTCTGGCGATAGGTTTTACATCCTCTTTCATTCAGATGACTGTCTTCAGAGGTCTCCAAGGAATGGGAGCTGCACTTACAATCCCCTCTGCGGTGAGTATAGTCAGCTCATACTTTACCCGCCAAGACAGAACGCGCGCCTTGGGTGTATATGCGGCCTCTGGTGCGGTTGGTTTTACAACCGGTCTCGTTTTAGGCGGACTGCTCTCTTCATCACTCGAATGGCGATACATATTCGCGGTTATCATTTATTGTTAGTGTCCTGTTGGCCATACTTGGCTTCATAGCCCTTCCTTCCACTCCCATAAAAAGGGATCCCAAGCCAGAAATGGACTTTTTGGGCGCTTCTCTTTCAACTGCTGGACTTATTCTACTCGCGTTTGTGTTATCCGGTGGTGGTATCTATAGCTGGGGAAAATCATTTATCATTGTCCTCCTTATATTGTCTGTTAATCTACTTATCACATTCGTGCTCTATGAGAACACTATCCGCAACCTGATCATGCCCCTTTCATTGTGGAAGATCCGCAATTTTGCAAGCTTGTGCGTTTGCGGATTCGGTATGTCCAACCTTTTTACACCGATCTTATTACGTCTGCTAAGCGGAAAGCCTCTTGCTAACTTCTGATTTTATTCATGTTTATAACCGTCAATGGCAGTTACCAGACAGTTCTATACTATACTGTACTCGTGTCTCAACAAGTCGACGATTTTTCTCCACTGGATACGGCGATTCGATTCATACCTTCCGGGGTGCTCGGCTTTGTTGTAACCCTTGCTATAACAAGAGCCATTGAATCTATTGATGGAAAATACATATTGATTACGGGATTAGTGTTTGAGGTCCTTGCACCGCTCCAACCTGCCCCTTATCGGGCTCCGATTTGTGACTCCTTTATCGTTTCTTTCCCCCTATTACCAGAATTGGGCACAACCAAACTCCGATACAAAGTAAAATCTATCAGCAATTCGCAAGTTCTAACATCTGAATCTAGCTGGGCCAATGTTATGTCAACCTCGTTTTTGAGCATTACCGGAGTCTCGATTGCATATCTCACTTGCAGTACTCTCATGTTGGTCAATGCTCCTGTGAATGTAAATAGTCTATGTGGCGGCATGGTATGTTCATTCCAAATTTAGGGAACCTTCAGTATATGAACCTAAGTGTCGCTTGCAGATTAATACCGCATAACAGATCGGTGTCGGGGTTTCCTTGGCTATATGTTCCGTCATCGTGCAAGGAGTCGACATCAAAGAGGGTCACGATGTTGCTCAGCAGTACACAACAGGCCTCTGGTGTACCTCAGGTATTGCCAGCGTTGGGCTTATTTTTGCAGTATTCTTACTGAAGAATGACCATTAGGCATCACTGAAGGGGTCGTCAGAAACCTCTAAAGCTGAAATTCTTGACCATGTGGCGTAGGCTTTTAAACATCTGGTTTTTCGCGGTTTCTGATGGTACCTGGACTTGGATCATGAACTTTTTTTGGGTTATTGGATATCAGAGGTGTTTCGGTGTTTGGTCGAACCCGAATTTCCCCCCCGAAATTTGGATTGTTTTGTTGCCTCGTTTCAGACGATCCGGTTAAATTAGAAATATGTAGAACTATATACAGATACGTGGATAAAAAAATTAATTACGCTTACCACTTTATTCTATGATTCGAAGCGATTGACAATGGTTTAGGTTTTTGAACTCCGGGACTTTGCTTACTTGGATAGCAACGGTCAATATTTATAAGACAGACTGAAGATCAAGACATTGTATTCAATTATTATAGTCACCATTTACCTTTCTCTTAAAACGAAATCGTGTCAAAGTTGGTAGTATCATCTGTCTTGTCCAAAATCGACCATGACATTGGAGCCTGAGGCAGCAACGGTGTAAATTAAGGGTTAGGTAGGGTTTGTTTGCTAGATCCAAAGAGGAATAGCATGTGTAGAGATCAACATTCCAAACTTCGCAGCGATCTTTCCTCTCTTCATCTTTCTTTTTATCTTTCTTTGTTTCCAATGCTATAGTTGTTTCATCTACGTATCACTTGGCTTCGATCCGGTGAACAAAGAAACTCAATCAACGATACATAGATACGCAAGGAAAATCCTCCGAAGTAAAATGACTCGGCCTGCATCATGCCGAATCCTATCTTCACAGACACAGTCAAACTCCTCATCACCAGCATCAGAGATGCTATAGGCTTAACCTATTCCGCTGTTGTGCAACTCTTTGCGGGTGATATTATTAATCCACGGCAGCTACTTCGGATGATGCTCGAACTTATGCTTGCAGGGTTACTACTTGTAGCGCCAGCAATATCAGATGTGCAGTATCTGTTAAGTAGTAACCGCACCCGCAGCTACTGGGTTCATGCCCCGGATAATTTCCAAAGTGGGAAAAAGTATCCGGCTGTGGTTTTATTTCACGGAGGAGGTAGACTAGGTTCTGATGCTGATGGACTCGCCATGGAGCTGGACTTGAGGATGTCTTTGCCTCTATTTAAGACAGCCTACTCGGGAGATGTTAGTTTCAGAAAGCGAATTTATGAAGTTGAATATAGCTTACCAATATGAACCTAGAAATATTTTATATACCCAAATGGTGTGGGTGGTGTATGGGCAGGGCCGAGTTACGGGCATGTTCCCGTCAAGGAAGACCTACAGTTTGTTAGCGACATGATTGACGACTTGAAATCAAAATACAGCATTGATAGCAACCGTATATACGCCGCGGGAATGTCGAATGGTGGTGGTTTTGTTGATACAATTGCATGCAGCGAACTCGGTTCCCAGTTTGCAGCGTTTGCGTCCGTTGCTGGCTCCTTTTATACGAATGTTGATGGCCATAACTGTTTGCCAGTGCGCTTACCTGTTCCTTTTTTGGAAATACATGGTGGGCTTGACAAGGGAGTTCACTACGCTGGCGGTATGGGATATGGCGGGCCTTTGCCACCAATTCCAGTATGGTATGCAAACTTACTTGACGAGCCGTGAAAACTGCCTTTCAACATCATTGAACTGATATATGAATCTATAGGTTGGAAAATTGGAAAAAAAGGAACAGCTGTACAAGCAACTCAACTGTTCACAGTGATGGTGGCAACGTACACCACACATCGTGGACTTGTGGTGGCCACAACGGAATATTGCAACACTGGAAAGTTGATGCAAACGGTTGGTCATCTCCTGCAGAACGACAGCAAAAAATACATGTGTTAATTAAAATGAGTCTAGGACATGACTGGCCGTCAAAATCGCGAAATATCAACATGTTAATCGCCGGAATGGGACCTCAGCCGATCGAAGCGAATGAGCTTATCATTGAATTCTTCAATCAATATTCGCTTGCTTGGTTTCCTGCGCATCTGATGCCTTCAATAGCTAAGTAGCGCCGTTGATAGCTGTATATCATAGCATAACCGAGATTTAGGCATCATCAGAGCGCTTTTACCCGTCAGACTTGGTAATCAGAGCAATTTCATAGAGCTAACTTATCATTTTAACTGGATTGTTACTTCCAACTGACCTAGACTATACAATCCAAGTGGCATGAATCGTATCTCTAAACAACCGTTTTCACACCCGAGGTCCTAAGAAGCACTTCGTTCTCCATGGTGGATAGATTGAAGGACCTCGGAGAGATCTGTCCCAGAATAGCTAATATAAAGAGAGTGTGAATTGAGTATAATGAGACAAACCAGGAACGACACCCAAGCTGACTATCCGCCGATTTCTACCGCAAATTCGGACTTCCAAATTAGAAACCACACAGCATGTGCATCAGTGATTCAAAATAACTGCCCTGTTCCTCACCTATTGCGGGCCACCAGGTCCCCCAGATCCGCCTGGTCCGCCTGAGCCACTGTTGGAGTTGGCGACGCCACCCGAGGAAGTCAAGTACCCAGCAGGTGTGACGGAAGAATCCTCCGAGGAGTCAATAGCAAGGGAAATCCATGCAAAAATGCCATCAGTGACATCCGCACCGTTAACATAGACGTACTGTACAAAGGGATCAATATCGTCGGCTTCCTGGAGTAGAATGCTGTCATCGGCATTCTCCGTAAGAGTTTGCGTGTTATCGCTGTACGGTGACTGGGCCTCAACCTCGGAAATGAGTGACTGATCAAAGAAAATCTGTCCCACATGCGAGGCGTGTGCTGTATAGAGTCCCGAGATGGTATCGTTGCTCAGACGTGTGGTTTCGTTCACAGTGTGGCTAAGAACTTTGCAACAAGGTCAGTATAAGTGGTTCCATAAGAGGGGACTGTTCAGTACCATGAATATGGGTTGCACGGCCGGTATAATGACCTGGGAAAAGAGTTTCGAATTTTACAACTCCATCATCGTCACTTTGTTGAATACCACGGAGGAAGGTATTGTTGATATTTGTAGCGTCTGCGGAGTTTCCATTCCCGTTCGCAACGACACCAGAGTACACGCCCTATACAGTCAGACTCATGTCACATTCAGATGCGGGCCGAGGACATACAGTGGAGTTGCAGTGCCAGATGTCAATGTATGACTGAGGCACAGGTTCACATGTACTTGAGTCAACAATTTGGATGTCAAGGTACAGAGGCACCCCCTTCTGATCTTCGGTAACATCTTCACGGATTAATTCACCGGTAATGTCTTATTGTTCAATTAGTAACATTTAAAGTAACCACACCTAGTAAGCTTACAGTATGGGCCTTGGGTCACATCCGGTCCTAGAACACAGGTGCCATTGGAAGTAAAGAGTACTTCTGGGTCCGTATCAAAATCCACGTCAAGGGAGGAAAAGTGGCTAGTGTTTAATGAGCTGCGATCACGGGTGTCCAGCTGAAGTTGTCCTAATACGTAACACGGTAAGCACAGGGCATAAAAGCAACGCGTAAAGAACAAATTAGCATACTTTTGGCGGCGAGCTTGTGTCGAAGCTTATCAACAGCAAGCTCACGGCGGGCAATATTTTTAGCCTCAAAGCCACGAGCCTTGAGAGTATCGGCACATCCAGCAAGACCACGTTTGCCCTTCAGAGCGGCGGCTCTCTCAGCAGCTTCGGCTCTAACATCGTGGCCAGGATGAGCCTGTGACAGGACAGCAAGCCAAAGGAGGATGCTTGCGGTTGATTTCAAAAGTTGAACCATTTTGATAGAATGCCACTGAAAGGGGGGGCCCAGAGAAGGGAAGGATTCTTCTGCGATTCACGAAGATAGTCTCGAGTAGTTTGATTTTTTCATCAGTATGTGCTGCAATGAATCGACCTCGATCCTTCTTTTATAGTCCTGTTGTTTCAACAAGTGACAAAAGATCTACAATGATGTTTCTGCGACTGCGTAAGCCCATCACGCACTCACATGGGAAACTATGTTTTCAAGAAACAATGTTCCTACCATTTGAGTGTAACCACCTTCGTTCCATACGGGCCAAGACCCCAGATGTGGACATCACTGATTCCATGTCCAGGGATGCCATGCTGCCAAGCCTTTGATTAAGCCTGGGATGAAGAGAATTACGAATCTCTCAATCTTGCTAACGACATTCAGTATGTGCATACGAATGAAGCATCAGTTTTTAGGAAAACCCACAATGCGCCCGCATGCCAAGATGGAGAGTTGTTTCATTCCGAGAGAAGAACCCTTGAAACACACAATGCGACGTATACGTTTTCCGAATATACTCGTTGAATACTGAACCAAAGCATCTCCAGTTTCATGTTGCTTCAATATCTAGGTAGGTCATGTTAGGTTCGTGCTCGACATAACCCATCATTGTGCATCGAACTTCCACGGCTCGGTATGAATCAAAAGTGTGAATTCGGACCAACAAAAACGCCAACATCAAAATGTTAAAATAAGCTACGCAAGCTGGGTCAAGGGGTGGATTGATGAGCAGCTAGTTAGGCAGCGTGCCGCATAGCATAAATATCCGACATGTTCATCTACAGCCAATTAAGAGCTTTTGTATCAAGTCCAGGCCGTAGATCACCAGCACTAAGTCGAGGACGCGTCATGCAATTAATACGCCTGCTACTATAATCAATGCGGAGTCATGGTGAAATTTATAGTGCTCACTGTTGGAGAATTAGCCCACGTCAGCTTTTTAATAATTGCAAGCGGATGATTGGCCTGCTATATACAACCATCGCTGCACATTGCACAACGTGACTTTTGACTCGTAACTCAAGTAGTACACTTTGGGGCTTGGCGTCTTTTACCAATTTCAAGACTGAAATGGTATTTCTATTGGTTATTGCAATTAGAAGGTATATTATGTATTTGATGAGAGAGTGGCATACTGAAGTTCCCCCTAGCGATAGTTGGTGCAATTGTCTCTTTTGTTGTCATCGCGTCTTCGCGACTTTCACTTGTAAGGGGAAATATTAATCGAGACTTTATTATTTTGTCATACGGTACTAGCCAGAGTAATATTTTTCCGGAATTATCTTTCCATCAAATTGGACTCGGGATCTGTTGCGTTACTGTTGTGCACCGACTACTGTATTTCATCGAAGAAGGCAAGGCTAAGCCCGCAATCGCATATAGTCAATGTTATAATAGCCAGAAGGCGAATGAATTTAGCAATCAGTATGAAGCTGTTAGATGATAGACTCCAATAGCAATGTAGAACATGTGAAATATTTGTATCATGTAATATATCTAATGAAATTTGGATGCGAAATTCGTGATCATGACACATGCATCTTCAAAGGTTGCTTTTATAAGGCCTAATACGGATTTTCTTCCGGTCGAATATAACTTACTCTTCTCTGCTGATCTGCATGGCTTTGTCTTCTTCCCTCTTTCAATACTCTGTCGGCTTCGAGGGTCTGGGCAAATTTGCTCTTCTCTCTGATAGTGGGACCCTTCCAATAGAAAATGTAAATTGGAATTGTAACAAGCAACGCCAAAACCCCAAGTATGGTGCTCGCCCATTGGAGATGAAATTTGCCCCCAATGTTGGAATACATGGGTGTCGCGTACATGGCCGATATTCCTGCCAAAAAGTCACGAGCAAAGCCGTTCCCACCTGTGGCAGATGCAGAATATTCTCCGTATGATGCAACCATATAATCAATTGTCGCCATGTAAATAGCGTAATTGGCAATGGCAATCAAGCAGGCAAATATCAGTGGAGCAATCCAGGGAGTGTATCCCGGACCCATGGATGTCCAAGCAAATCCGAACAATCCTATTGTCTCCAGTGGAGCGAGGAAAAGCAACAATAGGAGACGGCGCTCTGGTACACGGGAAGCGTCCCCATGCTTGCTGCGAATATAACGTTGGCGAGCGAGGTCAGGCAAGAAAATGGCATAAGCTAGTAAGTAGCCAATAAAAATGGTGATGAATGTTAGGCCACACTGAACAGTACCAAAACCCCACTGTTCGAAGACTAATGTGAAAGACTCGGTGAATACAAAAATCAATGCGTCGGAGAAACCTGATAGGAGAGATAGACAAAGAACGATTGGTTCTCGAAGGAACATCTCAAAGGGACGTCGCCAGATACGGAGGACCTCTTCTAGATTAAACCGACCTTCCTTCAACTCATTGGGACCGTATACATTAGGGTCCTCGCCATATTTGCGACGTCGTTTTGCTTCATGATCAATGAGCACGGTCGTTCGAGTTTCGCTGACGAGGAAAAAGTGCATCAATTGAGTAACTCCACCAAAAATGAGTTGAATCCAGAAGTTCCAATGCCAATCGAGGTATTGTCCAATGAGACCCCCAAAAATGGGCCCGATAGTAGTACCACCGACAGATGAGAGCACAACATAGGCCACTGCAAAGCCCTGGTCATTTGGTTCCCACATGTCTGCAGTCATGCCCAAGGTAACCGAACCCCCAGCGGAAGATAGACCGCCCAATGCGCGACAAACAATGATGGTGCCTAAATTGGGCGCTAAAGCACAAGGAATCTGCCATATATTGACTAAAAACAGACTGAGTTGCATAATTGGCCATCGACCAAACTCCTCGCTCCACGGCGCCCACAACTCGCATCCGAACGCATATAAGACAAGAAAACTCATCTGTCCGCACCGGGCAGCCTGCTCGCTAACATTAAAGTGTTCGACAAGCAGTGGTACTGCATTCGGGTAGACACTAGTATTGAAGTTCATGGACATTTGCACTGTAAAGATTACAGTCAATATAGTCCATGTTTTCCATGCCGGGAAACTATACCCGAGTTTATCGTAGCATTCGTCCTCTGTGAGTTCGCGTTTCCCGTCCGGTCGTTCTTTGGTCGTTAATTCATTATCACTACCGGTGCTGGCTGCATCTTCGTGAAAGCTGTGAGTTGGGGGCGAACTTAAGCGCTTGCTTTCTTTCTTGTGCAATCGTTTGGGGACGCTTTCTCTTCGTGGCCTGGCCTGATAGGCTTTGTGGGGAAAGAATCGACCGGCATCAGGAAATCGGCTACTAATGAGCCTGAGACAAGGTATACAAACGATCAAGTGGAGATGGATAGAAAAACATTGAACGTGGGTAATGGATGGTCTGCCGTTGTGAAAAATGGAGCTCAGGATGATAAAGGCGATATAAATGTAGTCAAAACGGCCGTCTTCTAGTTACAGGACTACGAACCTACGTCATGTATGGATGGATGTTGTACACAGCTTAATTCGCAACGTTGACCGATAATTCCGACTCCAGATCCTCTGTCAGCTCCGTTCTTCCCAAGGAAATACAATTGCGTGGTTATCTGTTACGCTGTGTCAGGACTGGCTACACGTCACTTGTACTTTCACCCCTACGCCATATAGATTATTAGAGCGAACGAGACCATCCTTGGCGAGTCAGTACATGATATTCTCCTATGTCGAACTCGCCACAGAATCTTCCGCTTTGGGCAATGTTTAGGGCTATGCGCCTGTCGGTTGCCCGGATCAGGTATCTCCGGCGTCTACGTGCCTCCGTAGCCAATTAGACTGCTAGACTTCAGCCCCGGTCATTTATACAGGCGGCACAATATCTAATCAACGTACTATATCAAAGAGCCGATCTATCCGAGCCAAATCGCAAGCAAACTTAACGTCATGGCGGCTTAGCGGCTAAGGCTTCAAGCGCTCTAGACACGATCGCCACGCACCATGACATCGATGCCTTTAAGGATCAGGTTTTGTGTATCTTGGATTGTTAAACTTTCTCAGCTACAGCATCATTCTGTTGTTCAAAGAAGTCAGAACACGTCATGCGTCAGAGAATATGACGAAGTTAGCGCGCTCGCCATTGCTAGCCCTAACCCGAACAAGTATTTCCGTTGAAATAGATTTACAGTGTTAACGTCAAAACTGTGTACTAAAATGATTACACGACATTAATTCACTCAATTTTCCCGTGTTTTTATTCTCGGCCTAACACTGAGTTCAGTACACATGTACGTTGTGACTTCGGCCTCGCAGTTTGACATGTTTTTAACCCTAACCCTAAGTGAAAACAGATATTATCTGTTGCAGATTAGAGAACAAATTTCAGGACCATTGCTCTTTCATGGTATATTGTGTGGGCAGACAAACTGCTTGATGAATGATAGCCATATAACGGCGAATAAAGTGTTTGGTCTCGGTTACACGACCTGGTCAAGGGCTTACATACCTAGACCTTAGATATACCTGTGCATCAATATAGACTTACATCCATTAATGCGCTAATTACATCAACCTGGGAAGTACCTGGCAATAATGAGAAGAAATACGGACATAAACTTTTCTCAATTTTCATCATTCATCTAGGTACTTGAAGATTCTACTCTTAAATAGTACGCGATCCGTTCTAACATGTCCCAGTTTGTGATTTCTATCTATTCCATGGTCAGCGTTGAACCTCTCGTTCAAATTTGTGGCTCATTAAAGGCTCATTAAACATTTAATTCAAATATCAACTTCGTCGCAGCAGTATCTTTTCCCGTAAAAGTTGATATCAAGAATCAAGGAAGATGAACTGTAAAGCTACATGACATAGAAGTCATGTCTAGCTTTCTCTCACTTCAAACAGGATAAACTAACTTCTGCCCCGACATAGCTTGCTTGCGAATGATATCCACCCCCTCAATAACGCCTTCCCAACCACCGGTCATCACTTTGACCGGGTGTGGATCCAATTTCCCCTGATCTAATAGCTCTTGTACCTGCGCCGTGAATTCAACAGCGAATCGCTGGTCTTCGGGTCTGACATCTCGCGCATACTCGCCGTCCATGTCGATCTTGCGTCCAAAGATTGTGACGGCTAAGAGCCAGGATGGCTGTATGGTAAGCGGCCGCTGCGAGACCACGGTGTCGCGATATGGCTCCACGGTAACATAGCGCCCTCCTGCTCGACCGATAGCGCCGTAACACAATTGTGTCGTTTCTGCTGCGGCAATACAGTCGAGGGCGTAGGCAAGTGTGTTGCCAGTATAGACACGGATTTCTGCCGCACAGTCTGGATTACTGTAGTCAAATACTTTCTCAGCACCGAACCCGCGGACTAGATCAAAGTTGCGTTTTGAACATGTAGCGATGGGACGCAGACCAGCCCTAGATTATTGCAAAATTATGACCGAAAAGATCAGTCCCAGTATCTATACTTGAAGACAATTTCAAGACGCTAGGGGGTCTCCATACAATTTGAGTAAGCGAATGGCTCGTGTGCCCGTAGCAGTGCTACCGCCTGCAACAAGAACAAAATCCGGTCTGGACTTATCCTCAGGACCAGCATTAACCGGATCAATAGACGCAGGCACTTGGAGCTCGCGGAAGAGTCCCAAGCCGGCAGTGAACAGTCCCAGACCCAGGGATGCAGCGTCCTCAAAGGCCATCTCGACAGGAAGCCTGAGTAGTAGATTGGCTGGACACGACACATATTCGGCGAATGCACCAACGTCCGGCCGGGTTTTGCTCATACCGTGTACAAAGCCAGCCACCCGGTCGCCTACCTGAATGTTCGTAGTGTCGACTCCTAGCGCCACCACTGTGCCAGCGAAGTCATAACCGTGAATGGCACCTGGGACAGGACTGTAGTCGACCATCTTGGCGTCGACTGGGTTAATGGCTACTGCGGCAGTCTTGACTAGGGCTACACCTGGCTCTAGGGCCGGTACGGGAGCATCATGGCGCACACGGAGCTGCCCAGGGCCTTCGGCCACAATGGCCGTTTGGTGATTAGGAAGAACGTAGGTAGCGGAAGGCATGTTAATAGTTTAGAGCTAGAGATGTATGGCCTGGCCATAACATCAGTTATCTATACTCTATACACATACCCTTATAGATGGGAGCTGGTAGCCATGGGGTTAGATCGAATTCTAAGAGCATGGTCTAAATGAACCGATTTACTAGCCGAATGTATAATAAATTCGGTGCCTTCAAATCAAAACATATGTATTAATATAGCGGTATTTCTTCTGTTAGTGCATCGTCCTCCGAAATGCGTAAATGGTTGAAAAGCCCTTAGGGTTAGGGCCAGCAAGCCGAACTACCCGCCAGGTGTTAATCCTCTCTGGCACATTCGGCGATATACTAATGCGAAACTAAAGGCTAGTCATACATTTATGGGGGAAGAGGTAGTTAAGAGAAACTACCGAACTAGCCTGTACATATACCGTTTAAATCCGGTAATCTCCAGCGAATATTTTATGCCTATAGAAGGCCACCTTCAATAGCACGAGGTTAGCTCGCTGCTGCTATGGGTGCTTGATCCTTGCTTTCCATGCTTCTACCATTCCCATTTGACAAAATTGGCTTCAATGTGTCCAGGAAGGTAGCCTCCTAAGAGCTAAAGTCCGAGGTCGTACTGGTGACTAAACGCTACCACGATTAGGGGGCTGGACAGCCTTAAGTATAATTAGCGGATAAAATCCCTGTAGTGAAATCCTGTTCATTGCCAAAGGCGGAGGTAGAATTTCAGAACTTTATTTTTATTCTAATTGCCCTATGCATCGTATGCTTTAGTAGTGACTCTGAAGCCGGCCCCCTTGCACCTTTGCCTTTCCAGCGAACCATCCAATTCGTAGGTCAGTCACATTCGGGATAATTTTTCGAGATGGTCGCTAAAGATTCCATACCTTTAAAATGTGAGGTGGTGGTACCGGATCCTGAAGCTCCTGTTCGCTCCGTCTTAGACCGATGGTCAGACGTCGGTCTCAACCGGCCAGCGCTGGTGGTTGTGCCGGACACTGAGCAGGACATTATCGACGCCATTCATTATGCAAAGCACGCAGGTTTACAATTGATCCCGGGAGGAGGTGGCCACGGACCGTTTGTCCCTATCAGTGAGAAAACACTTTATCTCGACTTAAAGCGGTTTGACAAAGTGGTCTTGGACATAAGCCAAGAGCAGGCCACGGTCAGCTTCGGGGGAGGAGCTCTGACTCGTCAGATTATTGAGACGTGCACGTCTCAGGGATTTTATACCACTTGGACTAATAGTTATGGCGTCGGGATGGTAGGAAGTGTTCTAGGCGGAGGCAGCGTGAGTAGTCGGATTGTACCCGCAAACACCGTTGAATGTACGGCTAACACACCTTGATATATAGCAACCTCTAAATGGATTATACGGTATGATCATGGATCAACTGGTTTCGATCCGAATCATAACTGCTGCGGGAGCGGTGCTGGAACTCGATTCGTCGTCGGAAAGGGAAGAGTTAGCCTTGTTTCACGCATTGTGCGGTGCTGGCCATGGCTTTGGCGTCGTGACATCCATGACTCTAAAGACCTTTCCTCTTTCAGATCTTCGAATGTCAAACGATGAGGTTTGGTGCCGTCGCGTCACATTCCCAGTGGCCTCAATCGACCTGGCAGCCGAAAAGTATATTAAGCTGCTGCCGCCGAAACCCGCTCAATATGTGCTGCTAATGTTTGCGAGGGAGCCTGTCACATCAACGGGCCCTGGTGCTCCGATAATTATCCTATCCTCACTTTACTACGGCCCAGCGGACGATGGAGAGCACGCTTCGAAGCCATTATTCGATGATGCAATTATCAACAATAACACCATACAATTTGAGACGATCACAACGCCTTTGTCCCTGATGAACGAGGCCTGGGGGGCATTTAGTGTACACGGAGAATATAAGGATATCTCATCAGCATGGCTAAGAAACACGCCCGTCGAGACGATGAAGGCGTCCTTCCAGCGATATGTGGAGTTCACCGATCAATACAAGGACGCTACGCGATCCACAATCGTCCATGCTACTCACAACCCAGGAAAGCATGTGGCAATCAGCCAGACGCCCGAGGGAATGGCTAAATACTTCGAGAGTCGCGATCGCGGTACGTGCATGCTGGTGATGCCCTGGGCCAGCAATCCGGAGACAGTTGAGCCCATGCGCGCGTTTGCAAAGAGTATCAAGGCACTTTACCGCGAAGTTCAGCCAGATTCAGATCTTCCAAGGACTTTTCCGAATAACATGCAATCTGATACGAAGGTGGAGGAATTGCATTCCGATGATCGAATTAAGGGCCTGAAGAGGATTAAGAAACTATGGGATGAGTCTGGTGTATTTTGGAGTCCGTATGGAGACCAGGTGAGATAGTAGCACAGTCTATATGTGAGCTATGCACCACGGTCACCATCGTTTACTTTTATATCCTCTACTCAAGCCAACTAGCAAGCCATAAGAAATGTTGAGAGCACGAGTATATTAATATGAAAACGCAGAGAGCGCATGATGTGTGCCCGTGGCAATCTACCTGGGCCGTAGATACCATCTTGTAGAAGCCGTTAATCAGTGGTGCTTTGGTTTAATCGTTCTGCATTTACCATTCATACCATTCCCAATGAAAATACAGTAGTTTCAGGCTTCTGTCAAAAAACAACTCGCGGGTTATTAGGGTTGGGTTAGGGTTACTGAATGGGTTAGGGTTGTTAACATACCCCACCATTGTAGTTTACCTGAAAAAAAAAAAAAAAAAAAAAAAAAAAAAAAAAAACCACCGAACGCCCTTAAATGGCCGAATACCAATGCATATTCCGTCTTCTTAACTCCTTCAGCCACCCTTTCCGTGACGGACATAGCTATCGTCGCACTAAAGTCCGGAAGCAGGGATATAGCGCCAACTAGTCTGTTTAGGGTCAGGGTCTAGGGGTACAGAAGATGACAAGCCAAGCTTGGTAGTATTATTTTGACTGACTCAGTTTCTCCATCGAATTTACCTGAGTCGAGATGAAAAGATGCTTTCTTCCTATCGGCAGGTGAAAGTTTAACGGATACCTCTATTTATCTACACTATCCTATAAGGGGATCAGACCTTATTGCTGAATTGAGCAAAATGGCATCCCAAAGTCCGGACCAGTCTTCCATAAGGTCCACAGACGAGGACAAACCGGTTGACGTGGAGGTGACGGCAGCAAATGGCAATTTGACAGAGAAAAAAGATCCTAATCTGGTCGAGTATGATGGTCCAGATGACCCGGTAAGACAGGAAGACATATCAGGGAGAACGGAATAACTTCAAGGACACTAACATTACCATGAACAATCTCAGGGCAACCCTCAAAACATCTCTACCACCAAGAAGGTCTACATTGCCGGCAATCTGGCCATGTTGACCTGCATGTCAACCTTCGCGTCATCCGTGATGAGCCCGGCCGTGTCTGATATTGCCATAGAGTTCGGTGTCTCGACTGAAGTTGCCATTCTGTCGACTGCACTCTTCGTGCTTGGCTTTGCAGTTGGGCCCATGGCCTTTGGTCCGGTCTCTGAAGTTGTCGGGCGCAAGTATCCCATGACAGTAGGGGTGTTCGTCTTTGCGATCTTTGCCATTCCCGTAGCTGTGGCCAAGAACGCAGCAACAATTTTCGTCTGCCGTTTTATCGCTGGCGTGTTTGGAGCGGCACCTCTAGCCATCGTAAGTGAGACTCCTAACCCTAAGGCCAACCCACTAACCACCGGATGATCATACCAGTCGGGTGGTACGCTTGCTGATATGTTTGATCCAATCTCACGCGGAATTGCTGTTGCCGGATTCGCTAGTGCGACGTTTCTGGGACCAGTTCTGGGACCGATTGGTGAGCAAATAGTCTCTTCCTGCACGACACGTAAAGATGACTGACTGGGACGCAACGAGGTTAATGTACAGTGGGCGGTTTTATTACCATGTCTCACCTGGGCTGGCGCTGGACGCAATGGCTTACCCTCATTATCGCGCTCTTCTTTCTCCTAGTCTACTTCCTCACGGTTCCCGAGACCTACGCCCCCGTGCTGCTCACGCGACGAGCAAAAAAACTGCGACGTGAAACTGGCAATATGGCACTACGCACACAAACCAGCGAACGAAAGATCAAGATCAGCGATATGGGGCGGGTCTACGTTCTGAAACCGTGGATCATGCTCATTCAGGAACCAATCCTGGCATTGATTACTCTTTACCTTGGTTTTATCTACGGTTTCTTGTACCTATGTTTCGAAGCCTTTCCGATTACCTTTCAGGAAAAGCGCGGTTGGAATAAGGGAGTGGGAGCTTTGCCCTTCCTAGCCATCACTGTGGGAGTGCTTGTTGGCGTAGCGCTTATTATCTTCCATACCAAAACCCGCGTGCAACGCCAAATGTCTGAGCAAGGATCGGTAGCCCCAGAGGAACGCTTAGTACCGATGATGCTGGGAAGTTTTCTGTTGCCAATTGGGATGTTCTGGTTTGCCTGTGCGTTTCTCTCTGTACCTTCTCCAGAGTCTCGAACGGTTCACTGACCAGATATAAATTCAAGGGACCTCAAATCCACACATTACCTGGGTTCCTCAAGTGATATCCGGCGCCTTCCTCGGGTGCGGTATTCTACTCATCTTTATGCAGGGGCTGAATTACTTGATTGACGTGTACCGGATGAACGCCAACTCAGCCATTTCGGCAAACGCCATATTTCGTGGCCTTTTGGGCGGAGGATTCCCCATGTTTGCGACTTATATGGTATTTATATGATTTATGATTTCCTAATAAAATTGGAATCAGCTGACGCATCTCTCTTCTAGTTCAATAACCTGGGCGTGCCTTGGGCGATGACCTTGCTCGCGCTGCTGTGTACTGGCATGGTGCCAGTGCCGTTTCTGTTTTATATTTACGGGGAAAGAATTCGAAAATGGAGCAAGTTCAGTCCATTTTAAGGTTACAGGCAAAAGAGACCGACAGAGCGGAAAAGGGGGAAATGGTTATTGATACAAATAATATTTGGTTTAGAAAGACTGGCCTATTACAAATTGTTCATAGAAATAACTAGTTATATATGCTATATATGAGCGCAATCACTTAGTTACTGTTCAACCACAAATAGAGGGGTAGACGGTTTTCGTACTCAAGTCCGTTCAGTGAAACAGTTTCACAATGTTGTTTTATCAAATAGCACACGTAGTCATTAATCTTATATTACTATTTTGGGTGGTTGTCCACTACTGATTTTTTTCGAACACGCCGGACTTTCTTGATTTTAGGATTTCCAAAAATGACTTAGGGTTAGGGCTATTCGTAGTTGTTAACTTAGGAATAACCCCGGAGGAGATCGAAGGAACCAATCAAGTATCTTTTTGTTACGTAGTTGAAAAAGAGAATTCTCCTCATTTGTATTACAAAAAAGAGGATAGAATGCTTGTATCAGAGTGGAAGATTGTCTAAGACATCTTCACTTCTAGTTTCCAGTCATCACGCCCCAGTCACCCTCTGCCCACGATGACTGCATCTTAAAGTCCTTGACCTTCCATAGACCACTGGCCTCATCCTTGATTAGGTCCACATAGTATAGGCTACCGGCCAACAGACGCGGCTGATTGGGCTCGAGCCCCTTACCACCCCGGTAGTGCTGCGCGAGTGCCGAAGCGGTCACGGCTGCCTTGGATCCGCTTTCGTCAATGTTGGTGCGGATATTGGTGATGAAGTGTGTGGTGTCCAGCTTGGTGATTACGTCGAAACAATCGGTGTGGATGGCTGGTAGACCCTCGGAGACCCGGCCGTTGATAGCGAAGGTGGAAGTGGGGGTAAAGGCCGAGTCGAAGAGCTCCTTGTCATTGGTGTCCAGCCCCAGAACGAGACGATAGAGAACGTCAGCAATGGCATCGCGGCCGGTCAGAGCGGGAGACAACGTGGCGGGGAGGGACGGGATCGACGCCATGATTGAGGTAGAATTAAGAGTAGTATGATTTTATAATAAGAGTATGGTTTTATTTGCCGTGTAGGATGGATAAGGTTCACCACTTGGCGTTTGAATCCCCCCGAGAGATGCCGGGTTATATGTGGTTAGACTTCTTTGTTCTCCTGCTAATTCTCTAACCCCGTTTATCTCCAGCAACGGACTTAGGGGAGTTTAGTATGTCCGTATGGCGGGGTAGTAGAGACCAAAAGAATAAAATTTCCAGATCCTAGAATGCCAGAACATGAGATTGTGTAGAGTAAACAGTAGGGGTGTAGAGTATGTCCGCTAAGAGTGTCTTGTCTCTGTACCGCTACTACCTAAAGGAACGGCATAGAATCGTTCCAATTGCTTGCAAGACAAAGATCAGAACTTGAAAACATACCTAATGTTTCTTTTCCCCGCTCGAAGCTCCTTATCTTATCTATATCGCCGAAACTTATATTATTTTCGGTCATTAAGAACGACCTAAACCACCAATCGGAGTAGACTGATCATAACCGCCGAATCGGTGTTTCGCTAGGGTTGCTAACCCTAAGTTTTCTAGCCCTAACAGACTCAGACCGTCAAATAGACCGAAACTTCGAAGACCATGCTCCGCCAGCTTTTATGATTGGAAGAAAGGGACCCAGACTGCATGTACCATGTAATCTCGGCCTTAGACAAATGTCAGGAGATTTGCATGTCTTCTCGTCCAGTAAAGGCTATAACTACTTGCCTACGGCAATAGGCGGCGGGGGTCCATACAGGCTGTCTTCATCTTCATGAAAACTGCATCCTACATGTACCCTGAGTGACGATGGCGCACCATAATAATGTGACAGCGGATGTAAACGCCGCGGTGGTCAAAAACGAGGAGAAATATATCCCTACCATCGATTTGCGTGAATATTTCGAGCCTCAATCGCCCACCAGCAAAGTAGACCTATGCGAACAGGTCCGGAGAGCATGCCTAGACCATGGATTCTTCCAAGTCATCGGTCATGGTGTCCCGGTCGAGAGCCAGCGACGGATGCTAGCGGCCTGCAAGACATTTTTTGATCAGCCCAAGGAGAAGAAAGTGCGCCTCTCGCTTCACAAGTACTCCTGGCGACGGGGATACGAGGCGCCGGGCCAGCAACAGGCTAATGATCCTCATCAGGGAGATCTATTACCCGATCAGAAAGAGGTTGGATAAAATTCCCCTAATTGTCCTTCCCTCCCCCGGGTCATGTTATTCGGCTGATTGCAGAATAGGGCTTCTTTGTAGGCAACGAGCTGCCTTTGCACGACGTTGGCTTCGGCAAGGGCCCAAATATCTGGCCGCCTGACCTGACCGATAGTGAGTTCCGCGAACCGGTGATGGAGTACTTCGGTCATATGAAACAGGTTGGACTCAAGGTGATGGAAGTCCTAGCCGTCAGCTTGGGCTATTCGCCTGACGTCCTAGACACTTTCACGCAGGACATTGCCCTGTAAGCCACCTCGACCGCGGAAAAAGCCCTAATTATCGACCTTAGGGTTATTATGGTCAGGGTTAGGGCTAATCAATATACTTACTTTGTTAGGTTCCTCAAACTTCTCAAATATCCACCACACACTTTTACAGACAAACGACAATTCGGAGCTGGTCAACATACCGACTACGGCGGTCTAACTATCCTCCTCCAGCAACCGGGTAAGGATGGCCTGGAGGTTTGGCATGCCGCTACGCACCAATGGATCGAGCTTCCGGCGCTCGAAGATAAATTTGTCATCAATCTGGGCGATTTGATCCAGAGATGGACCGGGGGCGTGTACAAGAGTACCCTTCATCGCGTCATCAATAAGGTCGGTGGTGAGCGATACGCAGTGCCGGCATTTTGGCATGGTGATTTCAATGCTACAAATCCCTTCGATTCCAGTGACCCGAACCCTGAGACGGTGCAGGAATTTATTCGAAAGAAGTTCTACAAGGGATATGGTATTCCGGCGGAGACAGTCGTGGCTTGATTCTTCCGACAATAGTACTCTTTAGCTGGACTTTGGATGGTGCACACGTCCCTTATTATGAACAAGTTAGCTCAGCAAGAGTACCTAGGTAGTTGAAGTTAAGTTGTATCTTGAGCTTTAGCGTGTCGAATCATGTAATGTTACCTACCTAGGTATATGTAGGTATGTTGCGCGAGTGTATCTCGATACGGAGCTGGCTACCTAGGTAGGACTGAAATATAGATAATAGTAACCTCGAAATAAATATTAGCTAATAATATCTTTGACTACGAACTACCAACCCAACAGTTGAAGTGCGTATGCTTGAAGACAGTGAAGTATATAACACTAAAAAGCGATAGTAGAGCTTCTCGAATTTAAGGATCCCACAATTCATTATATTATTTATACATAGTGAGTTTGTCGAGTGGGGAGGTAGTTCAATCGGGAGCCTGAACGTAATGCTTATGGTAACGACAAAATAGTTGTCATGTATTATTTCATCTCTTTATTATGTACTCTTTAACGATTCTTGTTTGGAATATTTGGATAGCTTTAACTTATCTACCCCCTTCTAACCTCCGTTAACCTCACTGCTAACTCCGGCTTCATCCAGAACCTCATCACCCTACAGCGATCAAGCCAGTCCCGACTCTTCTCTTCTAGCTCCATTTCAAAGGACCATACAAATTTGGCGAGAATGAGGCGCATCTCGGCGTGCGCTAGATTGTTACCCAAGCAGCCGCGAGGGCCAAAGTTGAATGGTTGGCACGCATCTCTCTTGTCATCGCTGTACTCGGGATCGCCCATCCTGGTGAACGAGGTGCGTCAATAATAGAAGAAGTAGGAGCCGGAACTGGAATCACTGACCACCTGTCTGGAACAAAAGAGTTTGGATTTTTGAAATTCCGCTCTGAGCGGTACGCAGCGTGATGACTCACTGAAACGACGGTGCCTTCTGGTATATAGTAGCCACTGATCAGCTCGCCACCTTTGGGTGATACTCGTCCGAAACCAGCCGCTGCTGGAGGGAAGGTCCTTAGTCCTTCAGACAGAGTTGCAATCAAGTATGGTGCATCATTTACGGCGGCCAGCGTGATCTCATCATACGTAGCGAATTTGCCACGGATTTCGTCCTGAAGCTTGCGCAAGACGGGAGGGTTGCTCAACAAATGATAAGTCACGCCGCTGAGCGCGGTGGCAGTCGTTTCGGAGCCAGCGTTCATCAAGAAGAATGAGTTAGAATCAATTTCTGCCTGTGATAGCTTAGCCCCCTTGTGGCGGTTGTTGGCTAGGATCAAGGTCATGAAGTCAGGCCGGGTGGTCTCTCGTTCGATCCGGCGCTTCACCTGGGCTGCAACCCACACCTGTTCCTTTTATTCGTAGGAGCTTCTTTGGATGACAGGAAGAAGATCAATCAAATGAGATTATTTACGCACCAGCCATTGCTTGCGTTTCGCAACCGCATCTTTGTCAATGATCAACTTGCCCAGGTATTTTAGCCAAGGATAGTGGGCAAGGATGTAGAGCAGTCTGAGAGCTTTGGCGGACTCTTCTAGGAGTTTAATAATCTCGTGACTAGCACGGTTCTCGAGACATCCGAAAGGCTCCCCTACATTAAAGTCGGTTCCAATTAGTCATTATTGAGACTACTGTGGATGGGTTTTATAAGGCGATATTGAACGTACCAAAAGTCAAGTCAGCTATGATGTCGAATGTGATCCTTTCTTTTCGTTAGAATATCACAGCAAATCCTGCTATCAACAATACTAGAAATATTTACCAGGTATACCATTGCACCATGTCGACGGCACCCTCGCTGCTGGCTGCAGCCTCTTTCAACTTATCGATAAATTGGTCTACGAACCGTTGTACTAAAGGCTCTTGTGCAGTCACTGCTGTATTGCTAAATGCGTGCGCAAGAACACGACGACCTGGAAGGGAGCACGGAGAAAATGTCAACTAGAGCGAGTACATACTTGACAATTTTCAAAAGCCAAATACATACGAGGGAAAAGACCTACCTCGAGCATGGTCATCGTCATTCGCCTGCAAAATAGATGCGACTCCGTTGCTCGGCTTGACATACCATGCGGGATCCTGCGAAGGACTATGAGATTCGGTCAGCCCCCATAGGCACTATCTCACTCACCTTCTGCATATTCGGACGACCCCTCAATTTCCCAGTGCGGAACCCTTAAAATGTTAGTTAGGGTAATACTATCGTGGCCGACATCTAAGAGTCCACCGACATACCGTAGATATCCGGAAAGGCAGTCTCCCCTGAGATAAAGGAGACTTCATTTGGGGAAACCCTGACTACCTCGCCATATTTCGCATGCAAGCGGAGACTGTTTTCAGCGGTCGTACCAGCCAGCATGTGCCGGGCATACGGGATCATTGAGAGAGCATTGAGCTTCGGACCGGGTATATGCCGTAACGGATGGAAGTGAAATACGTAGATGACCTTGCCAACCAGGTAAAGGAGGGACTGACGCGGCAATCAGTATAATATTCTAGGCAGGTTTAAGGAGCGATGGTTTACCAGCGCGACGACTGCCCCTAGAGCAACGGACGGCTTCACCGATCCATTATCGATGTACTCCATTGGAATTCCCACAAGAGAAGCTATGACAAAAATACTACAGTTGGGTACTTTAATCTCTGGAATAAGGTATAAGAGAGGATAGGCTGGGTTGGCGCAGGAATCCAACCCCGGAATCGTCTGTATGTATTCTGCGTCGCAAATATACACAAGCAAAAGCCTATGTCTAGTAAAATTGATGGGATAGAGGAAATACTCATGATATTCAGCGCCCGTTAGCATGATGAAATGATTAGGTGACTTGTAGATCTCCCCGATATGTTCGGCGGTTTTCATCGTTCGGTGGTTTCTACAATCCGGGCCCTTTTGCAGTCATCACTTATGCACTGCCTGACAAACAGTCTTTTTACATTTTTTTTATCCACAATTCGGCATGATGCTCTGTTACGAAACAGCGAATAAGCGGATAGTTGTTTCAACTGTTCTCTCGGTATGGTATCGGAGGATGCACAGCCAAACAGCCTGATGACTGACAGACTCCACTAGCAAGATCTGGCAGATAGGATTTTATTGTTATAATCTTACGTGAGCATACTGCAAAATGCTGTGCCAACACAACGCACCCATCGAGTATTGTCGAACTTGATCGTCAAGTGGTTACCTAAATAGGAATAAGATATCGAGTGTAATCACGATGATTGCAAACGCCCGAATTCTTCAGGCAGATAGATTCAGCTTTTCGGCGGCTTATATGTTATTGAAACGAATAGCCTCATACTAAGCCTAATATCATGGATTACATAGACACTCTTGTAGACTGGCTTCCGACATAAAACACATAATCCATGGGATACAGCGGTTTGAACTCACCAGATATACCAAACCACAGTGACAGCCATGTATACAACCCAGCCTGAACCGATAGCCATAGTTGGTAGCGGTTGTCGTTTCCCTGGCGGCGCAAATTCCCCGTCATCACTATGGAAACTCCTAGAGAAACCCAGGGATGTATCTACAGAGATACCTAGTGACCGGTTTGAACTAAAGGGCTATTATCACCCCAAGGGGGCTCATCATGGGACAACAAATGTGCAGCGCGCATACATGTTGGAGGAGGACTTTCGCAAATTTGACACGGGTTTTTTTAATATAAGTCCCAATGAGGCAGAATCAATGGGTGAGTCAATTCTAGTCCCCGAGGATGGTCTTTCTCTACGCCATGATAGTTTCGGAGGAGAAAGGGCCTTGAACAGAAATTGCTTGTCGAAAGTCCCGCATGCTAACCCTCAACGCGTGAACAGATCCACAGCAGCGATTGCTCATGGAAGTAGTGTATGAGGCTCTCGAAGCCGGTGGCCACACAATCGAGGGACTGCGCGGCTCAGACACTGCTGTCTTTGTAGGAACCATGTCTGTCGATTACAATGATATAGTTATGCGAGATATTGACACGACGCCGACCTATTTTGCCACTGGCAGTTCCCGTGCTATCCTGGCGAACCGCATCTCATACTTTTTCGATTGGCATGGGCCGTCCATGACAATCGACACAGCCTGTTCCTCGAGTATGGTAGCCTTGCATCAATGCGTGCAATCGCTTCGAACAGGCGAATCGCGTGTGGCCGTGGCTGGTGGCACAGAGCTCCTTTTGGGCCCAGGTTAGCTTGTTCATAAGTATAACGCCAAATAGCCACAGTTACTAAGGTCTTATAGAGCAATTCGTGAGCGAGAGCAAAATGAACCTTCTTTCTCCAACAGGCACTTCGCGGATGTGGGATGCGGAGGCAAATGGATACGCGCGAGGCGATGGGATTGCCGCGGTTGTATTGAAAAAACTGAGCGATGCCATCGCCGACGGCGACGAAATCGAGTGTCTCATTCGAGAGACGGGGGTCAATCAAGATGGAAAGTCCACAGGCTTGACCGTTCCCAGTTCGGAGGCGCAAGCTGCATTGATTCGGGGTACATACTCTCGTGCCGGCTTAAACCTCGCCGACCCTCGAGATTGGCCGCAATATTTTGAGGCTCATGGCACGGGTACCAAAGTCGGCGACCCTCGTGAAGCGAACGCGATTCAAACCGCATTCGACGGTCCGGCTGTGAACGGCAATCCTCTTTACGTCGGGTCGATCAAGACCATCATCGGCCATACAGAGGGTACGGCCGGGCTCGCGGGAGTGCTTAAGGCGGCTCTGGCAATTAGGAACGGCAAGATTCCTAGTAACATGCTGCTCAGCCGTCTAAACCCTGAAGTACAGCAATACTGTGACAACTTACATGTTCCCACCACCACGATCCCGTGGCCCTCGTTACCCGAGGGAGTCCCAAGACGAGCGAGTGTCAATAGTTTTGGTATGTATAGTTCATAAACGGATATGGGAGAGAGAAGACAGAATCTAACATAAAACCATTAGGTTTTGGAGGCACCAATGGACACGCAATCGTGGAAAGCTACCAGCCCCCAAAGGAGGAGAGGACTGCGGAGTCTGAGGGCAAGAACGTCCCTTTCACACCATTCACCTTTTCAGCTGCGAGTGAGGAATCTCTTGTGGCTCTTCTGCATAGCTACGCCAACTTTTTGCAGAAGAATAATAGCGTCAACCTTCGCGACCTGGCCTGGACGCTGCAATCCCGACGATCTGCACTTCCCATCAAGACGGCACTGTCCGCTTCCAGCGTTGACGGTTTAGTGTTGCAGATCGGCCGCAAGCTCGAACAAGCTAAGAACGCATCAGAATCGAAGATTGGCGTGCGATCAAAGCCAGCCAAACCCCGGCTGCTGGGGGTTTTCACTGGCCAAGGGGCACAATGGGCGACAATGGGTGCTCATCTGATCCGGTCTTCAGCCGCGGTACGTGCCAAAATTGACGAACTCGATCATGCATTGGCAACACTTCCAGAGGGTGACCGTCCATCGTGGCGGATTGCAGACCAGCTTTTGGCTGGCAAAGACGTCTCCCGCCTCGGCGAGGCTGCCCTGTCGCAGCCACTATGTACAGCCATTCAAGTGATCTTGGTCGACTTACTACGGAGCGCAGGTATTACGTTCCAAGCTGTTGTCGGCCACTCCTCTGGCGAGATAGCAGCTGCTTATGCTGCAGACTTCATTTCCGCCCGTGACGCCGTCCGCATTGCTTATTACAGAGGCGTTCATGCAAAACACGCCCAGGGCCCAAAGGGACAGAAAGGCGCAATGCTGGCAGTTGGTACGTCGTGGGACGATGCCCAGGAATTGCTAGACCTCCCAGCGTTTAAAGGACGCGCTAAGATTGCTGCTCATAATTCTGGTGCCAGCGTGACGCTATCAGGAGATACGGATGGCATTGACCACGCGAAAAGGGTCTTCGATGAAGAGAAGAAGTTTGCCCGGCGACTGATTGTAGACACCGCATATCACTCTCACCACATGATTCCGTGTAGTGATCCTTATGTTCATTCTTTACGATCATGTGGCATCAAAGTGAATTCGAACCGCGATACGTCTTGCACCTGGTACTCCAGTGTCAAGCCTGGCGAACGAATGGAGGTCATTCCAGAGCTGCGCGACCTGTACTGGAGAGATAACATGGTCAGTGCAGTGCTATTTACAGAGGCTGTTCAGAGCGCAGCGACCGCCGAAGAGTTGAACATGGCCGTAGAAGTTGGCCCACACCCAGCTTTGAAGGGTCCGGCCACTCAGAGTCTCTCGGATATCGATAAATCACTTCCATATACTGGTGTCCTAAGCCGCAATCAAAATGATGTTGAAGCCCTTTCAGACGCTTTAGGTTTCCTATGGACTCATCTCGGGCCGGCCACTGTAGACTTTCAAACTTATCAGAGCCTGGTGTCCCCAGGACCAACGCCAACGCTGACCATGGCTATGCCTTCATATCCGTGGAATCACAGACAAACAAACTGGCACGAATCGCGCAAGGCTAAAAAGATGGCTCTTAGGGGATCCGCCTTCCACGAGCTTCTGGGCGTTCCATCTCCCAACAATAGCGATCACGATCTCCGCTGGACAAACTTCCTAAAAGCGAACGAAATCGCTTGGCTAGATGGGCATCAGCTGCAAGGCCAAACCGTCTTTCCCGCCGCAGGATATGTAGCGATGGCTCTGGAAGCGAGTCAGTTCCTAGCTGGAAGCAGAAGCGTTCAAGTGTTTGAGGTACAGGATCTCACCATTCACAAGGCCATTACTTTCAACGACGGGGCCAGCTTCGCGGTAGAGACTCTGGTTACCTTGACCAAGATTTCTGCTAGTGGTCTGAATGTGAGGACGCAGACCGCAGACTTTGCCGTCTATTCATGCCCCAACACGGGGACCATGTCTATGGACCTAGTGTCTAGCGGCAAGGTCAAGATCTTCTACGGCGAAACTTCCTTCTCCACGCTGTCTTCCTCCCCTCTTGACGCAACGGAGATGACAGAAGTTGACAGTGATCGCTTTTACGAGTCTCTCCTTGAGCTGGGTTATGGGTACAACGGCCCTTTCAAGACCTTGACATCCACTAAGAGGAGTTTAAATCAAGCGTCTGCCGTCTTGTCCACGTACAGCTATCATGATGACGACCATCCCCTGATAGTTCATCCCAGCATGCTGGATGTCGCGTTTCAGGCCTCCTTTCTCGCACAGTCAGCCCCAGGTGACGAGCAACTCTGGTCTCTGCATGTGCCCACGTCGATCAAGTGCATCCGAGTAAACCCAGAACTATGCGGATCGCTGCCAGGCTCTTCGACCAAATTACCGCTCTCAGCTGTATTACATGCACCGGACGGAATTAGTGTGCGCAGTAGCATAGATGTCTTTGACGAGAACGGCCAGGAGACACTCCTGCAAGTAGAGGATCTGGTGATGAAGCCCTTCTCCCCGGCGACTGCCGCTGATGACCGTCCCATGTTTTCCACAACTGAATATGGTGTGGCCATGCCAGATGGGAATACCGCCATTGGTATTGACAGGCCGTCGGTCGAAGAGACTGAAATAGCCGAGTTATGTGAAAGAGTTGCGTATTACCATATCCGAAATTGGAATCTCGATATCGCAGAGGACGAATGGGAAAAGAGCGAGACCCATTATGGATATCTTCGGGACGCCATAAATCAACTTCTACACAATGCAAATAGGAACCAACATTCTTCCGTAAAGGAGGAATGGGCCGGGGACAATAATGACCGTATCCAAGCGTTAATAAGAAGGTATGTCGACATCACTCCCTGGACTTATCAGGCTCGACATTCACTAATCCATGCAGGTATCCGGATAATGTCGATGTCAAGCTTATTCGTGCCATTGGAGAGAATATGCCTGCAGTCGTGCGAGGAGAGTCTACTACTTTGAGCGATTCGATCCAGCATAACTTGTTGAACCAAGTGTATAGCGATGGCCTTGGATTCGCTCAGTATAACCACCTCTTGGCCCGATTGACGAAGCAAATCACGCACCGGTATCCTCATGTAAAGATACTAGAAATAGGTAAGAAAACATGCTCAGGCGACCTACACTGAGTCCTGCGCTGACTACAATACGTTGTTTAGATGCTCGTTCTGGCCACGCAACGAAAAGGATATTGGAATTTATAGGCGATTCATTTGCTTCATTTACCTACACCGACCGCTCGCCAGACTTCGTCAAAGCAGCTGCAGAGGAATTCAAAACGGTCGGTCAGAAGGTGACATTCAAGGTTTTCGACCCCGAGCAAACACCGCACTCCCAAGGATTTGAAGAAAACTCATACGATGTGATTATTGCATCCAACGCACTCCATGCAACATCATCGCTAGAGAAAAGATTAGCCAACGTCCGTCGTCTTTTGAGACCTGGTGGCTTTCTGTTGGCTTCTGGCATCACCAGCGATTGGTCGCTCCGAATGCTGATGATATTTGGAGGGCTACCAGAATGGTGGACGGGTAGCAATGACAGTGGTCGAAAGAAGAGCTCAACGAGAATATCCGAGTGGCACAACACTCTGCGAAAGGTTGGATTCTCGGGCGTTGACACCATGGTGCCGGAAATTGACGGGGTAGCATGGCCGTTCTCGACCATTGCTACCCAGGCTGTGGATAATCGGATCAATTTCCTGCGGAAGCCACTCTTGTTTCCCTCACCCGACCGCTTGGATGAACTTATAGTTCTTGGGGCAGGGTCTTTCAAGACGGCTCGCTTGGCCGAGGAGATCTCCGAGCTGGTCAGCCCGCTCGGCACGAAGGTCACCATACTCGAGGGCTTGCCAACAGATGATGATGAAATTCCCCCGATGTCTACGTTCGTCAACCTCGTGGATTTGGAGGAGCCCATCTTCAAGAACTTAATGGAGGACACCATGGAAGGGCTAAAGTGCCTCTTCGAGCTCGCGAGTAACGTTGTCTGGGTTATCGAAGGGGCGCGGACGGACGAACCCTACCATAACGCCAGTCTCGGCTTTGGTCGAACCATCTCCGCTGAAATGTCGCACTTATCTTTGCAATTCCTTGACTTGGCTGGTGCTGGAGTAGCTGGTTCTCGTCTTATCAGTGAGGCGGTCTTACGCCTGGCTGCTCTGGAAGTGTGGGATGAAAAACAAACTTTGCACCGCGAAATGCTATGGTCAAAAGAACTGGAGTTGTACTTGGAGAATGATCAGCTCGTGATCCCGCGTATTATTCCTGTCATTGACCAGAATGCCCGGATCAATTCCTTGCGGCGTCCGGTCACTAAGATGGTGGATCCGGCAACCGCGATGGTGTGCATCTCTCAGGGACCAGGCATGGCACTGGTCTTGCGGGAAGAGTGCGTTCTACCTTCTCTAAAAGACAACAATGTCTCGGTTCAAGTAAGCCACTCCATCCTATCTGCTATTAACGTTGGCCCGGGTGCCTATTTGTTCCTCGGACTTGGTGTGGATCGGCTCACGGGCGAGACGGTTATCCAACTCTCTGAGATCAACGCCTCTCAGACAGTCACGTCTGTCAGTCAGAGTATAAGCGTCCCCTTCGGACAAGAGTTTGGATTCCTTGCTGCCGTGGGGAGCGAGCTTCTCGCTATATCTCTCCTTTCATCACTTCCTCAATCAAGCCACGTCCTCGTCCACGAGCCTGGACTAGACAAGGTCACCTCTATGACGTTAGAGCGACAAGCCGGAGTTAATAACATTAGTATCACATTTAGCACGACGAAATTGGAAAAAGACCTAGGGTGGTTACAAATGAGTCCTTGGAGTTCATCCCGTTTGATCGAGAGGCACCTACCAGTGAACCTTACACATTTTCTCGACCTAGCCACGGATGATAAAGGGAAACAAGCTAGCGATAGGATTCGTGAAGCTTTGCCAGCTGGATGCAGGGAAATTGACCCATCCGATCTGTTCCGTCCTCAGTCACTACAATTATCAAGCGACGAAAAGGACATCCTTACCACGCTCCAGCAGGCTGTGAACCGTATCCAGACGACTGTCTTTAACAGTGGAACACCAGACGGCATAGTCAGTCCTCATCAGTTAATTGATACCTCAGTCCGCCATCATCCACTCACTATTGTTGATTGGACATTGGACAAGACTATTCCAGCCGCAGTACAACCGATCAACGCTAATCGTCTCTTCTCAAAGAACAAAACCTACATCCTTGTTGGTCTCTCTGGAGCTCTCGGTCGATCCATTTGCGAGTGGATGTCTCAGAATGGGGCAGGCTACATCTGCTTGACTAGTCGCAGCGCTAAATCTGACAACAAGTGGCAGGCGTCAATGAAGAAAACTGGCACGGAGGTTAGATTCTATACCATGTAAGCATCCATTTTTCCACTATGTATTAGGAGTCCAAATATCACAATACTAATCCTTTCCAGGGACGTTACCAACAAGCAGGACTTAGAGAAGATTGTGGCCGAAATCAAACACACATGTCCCCCCATTGCAGGAGTCATGAACGGCGCCGCCGTATTCCACGATGCCGCCTTTTCAGAGATGTCGCTGGAGATTATGCAGAAGGTCCTGAAGCCCAAGATTGACGGGACAAGATACCTAGATGAAGTGTTCAGCGATTCGAAACTTGACTTCTTCATCGTGTTTTCGTCCTTAACGAGCGTCATCGGAAACAGTGGCCAGTCCAATTACACAGCCGCAAACGCCTATATGACCAGCCTTGTTAGACAGCGGAGAAAACGTGGCCTTGTCGGCACATCGCTTGATATAGGCCGCCTTGCTGGTATCGGATTCGTAGAACGTGCCGGTGACACGGTCCGACAGCAATTGATCCGGTGCGGCTTTATGGCTATCTCAGAGGGCGACCTGCATCAGTTGCTCGCGGAAGCAATTTTGGCGGGCTACCCGGATTCAAATACTGGTCCAATCGTGATAACAGGCTGCCGGACGGCACGAGAGGATGACGAGGTCGTTGTTCCTTGGTTCAACGACGCTCGTCTTTCTCACAAGGTGATCATGGAAACTCGCGCTCAAGACGCTAAGGCCGAAAGTATGAAGAGTAGCCTTCCTGTGCGGGAACAGCTTGCCAAAGTGACAACCAAAGAGGAAGCTCTAGAAGTTTTGAAAGGTAAATATCGAAAAACCTCTTTATTGGGGCGAATAATGCTTACACAGATTTAAGGTTGTTTCGCGGTAAAGTTGGCTAGGATCTCGCGACTCGCCGAAGGGCACACTGTTGACTACAATATTCCTCTGGTCGAATACGGTATTGACTCGCTGGTGGCCGTGGAAGTACGAGGTTGGTTTTTGAAAGAGCTCAAAACAGATATGCCTGTATTGAAAGTCCTGGGTGGCGGATCTGTGGCTGTGTTATGTCAAGAAGCACTGGAGAAGCTTCCGGACAGTTATCTTCCAGCTTTGGGGACGAAAGGGTCATCAAAACCATCAAAAGTAGCCACAAAAGTGTCCCCGGTTTCCGAGCCTCCTGCTTCCAAAGCCGAGTCCCAGACAGAGGGAACCCCGGCACCCTCGACTGGAACATCATCGGGGAGTCGGTCTCCCATTGACACTCCAACCACGACAATCTCAACTGTACCTTCGAATCTTGACCTGGCCGGACTTTCTGACAAACAGAAACAAGGTGGAGAGCATGTGCAGAATCCTGAGTTATCCTACGTGAGAAGCGACCTTCTATCTTTTCCGCAGTCTCGCTTCTGGTTCTTGAGACTCTTAATTGAGGACCAGACGACATTCAACGTCGCCTTTTACTACCATGTCACGGGTAATCTACGAATTGGCGATCTGGAACGCGCTGTTCGTCTCGTCACCACTCGGCATGAGTCGTGTAGGACATGCTTCGTGGCGGACGAAACAGAAGCCGATCTAGCGTACCAAAAGGTCCTGCCGAGCTCCCTGGTACGACTCGAAAGGAAGAAGATCAACCGTATTGAGGACGTCAAAGTCGAATATATGGCAATGAAAACCACTCCGTTTGATCTGGCCAGCGGCAGGTTGTTACGTCTAATCTTGCTGACTTTGTCCGCGACGGAACATTATCTCCTGTTTAACTATCATCACATCCTTATGGATGGTGTGAGTGTTCAAAACTTCCTTGCTGATTTAGAAAAGGCCTACCAGCGACAACCGCTAGGGGCAGTGCCATGTCAACTTCCCGACTTGTCTCTCCGTCAGCGCCTAGCTTTCGAAAATGGAGACTTTGAAGAAGAGATCGCATACTGGCGTAGCGAATTTCCTAACGGGGATCACCCTGTCTTACCCCTGTTGCCTATGGCTCAAGTTAACTCCCGGATACCGACTAAGTCTTTTGACGTGCACCAGGTTGCACGTGATCTGGAGCCTGGGTTGATGGCGCGCATTCGAGAAGTATCAAAGGCAAGCCGATCCACCACATTCCACTTCTATCTGGCAGTATTCAAATCCATGTTGATGCGATTCACGGATGTCGACGACATAACTATCGGTATCGCCGATGCCAACCGAACTGATGAGGACGCCATCGGGGTGGTTGGGCTGCTGCTCAATCTGCTCACACTACGTTTCAAGCGCGATCTGGCTCAACCCTTCCATGAATCTGTGGTCGAGGCCCGCACAAAGGCTTACAATGCTCTAGCAAATTCAAGGGTGCCCTTTGACGTGCTCCTCCAAGAGCTCAATGTCCGCCGCTCTTCGGCATACAGTCCTTTTTTCCAAGCCTTCTTTGACTACCGTCAAGGGACGCACTGGAAGCAACCGTTTGCCAATACCCAGTTGGAGCTACTGGAGCTCTCGCCTGGGCGTACTGCCTATGATTTGACGCTCGACATCACTGACACACCAGATGGAGCTCGCATTTTGCTGCGCACACAGGCTGTCCTGTATGACATGACAGCAGCACAACTGTTGCTCAATACTTATGTCCATCTACTTGAGGTATTTGCCAGCAACACTTCCCTAAAACTAGAGGATCCGCCTCTATTCAGCGACCAGGAGCTTAGACGTGCGCTGGATGTAGGTCGAGGTAAGGACTACTTTGTCTTGTGCAATCCGAAAGGAGATTCCGCTAGACTAATAATAAATTGTTAGGACCGAACCTGACATCCATCTGGCATGGAGGCACGTTACCACATCGCATCGAACAAGTTGCAGCGGAGAACAAGGATGCCGTGGCAATAATTGATGGCCATGGCAAATTACTCACATACGTTACCATGCACGACCGAATTCAGGCTATTGCAGAGGCCCTACAGACTGCTGGAGTCAGACAAGGCTCTCGCGTTCTCGTTTTCGAAGATGCCACTGCAGATTGGCCGTGCTCAATGCTGGCCATCATGCGCCTAGGGGCCGTTTATGTTCCACTAGATCTTCGCAACCCACTACCACGTTTAGCAGACGTCGCTGCCAGTTGCAAGCCGGTTGCGATACTCGTCGACAAGACCACTGTTCGCAACGTGGCACAGGTTAACGTCACCAATAGCCAGGTTGTGAATATATCCAATCTTCCTTCCATGCCTTCATCCCACGTGCCCAACTTAGCCCGTCCTGATTCCATTGCCGCAATTTTGTACACCAGCGGCTCGACAGGTAAGCCAAAGGGTATCATGGTCAAACACTCTGGGTTGCGCAATGAAATTGAAGGGTACACGAAGACATGGGGCCTCCGCGCAGAGCGGGTGCTTCAGCAGAGTGCCTTCACCTTCAATCACTCTTCAGATCAGATGTACACCGGGCTGGTCAACGGTGGTAGCGTCTATATTGTGCCTTGGAGCAAGCGTGGCGATCCCATCGAGGTCACCAAGATCATCCGAGACGAATGCATCACTTACACTAAGGCCACACCAGCGGAGTATTCCCTCTGGCTTGACTACGGCCGTGATAATCTTAAGCAGGCTTCCAGCTGGCACTTCGCTTTTGGCGGTGGCGAATCGCTTAAAGGCACCCTTACCCAATCGCTAGCGACACTCGACTTGCCTGCGCTTCGCTTCTTCAATTCTTATGGTCCAACAGAAATCTCCATTTCTTCCACCAAGATGGAAATTGCGTATCGCAATTTGCCGCCACAAGGCCGCATTCCGTGCGGCTACTCCCTGCCAAACTATACAGCGTACATCCTTGATGAGCAGCGCCAACCTCTCCCTGTCGGCATGCCGGGCGAGCTATGGATTGGTGGTGCTGGTGTTTCATTGGGATACCTCGATAACCAGGATCTTACGGATGAGCATTTTGTGTCCGACCCATATGCGACACCCGAGTATATTGCGCAAGGGTGGACGCGTATGTACCGCACAGGCGACATTGCTCATCTTCAGGAGGACGGAGCGATGGTTTTTCATCACCGGGTGGCTGGTGACAGCCAGGTCAAGATACGAGGCCTTCGTATTGAGCTCGGTGATATTGAAAGCAACATTGTCAGCGCTGCAGAAGGTGCTCTAAAGGAGGCGGCGGTGACGCTCCGAGACGGGGATCCTCCCTTCTTGGTCGCACATGTCGTTTTTGCACCACAGCACAGCATCTCCGACACCACCTTATTCCTGCAACAGTTGCTTCGAAAGCTCCAACTTCCGCAGTATATGGTACCTGTAATGGCCATACCTCTAGACCGCATGCCGCTAAGCAACCACTCCAAGATCGACCGCAAGGCACTCAAGGCGCTCTCACTGCCTGTGATATCGGCAGCCAGCTCCGAGGAATCAAGTAGACAATTACAATTGTCACCGACGATGATCCGGCTACGCCAGGTATGGGAAGAGGTCTTAAAGACCAAGGAACTTGGCCTTAGCATCACCCCTTCGACCGACTTTTTCTCCACCGGCGGCAACTCTTTGCTTGCGGTTCGATTGCAGTCGCGCATCACCCAATCCTTCAACGTCACACTGCCACTGGTCGACCTTCTAGGTGCCAGTACCCTACGCGAGATGGCGCAACATATTGAAGAAAGCGCTAACCCCATGCGTGAAATCAACTGGGAGCATGAAACTGCCTTGCCGGACCTGACTTTGCCCAAACCTGTTGCCAGTCTTCGTTCAGTCGAAAGCACTGACAAGGTGGTACTCATCACTGGTGCAGGTGGCTTCCTAGGCAAACATATCCTCCAAAAGCTAGTCGCCAGCCCCGAGATTGCCCAGATTCACTGCATCGGCTTGCGTGACAAGCCCACTGGCAAACCTCGTGAGCTGGCAATCTCGTCACCTAAACTCATTCTCCACCGTGGCGACCTAAGTGAGCAGTGGCTTGGTCTAGGAGAGGAAACATTTATGAAGCTTGTAATCGAGGTCGACTTGATCCTCCACATGGCGGCGGTACGTTCCTTCTGGGATAGTTATCACCTCCTGTCTCCGAATAACGTGCTTCCCACCAAGCAACTGATTCGCATGGCTGCCGTGAATCGAGTGCCAATCCATTATGTTTCTACCGCCGGCGTATTGCCCCAAGACGCCCCGAGCGACGCCGGATCCGCGTCAGCATATCTACCACCTGCGGATGGATCAAATGGCTACACGGCCAGTCGATGGGCATCCGAGCAAGTCCTCGAGCGAGCGGCGTCAACCCTAGGTGTCCCGGTCTCTATTCATCGTTTCATCCCCGGCTCGACCACAACTCCTCTACCCACTGTAACGGCAGCATTGGAGCACTTTATCACGTTCGTTGACAAGATGTCGCTGATGCCAAATTTTACCGGTATTCATGGTCATTTTGAAATGTTGCCTGTGGATGTAGCGGCAGACCAGCTTGCAACGGCATTGTACGATAGTGACCTGACTGATACGCTAAAGTTCTGCCACCATGAATGTCCTGTCCGTATTGAGATAGCAGATATGCAGGCATTCCTTGAGGCTCGACGAGGAAGCAACGGCCTGGGAAAGATGCCATTGCTGAAGTTTGTGGGACGAATGAAAGCCCTAGGGCTGCAATACTTCGTCACGTCGCAGACGCTGCGCATGGAGGGATCAACTGAGAATGGTCATATGGAGATTTTAGAGTCGAGGAGGTGATTATATGTGTGGCGAAATCCTGACCCTATTTATGACGACCTAGATATTCAGCCAAATTACCAATTTAATAAAACTTTCCATTGGGAACTCCAAAGTATGAATCATTTATATTGTATCTGTTCAAGCTTAGAATCTGTCGAGGTCTCTACCTAATCTAGATGTCGGGTTGTTGTCGCCTACCTAGGTAGATCTAATTAGGTATCCTAAAGGGTTCTGCTCTCAACAAGTAATACTGACAACGGTTCTACTAGCACTGCAGTGTACCTAGGTAAGGAACAAATACTCAGAAGAACTTGGCCCTGTTCCAATTGGATTTTATATAGACGGTTAGGGTTATACTACTTTTACTCAGTGCACACATTCTTCATGACCCAATGCGAAAACCCCCACGAAATAATCCAAACTTTTCTAATTAAATACACAATCCTGGTTTTTATTCCGTGAATAATCTTCATCTCGTGAGTTATAGTCAGAGAATCTACCGTGGCGTTATCTCCAGTTGCTATAACTGTTAGCCTGATCGCGAGAAATGTTGAAACAGAGGCTCGCTCTTCCGCAATGTAGGCTCCCGGAGACAGAATGAGTACCCACGGTAGGGATAACACCCTTGGAAGCTGGGAATCGTCAAGAATTACACAATATGGGGATAGGTTGCTCTGCGTGTCTCGAATAGTACACGGGAGAAAATCTCTTTTCCTAGAAGGGGCACGAGGCTGCTGCAGACACACTCTGTGACTGGTATATATGCATATCTATTTATCTATCTATCTCTATATCTAGATATGTTTCATCCTCCTTATGTTCTTGTTGGATTTACCACTGCACAAAAAAGATGTTGGGTTACAGGGTAAACTCTAGTCAGCTTCCAGGCACATGAAAAATGACCTTTCATGGAATATCAACCATACATGACGCGTAGCAATGTTTATCATTCATCACTCTTCAGAGCATTTCAGTTCCGCGTGCGAGGATCACTTAGTGCCCGTCGCAGCTGATTTAGCTTTGATCTAACCCGATTCTCCAACGTGGCGATCGTATCCGGAGGCACCATCTGGTATGGGATCGATTCATCCAGCTCCTCTATATTTCTCTCCAGCGACCGGCGTCTCTGGTGCTGTGTAACCTGTGCTGAATATGTGCTCATCGTCTGCTGCAGCCGGTCAAGGAAGTATGTCATGACCTGCACCAGTAGGACTAGCTGCAGCTCCACCATTGAGGGTTCCGAGTACATGGATGCAGAGTTGGAGGGGGAGGAGGATAGAGAATTGAACAAGCCTGAACTTGCTACTAGTGAAGTGTGAGAGATGGCATCTCGTTGGAGGGCGCTAATGAGAGTGACGTGGATCAACAGAAGTAGATTATAACAGGTGGTGGTCATGTGGTAAAGGACGGGCTCCTGGGAGTCACCGCCGGTGCTGGTACCAATGCTATCGGGATTTCCCCTGGCATCGGCAGGGACCTGGCTCATGCTTGAAGGCTGATGTTGAGCTAGTACCGTTCTACCACCAGCTCTACCTGATTCTGTGTTCTCCAACAGTCGGGAAAGTATTTCCAGTAGTGTCCGACATGCAGTGAAGGTCTCGTTCAAAGCGCCGGAGCTTATGTTACCCACAATTGGAGAAGATTCTTCTTGAAAGAGCGCAGTCACGGCTTCGAACACGGTCGTAGTAGTTCGAGAGCCCGGATGCTCGTTTTTAGGTACAACATTGAGCCCGCAGCTGGCCCTGTAGATCAAGTAGAGGCGAGAGGTGAGGTCGGATAGCTGCTGGACGCGTAACTCGGTGTCATCGGTTCGAGGAGGAGATGGCAAAGATGACGATACCGGCAGCCCGTCATGGCTATGGAAATCATCTAAACTTTCTAGCGCGGACGAGAGACTAGGATGTTGATGTGAATGGGGCGGAGGAATCAGCTCGCTGGATTCTGTTCCCAAGGCAACACCACTAGGTAGAGATGCAAGTGTATGTAAGGCCTGGTCATCCAATGTCCAATCCCAATTGGAGGACGACCAGGAATTGGCGACGAGACTTAGTTCCTCCTCAGAAAACCCAGTGCTGGGATGACAGGCATCGAGCGTCGGAAGAACTGGTGATGCGTGTACGGGGGTTGGCGGCAGGAGGCTGATACTTGTACTGCTGCTACTGGGATTGCTTTGATTGAACGCCAAATTCTCGGTTTCTGTGGCGCGATTCGTGGTGGACTTAGTCCCGCGGGGGCGCCCCTTGGGCAGCGGGGAGCTATACACACATGCGGCACCCTGACGAAAGCACCGTGCGCAGCTGTCCTCATCATTCGCTGTTCGTCGTGGACAACGGAGCTTTTGGGAGTGGCAGCGATCGCAGGATGCGCGTTTGGGCAGGTTGGTAGGAGGCAATGTAGTATTCGACATGGCACTTCCTGGGGATTATTGGTTTCTATGCCCTCCTTGGTGGAGTTGATTGACGATTGAGATTGACCAGGACCGTGCCAAGGTGCCAACTAGAAATAGAGTTCAAGGCGTCGAACGAGAGCTTAAATCGTTCCACGATATCCGGCAGATGGACGGCTTTAGAACTACTTATACTGATACCTTTTACGAGCGAGACACCCTTGAAGGCACAATCCCATGGTAAATCCCTACTCTACCTTTTTTGCTCATCATGATTTGTTGGCTATGGAGACTTTCAGAGAATTACGGTGCTGACGGGACACTTGAAAGTAGTGTATATGTATGAGCATTAGTTATGCATCTCCTACCGGGTCCGTCCATATCTAAGAGGCTGCCGCAACAATGACTATGTGGATCTTCTGGGACTTTATAAAGGCGTAAAATGCTGCGTCGTATAAAGTGCCCCTCAATATATAGTAATTTGGAGATCGTCTCTTTCGGATTCTCGCCCCTCACTCTGGCCTTGCTAGTGCTGACAGCATACCTATGAATCGACCAACCATAATGCTCCGAACCCTGCTTCCTGACGACCAGTGGCAGTCAATCATAGCAGTGCGAGCATTGGATTGGGTGTATATAATTAGCGTTCCAAAACTAATGCGGATTGATGATGGGACTGCGCAGCTTGCGTAATGAGAGAATTCCGTATTTCTAATCAAGATGCACGTACAATATAGTTAAGATCCCAGAACAGTAATAGCGTACGGTTCTCCAAGAATTTCTATAATTAGGTGGAGTATCAATTCCCACTAACTACGTTCGTGAAATACTTGCCTAGGTAGGAAAGTAAACAGATTAAGCCGCACTGCCTTATAAGAGGAGGCAAAGAGTCCAGTCAGGCTAATTTGATCTACATTCTTTGTAAGCCACTTTCTTCGCGCTGATGACACATCTAATAACAGCATTTACCCTCTTGAACATCGCCTAACCAGCCTGTTAATACGTCTCGAGCGTTCTCTATCAAGTTGCTAGATCGCTGTCGAAGCCCCTAAGTGTATGCTTGAAGGTTTCTAGATCAAGATCAAGTTGTGCGGCCCATTCTTTCAGTTTCGCCAGCTTTTTTTGATCATCCTGCGTGTACTTTGCAGCAGATTTGTCAGACAAGTTCCACAAACTCGCAAAAAAGACTTCATTAGGTAGGTCATGCATATACATCCCAGTCAAGTACATCTCTTATCAGTATCCAAGTCGCATGAGGGATGTAGTAGAAGCTAGAATACTAGCTAGCACTGTAGCATTGCCAACCAACATTGAATTAGATAAATCAAAATGTTTGGATTGGTGTGCTAGATATGTACGTACAGAAGTGTTCATTCTCTTATTGTCTTCCAATGCGTAGTGTCGGAAATCCATTGTCCGCATGTCGTTGTCTGGACAAGGGGTGGATACATGTAGGATTTTCTTATTAATGGAATTCATCGCTATGATATGATCCTCACAATCAAGCTTTTGTAGTAACCTTCCAAGCTAAGTCCAAGCGCCTTAAAATACCCCAGTGGGAATAATGTACAATACTATCTTTTAGTGAAGACTAGCCTAGAACTCATACGATCCAGTCCTCAAGGCCAACATATACAAATTTCACTGCTATGGAGCTAAGGATTTATGTCGTTCTTGTGGTGGAATATTAATCCAACTTCGGTTTACTGCGGTTTCGTCGGTGTCAAGTTTCTGTTTGGAAAGACTCGATCTTTCACTAGCCACCCATTCCTCTCTGCCGAATCGCCAAACGCTTCCATATGTTCATCTTCCAAATCAGCCACAAGCACATCTAACCTAACATCAAGGTGAATGAGTCGTCGAGCAAGAGGGTCTGCCAGTGGCGGATAATGTTCTGATACCACTTTCTCATCATGATCCGTTGTCTCCCGCAAACCGACCTGGAGACTGCGCAAGAGCTCATAAACCTCGCCTAATGCCGCAACTTCATGTTTGTACGATTCTAGAAGTTGTATGACCGCTTTGAGTGATTCCACTGACAGCCCTTCGAACAGTCTCAGGCGGCTGATACCGTGACTCGCAAGTGCACATCCTAACAAGCCTAATGGACCATTTCCTGTTTTGTATCGTCCGTAGGAGTCGTCCGGTTTGTTGATCATATCAGAAACGGCCATTCCTGCTCCCAAATAGAGCTGCGTCAACCTTTCCACATGATAAGGTCCGTGGTTGTCGTGAACTTGATAGAGACCGAGCCATATTCGCCGCCACATATTCAGGATCTGCGTTTGCAGCTCTTTGCATTTTTGCTGACTCGGTTCGGTGGAATCTCTCTTCATGTCCATGCTTTGAACTGACGATATGCGGGAGCTACCTTCGGAGACGACGGTGCTGAATCGTGATTTCGACAATTTGAACATTTTTCTGGCTGGCATGAGTAGGTAAATGGGCATGATATTATATTATGTTGAAAGCACCGTCAACCAACTGCAACTATCTGACGTCTCTTATCCTCCGATTGAAAAAGTGAAAAAATCCGGAGTACGGCTGCTGAAACATTCATGTGAGTTGCCTCCGCCAGAGAGCTCATCTGCGTAAAGTCCAAATTTGTGGTTTTCGCCAATCTCGGGACGCATCACATATTTATTTTGACAGGTCATTTTTCGTCCAAAACCACTTTAGTTCGTCATTATTGAATCCACAATCAGTTCATTGGCGTCAAATTATTCGTCATGCCAGGTTTTCAAATCTGGTTCCGGCTTGCATCGCAAAAACTTATTTTTTCAGCTGCATTATCCGAACGTCAAAGCAGGAGAGAGCCCGTAGGAACGGTTGCCGGAGATTTTACTCGACCCCCTATCATGCATTGATTTATATGAACTTCTCGGGATACATAGTAGGAAAATGAGTCAGCTTTTGCGTTTACAAGCTGATGGCGTAAGCCGAAAAACGTCAATCTAAAACCGGTGCGGATACGCGAGGAAGCATAGAGGCAAAGAGTTCGAGTGTTGACCATTTAAAGAACAATAACGAAGTGACTCCTTGATTTAGTTAGGATCTGTACATTTGTTTTTCTTTAAATAACATAAAAACAAATCGGGAAAATGTAGCGTTTGCAAGGGCATATCTAACATATCACAAAGGATAGCCCAGACCCCAAGTCAGACAATCATTTCGGTTACCATAGTCCCTACATACTTCGTGGGTAATGCAAGTGTCTTGGCTTATGGATCTAGATGACGAAGAAATCATTCATTCTACGTGCTCCGACTGGGGCTCCTCTGCCATTTTATGACGCATATTCTCCGACTCGATGGCGGTTTCTTTCGACTCAAATACTGCTTCTATTTCTTCCAGAGACTTTCCTGCAGTCTGTAATATATTAGAAAGGGGATGTATGTGCTCGACAGGAAAGGGTACTTACCTCGCGAAGCACGGAAAACGCATAAATCACAAGCGCATAGTTGAATATAGAAAACATCAAGAAAGTTTCTTCAGCCAAGGTTATTTATCGCATGTGGCGTAATCTCAGATAGCATGAAATTGAACAGTCATTGCGCAGCAGCACCAATGGCAATGACAAACTCACGGATGCAAGTCGGAAAAATATCACCAAGATAAAGCCACGAGACAGGGCCCCCAGCACATATCATATAAGGCAGACTCGCAATATACCATGGCGATAGCCGCAATAGACGCACTACCTACATGGCTATTAGACGAAGACGGTGGATGTGTCGCGACAATAACGTCGATAGCAAGCATGAAACTCTCCATTGCTGCAGCACCACCCATGAACGCTGTCTTTCGGCCGATCCTGCCGGCGATAAAAAGACAGAAAAACGCCACAGCACGGGTTTTTACAACTCCAAAAAAAATCATGTAGTCAGCAGAGAGGAGTGGCCAGCCCCGATGGCGTTGAAAATCTGCGGCGCATAGTATGCAAGCACGTGTTACCTGTCAGCTGCACCCCGAGTTGCATGGTGATCAGCACGAAGACCCGGAATCGATTTGCAGGAAGAAGCAGTTCTTTTCGTGTAACTCCCTCGGTAGCTCGAATCTCTTCCTGGATACCTGCAAGGATCTCGTCGAATTCTGCTCTAACTTCGAAAGTATCACCACCGCGAACCCAGATTAGGTTTTCGAGTGCCTCCTCGTTACGACCTTTTTTCGCAAGCCAACTGACAGATTCTTTTACTGGAGGCATTCCTAGCCCTATAAAATCACCAGGAACGAGCTGCAGTCCGATCGAGACCTACCATTGTTGTGTACTCGGCTTCATGTGATGTGTGTTGCACTCCGTAATTAACCCTAACACAACATATTTTAGTTACCAACTCACAAACAACGAACTAAGTTTGACTCAAATTTACTTACCAATAACTGACAAGTTCACCGAGAGCAGAAAATAGCTGAAAGAACGCCCCGGGCTACCCTCGTATATTCTTCGGCGACATTTCCGCAGAAAGCATGGGGACCAAAACGGTGGCAGCACCAACGCCTAGCCCTGAGATAACCCTACCGGCGTAGAAAGCACCGATTGAATGTGTATTGACAATCAGCAAAATACCGCCAATACAGAAAACCACAGAACTCAGGACAATCGCCGATCGTCGTCCTATGCGTTCTGTGATGGGCTATACTAGGAAACAACCGGAGAAAACACCGACTTGGAGAATGGCGTCGCAATTGGGTTTGACATTTGTTGCTTGAGTCTTGGTATAGCGGAAATAGGTCTTGAGAGCCTGCAAAGTGAGGACACCACCGAGAATACCGATGTCATATGCGAAGAGGAACGAGCCAATGCAGCAGAGAGCTGCAAGGTAAATCGCTCGGAAGTTGCCTAGGGTTGTCATGTCGACTGAGGACAATAGATTAGGCCGTGTTACATAAAGTACATGAAACAGTTGAACTACTTGAGAAAATTCAAAGTAAATTTATGTAGTATCCCCCCCAAAAAGATACAAAATCTAGACGGGCTACTAGCAATTGGACTGCGCGGGGATCTGGGGTAACGATCAGCAACGTTACATACACTAGGTGCTTTCTGCTTAGCAGTAGACGCAATCTACCACGTACCGTCGCATTTTGACGGAGTAACAAGTAGAGTAAAGTACGATAATAGGTAGGCATGTTCGTATAGAGGCTGTTCGATTTGGCGGATATACGGATATATATGCATATCTTCTGGCCGATATGCAACAACATCATGATATCTACATGCTAGACAAGGTGATCTCTTGATAGCTAATCACAAAAATAAAGATATCAGGTCAATGTGCGGGTATTGTCTCGAATCGAAATCGGAATCCATAAGGTATGTGATGAAGAGCAGTTGATGTATACACAATGCCGAAGCATGTTGAGCGAATCATGGCGAATTCCATGTCGTACAAGCTTGAAACATGCGTCGAGAAGAGGGGAAATGCAGCGATGAAGTGTTCAGAAAGCAAATATAAAAGTGACCAGAGGTCTTCTTTTTCTGCAACTACCAACGATTATGTAACAACAGTTCACAACTTACTGATCTGAGCAAGATGCCTTCTGATCCAAGCCCAAAACAGAGCCATCCTTCACCGGCGAAATTGGCGCATGCTGTGTTTCGCACAACTCCAGACAGATATGAGGCTATGGTTAATTTCTACTTGCAAACATTGAATGCAAGCATCCGACATGAAGACCCTGGGAAAATAGCTTTTCTGTCCTTTGACGAAGAACACCACCGTATCGCGATTGTAGCCTTGCCTGGACTTGTCGTGCCTGCCCCCGACGATCCTCCACGAGCGGGCTTGGACCATATCGCCTATACCTACAAAAATTTGACGCACCTGGCACAGTTATACGTCAGTTTACGCGATCGTGAAAGCGATCCATTGAAGCCGATTTGGAGTGTCAACCACGGCCCTACTACCTCACTATACTACCGCGATCCGCAGGGAAACAAGATCGAGATGCAAGTTGACAATTTCGATACGACGGAGGAAACCGATGCATATATGAAAGGCGACGAGTTCGCGGAGAACCCAATGGGAGTGGAATTCGACCCGGACGAGTGGTCGAGGGAGATTTTGGCCAAGATGAAGGCCGATGGAAGTGAGGGTTTGAGCATGGAGGAGATCAAAATGCTGTCCAAGAGACCGAATATTGGACCAAGATCGGGACTACCACCAGGTTTTATCTAGAAACATTCTGAGAAGGGATGTCTTGCAGAGTAGAAGGAGAGTATAATTAGGGCTAGGGCTAGGGTTAGGGCTTTGTAGAATGACATCCTGCCGAGATCGGTGAGCGGTGACATAATCAGCCCGACACCGGAGCCCAGCAGCCAATGAGTCATGGATTAGCCGTGGGTAGCCGCGAATCTCCGAAATCTTCGCAGAACTTTTCTTCGTCGTCGTCTCTTGCTTTGACAATTCTCATGACATTCGCAAGATCGATTGAGCTCAGTCGATCCTATTAGCTATCTGTCGACTCGAATTCAACCGAAATCTGCCCTCTATCTTGAAGTTCTTATAGCCATTGTGTGAGATATAATAGTGCTTTCGTTCAAGATGTTTGCCGCCATCAAAGCAATCAATGCGAGGATTCGCTCTAATAAGACTCTCGATTACTTCTGCTCAACACGTATGTCTAACCAATCTACTCTACTACACTAAATAATCGGTACTGACGTAAACCAGATTTCTGGGGCCCTGCCTCCAACTTTGGCATACCAATTGCTGCCGTGTCGGATATCCAAAAAGACCCTGAAATGTGAGATGTCTTGACCTGATATTGCCTGCCCTATTATATACTTTTGAAGTAATTGAGAAATGGCTAACAAATTATTCACATCTAGTATCTCGGGACGAATGACAGGTGCTTTCATTGTCTGCTCAGCCTTGTTGATGAGATATTCCCTCGCTGTCAGGCCGAAGAATTATTTGTTGTTCGCAATGCACACAGTCAATGTTGGTGCTCAATCAATTCAAATGATGCGTTTTATGAATTATTGGTAGTAAGTTTCCATCATCTAACCCATAAAACACTGCAGCTTTCTTGATATCGTGAATGAGCTGACACGATAATTCAGTCTTCAAGATAGAGTCCCCAAAACAATGGCAGAAGCAGTTGTGGAATCGTGAAACGATGCGCTGATGTTGAAAAGTGCTTGGGCAATTGACAAAAAGTTTGGGTACGGAGTTTTGATCGAGAATGGTTTCCTTGCATGGTCGCGGCGTTTGAGCAGATACATTTGATTCCACTTTATTTCTTTCTACACACAAAGATTGACGTCGTTCTTCTGGTGAAGTTACCCGAAAGGGGTAAGATTTTTCCATGATATTGAGGCCGAAAGGGTCGGCAACTACCTCATCAAGTAACTCGGTCACCGAACTCAAGAGCTGGACATACTGTAATCATTTTAATAGATAATACAGTTCATGAGCTAACCTTTCGTTCGCTTGCTTGACGTAAACTCGCTACCTCCTATTTCATGCTATATCAGAATCTCGGCAACTCGTGTATGTACATCTGCCGGGATAACAGCTTGTTCATATTGCCCGGAAAAGTTCAACATAAGATAGCCGAAACTCTGAAGGGGTTTCGGCATTATTCTTGAATAGGGTACAATATCTTCTGTAAAAGAAGGAAGAATTAATTGAGTTTTAATCCTCGTGAAGTTATTCCAAATCATGTAATCGCATTCAACTTTTCCGGGCCACATTAAACTGCCGCTCTATATCTGCCGTCCGGACAGATGCCCTCGGTTATGCTCACAACTCATGTATAGTTACAACACTTTATGTCACTTGCTATATAGCTATTTAATACTCCATTTATACATCCTTACATATTGATAACTGTTTATTTGAAGTAGAAACTTGTTATTTTGATACTCCAAGTGGGTCAAATACCCCGGATTTAGGACCCCTCGTCTAAACCGTCCCCGCAACCTTTCATATTCCGTACGAAAGAGGTAGCTGAATCCAAACAGCAATATTCGCAATCATGGCTGTTCAAAAAGTTCCGATAATCGTATGCGGCGCTGGCTCGGCTGGGCTCTGCGCTGCTACATTCATGGCCAGTGCTGGCATTCCTGCCGACAATATCAAGATTCTGGAACGAAGCGCGGGGCCGATGCAAATTGGGCAGGCGGACGGAGTGCAATGTCGAACAGTGGAAGTATTTGAGTCTTTTGGCCTCTCGGAGCAATTACTCAAAGAGTCCTATCACGTTTTAGAAGTGTGTTTCTGGGCTGAAAAGTATGATCCTTCGTCTACCACGAAACAATTGGTAAGAACGAGACGAACCGCGGACACTATGCCTGGACTTTCACATCATCCACATGTTATCCTTAACCAAGCCAGGATGAATGGGATGTTGCTCAAAAAGATGCACGATGAAGCCGGCATGACAGTGGAGTATGATTGGAACGTTACAAATGTCAAAGTTGACTTTGAGGGTGACCCAGAATTCCCATGCGTGGTCGTGGCAAGGCAGGGACTGGATGGTCCGGAAACAACCATGCGTGCCAAATACATCCTCGTAAGCCTAACCTTTAAGAGAATACCAAACTGTGGCATAGATTTCTGACTTTTGAACAGGGATGCGATGGAGCACATAGCACTGTGAGACATTCACTTGGATATAAAATGATTGGTGATAGCACAGATGCTGTATGGGGAGTAATGGACGTCTATCCTCAATCAAACTTTCCGGATATCAGGAAAAAGGTGACACTACACACAAAGAGTGGAAATTTGATGGTACGTTATCGCCATTTACCAACTGCAAGACCTTTATGTCTGACTGGACCAAAGATCATCCCCCGAGAAGGAGACTCGCTTGTTCGATTCTATATTGAGCTCCCAGCCAGTACAGTGGCAAAAAGTGTGAACCTTGAAGACTTGCACCGGACGGCAAAACAAATATTTGCCCCATATACGATGGACATTGCAGAGACAATGTGGTGGTCGGCATACTCTATTGGTCAACGTCTTGTCGACAACTTCCACAAAGACTACCGAATCTTCCTGACCGGAGACGCGTGTCATACACACAGCCCCAAAGCAGGTCAAGGAATGAACGTCAGCCTTCAAGACGGATACAATCTAGGCTGGAAACTGGCTGCAATCCTGAAAGGACAAGCGCCGACTTCTATACTGGAAACGTATTGTCTAGAACGACAAAAGGTTGCCGCTGATTTGATCGACTTTGATAGATTCTTCTCGAGTATATTCTCGTCCAAAAAGGCAGAACACAGACCGGAAAACTTTCCGGAGCACTTTATCAAAGCTGGTAGATATACCGCCGGTTTAACTGCAAAGTATGATGATTCTGTGTTTACGTCGACCGCCAGGAGTAAACCGGAATTGGCTCATGGCTTGACTGTAGGAATGAGATTTCCTAGCACTCAGGTTGTGAGGTTATGTGATGCAAGAGCGATGCAGTTGGTACGCGCGTTCCCAGCTGATGGAAGATGGCGGATTGTTGTCTTTGCTGGGGATATTTCGACTCCTGCTTCTTCAGAAAGATTGAATAATGTGAGTTCCAATCCCTCCTACGTCGGTTGGACATTCGAAACTGATCCTATGTAGCTGGCCGACTTTCTGTCATCAAAGGCAGGCCCCGTTACACGAATTACGCCATCTACTGCTGAACGGGATGCCATTATTGAGCCCATATTGGTACTCCATGGTGAAGCAACTCAGATTGAACAGGAGCAGATACCGGAGTATTTTACACCAATAAATGGAAAGTGGCGTATGAAAGGTATGATATGCTAGACCATGTTGAAACGTTGAGATTCTGATTCTAACGCCTGCATCTGGTAGATTTGTTCAAGACATTTGTAGACTGTCAGAGCTACAACTCCGGCCATGGCCATACATACGACACATATCAGATTGATAAGGCTGAAGGCGCCGTTGTGGTTGTGCGTCCGGATCATTGTATGACCTCCATTCCCACATATATATATTGTCAAGAGTGCGAGTGCTAATTCGTTGTAGATATTTCTCTCGTCACTAGTCTTACAGACTATAATACCATAGGCGACTTCTTCGAAGGTTTTGCTCTCGCACCTAAAAGCGAAGGAGGGAAGTAGTTGAACAGTGTTTCATGATAGGATTCGGTAGACTCCATGGCACATTGAATTAGGATGTTATGCAAGCGGAAAATGTCGTATTAGATTACCTTATGACCTACCTCTACTCAACTTTGAGCTCTACTGTCCTTGATATAAAAACATTTTGCTGGATCCCATCTCTAACCAGACCTTCCATACTCTCCGTTTCACCATCGACACTCCCATGAATGGAAGTGTGCGTGCCGAGCATATTCTGCTCGACAGTTTCGCGCGGGTAATGGTTTGCTAGCGATGAGATTGCGTATTTATCGCGAGATCGAAGACCGTGATTCTCGGTCATTGCGAAGGCGTTGACATTTGGTTGCAGCTCGTGGGCGAGACGGCCCAGGGATGGGATTGAGGTTGCGATTATGCTTAGATTCAGTACCGCTCTGGATTTACAGTTAGTTTCATGCCGTGATCTGCGAGTACTTGTGATATGGTAGACTTACTGATCCCAAATACTGGCATTCATCTGTGCCCATGTTTTGTCAGCGGAGTTAGTGAGGATGATATAGTAGTGGATTTGAAATGCCACGGCAATAACGACGCTATGATGAACCATTAGTCAAATTGTACCATTGGCAAGAAGAACCAACTTACACAAGGCGGATTGCAAGCAGGCTGACGATGCGCAACTTTTTGCTCAACGACACTTGCACAGTCCACAAAACAGCGCAGGATAAGAAAACCAAGGCTATGTCGGTGATGATGTTGATTGCACCAATTGCTCTAAACATGGCATCCTGTATGAAGAATTCATGAGCGACATCATCCAGAAGGTAAGGGACTTATTGTCATCGCGAGGCTCACCTGGTAATCGCACTTCCCATTTACAAAGCTCCACGGATGAGGCGACGAGCATCGTGCTGCGAGTGTGACTATGGATGCAACAGCCCACGCAATAACTGCACCGATCAAGCCCCAATTGGCCCAGCGAGCGATGCCTCTGTTCATCAAGCTCTTGAAAAGAAGGCCGATGGAGAGTTTGCTCGAGGCGACGGTGACTATCATCAGGATTTGGGCAACGTATATATACTGTTAGTTAATGTTAGTAAACAACATTGGATAAGATTGGGTACATTAGCTTGTCTGACTTACCTTTTCGAATAGACCCAAGTCATGAGTAGACACAATATCTTGTTTCTTTCCGAGGCCATGACTGATTGCTAATTGCACGAAAACACTTTGCAATATTGCTATTATCTGCAATGGTGATGACGACGATTAGTACGAGTCCTACATGAGTATCTTGGAAAAGGGTGAATTATGTGACACTCACTGTACCAACTCCAAGTAGATAATCATCAATCTGCACCACTTTTCCGATATAATATCTGGCTGATAATCGTGTCGCTACCACAAACACACTCAAGGCCAGGAGAGTGTAGAGAGAAACAGCAGCGTAACCGCCATGGTCGTCATCTGTAATTGGAAATATCGGTGGCAGGGTACCAGCACCTGTTATATTCAATGCCATATTCTTGATTTTTATTTTTATTTTATTTTTTTTTTTCCCTTTTCAACTTTTCAACTTTTTGACCTAAGAACCACCATACAAGGAGTCTCGAGATTTTTGCTCCCCAAAAAGTTGGCGTCCGAGCTTTGACCTTTTCTATGCACACGCAAAGACCACCGCGGGGTAATAGCAAGGAATATCGATGCTCGACAGCTCAGGGGTCGAGGCGATCTTCTCACGATGTCGTGTGCTATATTTCGTCCAATTTTGCACTTCGAGTGGAGAGCGATTGCTGGCAAGAACTGATGAAAAGGTAAAAGCGACCCGCTCGAATCAAGCTACTTGACCTTAACCTATGAGACGGTCGAGTCGCATCAGGCACAAGATCCAGGAAGTCGGAACAAATAACTGACTGGTTATTACATTAAAAGAAGAAATGTCGTCTACGGAAGAAATGCACAATGATAATCGACCTGGAAATGTCGGAACCAAGGCCATAACTATGCATGACTTAGGCTCGTTTCGAAAGCAAAAAATGCTTGGACGAGCCACCAATAGTCTAAAAACTTAAAAAGCCAAGCTGATTTGCACTTACTTCGCGAATCTTAATGTGCTTACAATCAAAAACATTCGTCTATCAAGCACCCAATCAAGTAGGTGGTCACGCAGTCTTTAGAGGCTGACATACGAGATTGGATGGCGCTGGCTGTCCTCGTATCATACTCATCCGGAATCGCCAGATGGAGCAGGTAGAATTCTCACATGAAACTAAGACTCTCACTAGGACGTACCCATGACTAAGAACACAAGGCGCATTTCGCCATCGGCCATGAGGTGGCTGAAAGTGGGCCGTTGTCTTGTGCTGGTCGAGTCATGGCTGCAGATAACAGGACGAATGGCGAAAGCCATGCTCCATAGAAGAAAGGAAAATCCCTTGAGCTGTCACGCTGAGCGGATTACTGATCGTAAATAGACAGATGGGTTTTTTGACGAATACTATTCGGCATTTGTGGGTCAATCTTGCAACTTAATAGGAGTTGTATATACGTACACAATGACCGGTGACATTTGTGATATCTGTCTCAGGTTACGTATATTTGCACCTACTATCAGAACTTATCAGTGGCTAATGCAAGTCATAGAAGATAGCGAGTGACCAGTGATCACTGCATGGTAGTTAGCGTCCGGCTGTTCCTAGAATCCTGCCGTTACGCTGTACTCTGTTTGGATCATTTACAGGCATGTAGATACGTAGCGTGATTTCGGCTGAGTGCTTAGTAACAATTTAGTACTGCTACCACATGATGTTATCGCGATCGTAGTAGCTTCATGAGCAACCTTGAAAGGGGGAGATAACCCGATCATTCCGACCAATTCTCAGACATATTTTCAGTATTCAAATCCAGGGACGTGAACAGATACTACGGAATGCATAGGAAAAATATTCGATATCAAGCCTCAAAGGTCACACCGGGCACTTGAGAGTTTAGAGATGTTCGCATGGACCATGGAAAGATGAAGGCTCAAGTCGCTCTATGATCCACTATCCATGACTCCATATCCAGCGTTACATGCTCCGAGTTGGCGTCTGTGCTTCACGATTCGCTAATTTTATGGAGATAAGTATTGTACAATAGCCAATCAGCACATATTATTTCTCTCAAGGAAGAACTTTCCTAAGGACTCGGGAATCGGGAGAACCTGAAGATCTATCACTCACTGGATAATAATCCTGACACCTGTCACTCATGCTTTTTCTTGAGATGACCGAGAGGTACGTACGTGTATTTTCGACTGACAACATTGATTACGACCCCAAACGATCGTAAATAACTCACCTATCTATCACCTCCTTGATGCCACATATTAATCTATATTAACAGGCGATTCCATCCATGGATCCGTGTACACAGGCCTGCCAGCTAGTACACAGTGGGATTCTGGCCCGAAAAAGCTACCGCCACTCCCCTCGGTATCTCTCACAAGCGAAGCACATGTTCGGCCTTGGAATTCGTGTCAGATTTCTACGGAGTTTTTACTAAATTCTTAGTCTTTACCACGAGGAAAAAGTTAATTAAATAAACATGGGAGAGAAGACATCTAGATTGCTCCCCTGGCGTTCTGCGGTGGTATGCAATGGGGGTCTCAGACGCTAAATCAACACAGAACACAATTCCGGATTCTAGCTCTTACACCCTCTGTTTCAATAAAACTTTACGGCTCCAGTTGGCGTATGGCGATTAATCTCCTTCCTATTTTGGTCATTGAAAACTAGCTCCTTTTCCTCTTAAGTGTGGCATTACGGCATACATAGTACGCCTGTCCGGATATGGCGCGTTCGTGACAGAATGTACGAATTACAGAAATGCGCCGACCGGATTGATCGGGCGATATCGCATGAAGTCGAATGTGTTGCCAATGTTTGAGAAGTTGAGAACAAAGGTGATTCGACTCGAGTGCACAATGAAATCACAATGATCATCAACACTAACAGATGTGCATCTCGGCTGGTACTTGTCAGACAAACCTGATAGGACCTGGAAAAAAGAACCTAAAGCCGTGATAGTCTCATAACTAAGCTCAGTGGACTATGACATGGACTTGGCCCTAAGTTCTAACTTATGTAGCGCCGGCTCTAATTGTCTGATCTGGAGGACGATAGTCAAGCTAAATGGCTTGAATTTCTTCCAGACTCGACTGACCCACAATGCAAGGCCCTTGACCCCTTGTCGAATGATTTGGCGTGGTTTCTTATCTGCTGAATGGGCGGCGATTATTGTTCCTGCGCTCCGATCAGCTCTCTGACGCTATGGCCTTTGTAGGGTTACTATGGTAGAATTAGCAGTGATAGTAATCGAATAGCGTAATCCTTGCCTCTCCAGTCATTTTCTTCGTGGTCATGGATATATTCCAAAGACTACATCAGTACAATCAGTCTTTTTGAAGAATCGATCTACCAATTCTTCGCGACTGAATAACCCGCGACGCTCTTTACTGGCCTTGGGGTCCTTTGTTCAATCGGAACCCCTAAGTTATGGATTGAATAATCGGAATAGTCGCCATGTCGATTGCTATTGCCAGAATCAAATGAACCATTTTCATTCTCATCCACAGCTTTTAAACAACACAAAACTCGCCACACAGTCCGGAGACCCCGCGCATACAGCACCAAAATGGATCGGAGGAATGATATAGAACTGGGACGCTTCGATAACAAAAGGAACATCACGATCGAAGAGGGGCCTGCAACACGGCCTCAATCCTCCAGGAAGGATGTCGGACAAACCTATGGGCACTCTACAGGATCGAGTGGGCGACGGAATCTCGATGTGAGTACTTCTGCTGATCGGTTTTGAACTATATCTTCAATAGCATTTCAGGACTAATACGATTATGCGTAGCGTAAATTCGACTCCCTCTCCATCCTCGCCCTCTCTGTAACCCTGCTCGCATCATGGGAAGGTCTTGCAAGTACATTCTCGGCATCGTTGTTAAATGGCGGTCCATCATCGTTGGTCTGGGGACTTTTGTTGTCGCTCACTGGCACATTGGCAATGGCTTTCTCGCTGGCCGAGATGGCCTCGATTTGCCCTATTGCTGGCGCCCAGTATCATTGGACTGCCATGTTTGCGCCGTCCGGAATTCGACCATTTATTACATGGATGCAAGGCTGGGCTACGATATTTGCATGGCAGTCGTCAACGACTAGTATTTTCCTGCTTGTGGCGAAACAGGTCCAGGGATTGATCATTCTCAACTATCCAGATTACGATGCCACCAGATGGCAGAGCACTTTGCTCATGTGGGCTTTTACAGCTTTCTCTTTCGCGGTTAATGTTTGGGGTATTCAGCTTCTGCCCCTTCTTCAGCTTTTTGGTGGTATCTTTCATGTGGTCTTCTTCATCGCCCTTTCGGTGCCATTGATCCTGCTAGCACCACGAAGCACGCCCGAATTCGTATTCAAGACGGTTATGAGCGAGGGCGGATGGGAAAACAATGGCATTTCGTGGTGCATTGGAATGCTAACAGTGACCTACTGTTTCTTGGGTGAGTATATCTTTCCCCTTTATACCAACTCTTGCGATATCTAACTTGCTGCAGGCTTCGATGGTGCCGTTCATATGAGCGAAGAAGTCCGCAATCCTGCGAAAGTTGTACCCCGAATCATTGTACAATCTGTTGTTATCAACGGCGTGCTAGCCTTCGGTTTCGTTCTCATTCTACTCTTCTTCATCGGCGACTTGAATGCCGCACTGGATACTACATCAGGCTTTCCCAGTATCGCCATCTTCTACACAGCCACGAAATCAGCAAAAGCTGCCACAGCCATGCAATGCGGTATCACAGCTATTGGACTGATGTCTAGTATTGGCGTCGTCGCTTCGGTCTCACGACTGACATGGGCCTTTGCTCGTGATGGAGGACTCCCGTTCTCGAGATTCTTTTCTCAAATCGACAATCGATTCCACGTCCCCTTTCGTGCCATTGGACTTGTCTGTGTAGTTGTCGTTCTCCTTTCTCTGATCAACATTGGCTCCACCACAGCACTGGGTGCCATCCTCGCTCTCAGCACCTGCTCACTTTATATCTCATACTTGATTCCGATCACGTTACTCGTATTTCGACGCTTCGACAAGACCGGCACCCAAATTAACTGGGGTCCCTGGACAATGGGCCCATGGGTCGGCCTGGCTGTGAATATTTATTCCATCATATTCGGCCTCTTCATCATCGTATTTACTCCCTTTCCATCGATGCTACCAGTCACGGCGGAGAATATGAATTATTCCGGCCCGGTGTTTGCTGGTATGGCTATTCTGCTGGTCATTGACTGGTTTGTCAGGGCCAAGAATAGGTTTCAAGGCCCGTTGAAGGAGCAGATGCAAAAGATGGCTAATGCATAACAATCTCTCCCTTCTATTTTTCCCTTCTCATCTTTCTTTTATGTATATCCTGTTAAACTACAATGTGGGAAGCAGGTGTTGTTTAATTGAATAACATATACCGAATCATGTAACGATATAAAAATGAAATAGATCATCCCTATGCTAATAACCTTCTTGTTTTCCCCTCATAGCCCACGATACCTAGCATAATAGGTCCTTGATACAGGTTCTCATAATGATAAGTGTATTATGCAGCTATATCGAATGATTATCTATCGGTACAATAAACATGTCAAACAAACCGCCAACACGAAAGAACGCAATCTAGCCACCAGCAATGCAATAGTCAGGAAAACGGGAAATACAAACTGAAACAGAAAGCCACCATGAAAAGGATAATGCTGTGTAGATAGGAAAGGGAACTGACAAGTTCAAGTCATCACGCTTGTATATCATGCATAAAAATCAGATCAACATTTGAAACGATCCGAACTCCGACAAAGTGAAGAATGATAAGAGACTCGTGGTATGCGAATATGCGCAGCTATAGATTGCAGGTTATCGCTCTGTTGACCTCATTGGGCCACTGACAGGGGAGGCAGGACGGCTACTATTTCCAGAGAGCGATTCGAAATCATGTTCCTGAAGAATGGCCGCATACCTGGGCTGACGGCAGAACTTGGGAACAGAGTCCTGTGGGATAGATTAGTTTATGGGACATTTACAAAGCAAAGCTATGCAACTTACACTAGCCATAAGCTTGAAAATGGTCAATTGAGCAAGTTGGCAGAGACTGACGACTTCATCCAGATTGCGAGCTACTGTTTGCTCGTCTCCACTGAGTCCGGTCATTTCTGAGGACAGGCGGTTACGGAGAGCATGATCAATATTCAGCTCGCAGGGGGATCCAGGTGCGAGGAAAGAGTTATATAGAGCTGGAGGAGCATATTAATATCTCCCTCATTACAGCTAATCCTCAACGTGAGACCGGACTTACCAAATACGCCAGCGATATAATCCTGCAACTTGTGATAATCCTTCAATTCGTCCGACATCTTGGATTTATTATAGTTGTCGAGATATTCCGTCACGTCCTGATAGAAAGCTAGATTCTCCTCACAGAAAGATGCAGCGAGATACTCGCGGAACAGGAGTCGTAGTGAGGGGTCGTTGAGTATATACTGCAATCGTGATTTATTGGATACATCACCGGTGGCATTAGATGAGGATGTGGAGTTGTTAGCAGCCTTGCTATCTCTCTTCCTGTTTATGCTCTCATCTGATAGTCTATCAGAGACCGCCCAGCCGCACACTTTCATAGCCCGTGGCGTAAGTGAATAGACGGCTTGCCGTGTAGGTTGGAAGTTGAGAGCAGCCTGGCCTTTTTCATCGATGTAGGATTTATCCTCAACGATGCTTGTGATCAGACCGTGCTCTATGAATTCCTCGCAGACTCGGTACGTTTCGCGCTCGTCGATAGTAGTACAGCAGTCCATGAGCCAGTTAATGGCCGCCTTGCCGGTAAAGGCATACTGATACTTTCTTCCATTTACCCTGAAATCTTGCATCCCCTCAACACCTACAAGACCATTCGGGTAATCGGTGCGATCTTCCCAAGCTGGTGACCCGTTGGTCGCTCCGGGTGCCTGAACACCCGCAAAACGACGGAATATGACTTCGATGGTCGCTCGGTCAACCATCAGCTTATCTGTTGTCAGATCACGTTCAAGAATAAGAAGAGTCATCTTGTTACGCGGTGACTGTAACACTCTCATCACATGCGGCGCCGTGATACCGTTCCGGTTGCAGAAACGATGCAGGACAGCAATTCCCTTTGCCGTCATTGTACAGACCGTGCCCTTGCTAAGGCTAGAAAAGGTGGCGTTGAGCGGCTCCAAAAATCGTGCCTGTATGAAATTTTGGAATATGTTCCGTGCCATTTCCTTTGCCATTGTGAATGTGGTTGTCGACGTCGTGGTGATGATGCGAGAGGGGTCATTGGGATCCGGCATGCGAGCGGATTGGGTGAATCGAAGAGAGCTTAGATTGTTCAGGGCTTCTTCCACGGTGAAGGTAAAGTCGACCTTGCTGAATCTCACTCGACGCGCACCGAGTTCAAGGCTGACCATGAGAGTTGAGAAGAGATCTTTGAAGTCCTGCGCAGGTCAGCCGTTTTCGTTCGTTTCGTTTCTCCATGTAATTGAATTGAATCGAACTAAGCAAGGTATAGATAGTTCAAACATACTCTGGTAAATGGCCTATCTTCACCTGTTGTTCGCAACATCCGCGCAGCGGACTTCCTTGCTGTATCCGACATGATGGGCGGACTAGAAATCGGGGCAACCATCAGATACTGAAAAGTCTGTCTTCGGTGTTGATGCTGTCAAATATATTATATTCCTCCTCTATTTGATTTCGATTGCTGTACAAAGTCCAAATGCGAGGAGATGCTGCACGGAACAACGGACCAACAAGGACGCCAACTCTACCAATGAATCGGTCAAGATTGCAAAATATGGCAAGAGTGTGCGTGACACCAACGATGTATACGGTGTAGGTAATCAACAGATCTGCCACGCGAAATGCGTAAACTTAGCCCCCAACGAGCCCCCAGTTGACGCAAAAACAAATGATATGTCAGCGGAATAGGGCGTGAGGCGACGAACCGAGTTGAAGGAGAAAAGAAGATACGGAGAGTCGGTCAAGAAGGAAATAAGCTATGGATCTTGAAGAGAAAAAAGCAAGAAAAGTAAACAGAAAAAGAAGATCGCATGGCACAAAGATCTTCATACACAAGCACAAACGAGGGGACTCCACGCGTACATATCTTCCTATTTGAATTAAAAAGTGGAGCAAAAGACGAAGGAAGATCTCACCAAGAGACTAAGATGTAAGTCATAGCGAAAAAAATAAGGAGACCGAACGGAAATACGGCGACAAAATTGGAACGACGAATCAAGGGACAATTTAGAGTTCGATCAAGGAGGATTTGGGGGTGTTTTAGGAGTGAATCACCACGTGGGAGAAGACGAGGTAACCCGAATGGAGGGAAAGGTGTAAGCCGAAGCGGAGCTCGTGGAATCCATGTCGATTGTTCAGCGAATCTGACTGGTTACACGCAATGCCGAAAGGAGCGATCCTTAGGCTCTACAGGAGCGATGCGAATCCTGCGGTACGAGGCTACAAGGGTACACTTCAGCCCAACATAAGTCAACTAGCTCTATTGAGACATTCCCCTGCCTAATGCGGTATGCCTAGTCTAATTTCGTTGCTAGCGTGTCTGATTGTGTTTTGGTTTTTGGTACTTTCAGTCTTTCACGGTGTTTGTTTGCCACGAGGTTCAAAAAATGTATTCCATGTGGACGGCAATGGACTAAGCAGCCAATTGTTGGAAGAAAGTCCCCGATGGGACATTTAAATGTGTGTACTACGTAGTGCAGTGTGTGTCACCACAAACGGACGAGGTGCAATCGCATTGACTCATCTAGTGCAGAAATTGATTGCATACTATGCAAAATACTTGTGATGAAACTCTTTCTATACACTATGCACGCACTCGCGGAGAAAATGGCTTGCGCCTTACCTACGGAAATACGTAGATAGCTGCGTGAGGGACTGAGTCAGTCCGGTGGATCGACCGAGAAAATCGGCGAAAAGGAAAATGGAAAATGTTTGGGCGAAGCCAAGGATCAGTCAGTGGTCACTGGTCACAGATTGATGACTACCCTAGTACGGAGGCAGCTAGCTCTACTCCGTACGAGCGTTAGCTATGCGCACCAACACGTGAAGAGATAAGACGTACGGAGCACCGCATGCATGGATGAGCGCGACCATAAACTGGCACAGTCGGTACAAGAAACCATGCTCATTGCTTAAAGCAAATTCTCCGGTATTTGATAAATTGCTAGAGTTTCGATCGATCAAGATCTTGCTGCACGAAAGAAAAAAACGTAGGTTAAAGTTTGGCAGTGGAAACTGCGGGGGGCTTCTGGTCTGATTGATTTGTCGAAATCCTTCAGGATGGGTGTTGTGTACACAGATTTCAACGAAATAATGGGCCTAATGTAAGAGACTTTGCGATTAGGTTGGGTATCTGGTTTATCAGTCTTGTCGTGGGGATCACAATGCCGAGGACGGGTGGACCAACTGACAACAACTCGGTCAGGAGGAAAGAAGAGCATTCAATTTTACGGTTGTCTCTTGTCAATATGGAGTGAAAGTGCTCGATACAGAACTTGCATAAATGATTGCGGGACCTACATGTACTTCAGCCATGTGGCTGCCTACGTATCGGTAACATGTTGTACCTTCACTTCGGGTGCGTGGGCCAAGAGACTCCAGACGCCGTGATATGTTATGCGTCCTCTGTCTCCATATCGGATCGCCATGTGGAAATCCATATCCTTGTCATGCTCGCTTAATATGGACGGATTTGGGACCGTTGAGGTTTCACGTCTCGGCTAGATTGACTCACTGACTTCAGACCAGAGAAGGATGACTAGCATCAGATAAACCAGACACCGGGGTAGGCAATCAGGATGCAAGAGACCCCGAGAAAACCCCGAGAATTGACTATACATAGCAGTACGTAGCATATTAATATACTAGCCGATTGACTGGATTCATTATTGATGATAAGGATTACTTATGGTGAGGGGTTGATGATCGAGAGTCAGAGACAGCACGGGATCCAACAAACCCTAATTGCTCAATTGGATGACCTAACACACTGCAGCGGAACGACAGAGATCATGGTTCAATATCGAATTGATTTTTAATAATGAATGAGTGCGTCAGTTTATTATATTGTTCTCCTTATTCTACTTCGCTACTTATCTGCGGTGAAAATGGCGGTGGTTGACATTCCAGAGCAAACCCTAGCTGGGTAACGTTGACGCTGCTATGTCGTCATGTATAAGTATCTGTCATATATAAGATGAAGAATCTCTGTAGAACTCCCTTCTCATGTAGAATACAATCATCATCTACAATCAATCGATTGAATACAGAGAATCATCAATAAGACCAAACCAACATCATGGCCCTCGTTCTCCAAGCTTACACGTTCGCCCAGCAATATGTCGCCTCCGTCCTTCACCCGACACCGACAAAATCCCCAATGGGTCTGAAATTAGGCGTCATATCAACAGCCCAAATCAACCCTGCTGCAAGTATGTTGATAAACCGCACTTCCAAGGAACGGGCCTAACAATAAAAAGTCATCCATCCCGCAGAAACTCATCCGGACGTCATACTCCACGGAATCGCCTCTCGCGACTTCGAGTCCGCCCAGCAATCGGCTAAGAAATATCACTTCAAGAAAGCCTACGGCTCATACCAGGATCTGCTAGATGATTCTGACATTGATATTGTGTACATCTCAACTCCCAATGGGATGCATTTCGAGTGGGCAAGCAAAGCGCTCAAGGCTGGGAAACACGTACTTTGCGAGAAGCCGTTTACGTCCAATGCGGAGGAAGCTCATAAGTTGATTGAGTTGGCTAAGGAGAAGAGTTTAGTGTGCGAAGAGGCGGTATGATATGTTTGAGTTCCATCAGAAGATTGCTGCTGATCGACTCGTCTTACAGTTTCATTGGCAATTCCATCCTGCCGCGCATTTGTTCCGGGAGATCCTCGATTCGGGTAGATATGGTCGTGTTCTACGAACCAATGCTGTTATGACTGCCAGTCCAGGTGTTCCGGATGGTGACATCAGATGGCAATTCGAACTCTCAGGTAAGAACTCATGAATATATTGGTCACAGTCGACAAGACCTTTTCACGCTAACAGTATGTTTATAGGCGGCTCGTTGATGGACATGACATATGCCCTATCGTTCACCCGCTTCGCCGTCCACGGCTCCAAACTCAAAGAGATTCAATCAGCAGTCGCTCGACCATATTCCAAAGACAAACGAGTTGACGAAGCGATGCATTCCCTCATCCTCTTCGAGGACTCCCGAGACGGTCATCTTATCCAGAGCCGAGTATATACAGACATGGCTCGCCAATGGGCTATTACAGGAATCGTCCCGCGCGTCTGGGAATTACCATCCATCGAAGTCGAGACTGACAAGGCGATCATCTATTTCTACAATGCCATGATGCCGCATTTGTATCACTACATTTCCATCACGGATAAATCAACGGGAAAGACGCAATACAAGAAACAGTACAAAGGCGGACCATGCTGGGGCGAGGCTTGGACCACGGGTGGAAAAGGTGGAAAGTCTTATTGGAGTACGTATCGGTATCAACTTGAGGCTTTTACTGAGAAGGTGAGAGGGAAGCATGTGCCATACTGGATTTCGGGGGAAGAGAGTATTTTGCAGATGGAGACTATTGATGCGATTTACAAGGCGGCTGGTTTGCCTGCGAGACCATCGGTTTCAAAGTCGGAGAAGGCCTGATTCGTTTTTGATGTCGTGTATATTATGATGTAACTAGTTTGACCAATAAGTGCGTATAATTGAGGTTAATGCAATGATATTTACGAAGCATGAGTGAAATATAGAATTGAGCCGTATGAGACTAGATGTCGTAATTGCTCAAAGCTTCTCTTTTTCAAACACCTCTCTTTCAAGCTTCTTCTCGTACTCTAATACCTCCGGCAGCTTCACTCTTCCGTATTTCGTCGGCTTCTCTGGCACATAGTCCTCGACATCGGGAAAAGGACCACGGGGAGTGATAGCCAAAGGGTTGATTTGGTCGTGGCTTTTTGTATACTATTCAGAGATTTCATTAGTGTCTCTTTCTTGCAAAATCTTCAGTTGTAGCGGAAACTCACATTCTCCTTGATGTGCTTGAAGTCAGTCGTCTCCTTGAATCCTGGGACTTTCCAGTACAAATGCGACAACCATGCATTGAGTACCGGGTAGTCATGACGGATGGTCCCAAGGTTGCACTTGAAGTGCTGAACGTAAATCGTATCAAATCGTATCAAAGTCGCATAAAGCCGTATATCAAGCTCTGTAAGATGCTCCCCTAGAACGTACGGGCCTCCCTTCTCGTAGATGAGTTTTTCGAGTACGTTGAGAGCACCAAAGACGGGTATCACGGCTTTGTCGTAGTCTTCTTGCGTGGTAGCAAAGCCCGCTTTGTAAACACCTGAATTCACGTCTCGTTGAATCCATTCAGACAAGGAATCAATCTCTTTGCGAAGCTGCTCGGGATAAAGATCGATTGCCGCAGATTCCGGATAGATGACTGAGGTACCATTGAATGCCGTTGGCAGCCATCTCAGAATCTCAGCACTTTCCTATTGCGTGTTAGTATCCCAATTCATAGAATAATAAAATTCGGGAGGTGGCATACATTGTTGACAATTCTATTAGTCTTCTTATCCCATAACAACGGAACTGAGTATCTCCCTTTATAATCCTTGTCATCCTTAAAGTAAACCTCATGGAGATATTCACTTCCAAAGAGCTTGTCAACTGTCGCGCCTTCATACTCTTGCTCATTGGCAGGAAACTTCCAACCAGGCCAGCCCTTGGAATCGCCTTTGGGATATGGGCGAACTATCGACACGTCAATGGCGGACTGTAGGCCCTTGATATGACGGACAAGGTTGGCCCGGTGCGCAAATGGACAGAACAGTCCTAGAATGACATAAATTAAGCTCGAATCATAAAAATCATCGTTCAGGGTCAGGTTTATTGTGTACCAATGTAGAGATGATATCGCCCCGCTTCCGGCTCGAATTCCCCGCCAGATTTGATCACGCCGTGCCATCCATCAGTCGTGCCAGCTTGATGGATGGGCGCTGATTGCGTTTCTGCAGACATATGTGGCTGATGTGCGTGTAATTTTTTGAAGCTAACTGGCTTACATGCAGGAGAAGGGATAATACTGGGAGGAATAGGTGGGAAAAGGAAAAGAATTAAAGCTGGCTCTCGATGGATCACGTCATCGAATCAAGTCAACTGGTAACTAAATATAAAGTTTAGGGCCATTAGGCTCGGGGTAAAATTGAAGCTTCGTCTACTCTCACTGTTATGTGGAAATTATGAAGTATCACTGTACCTAGATATAGAAGTAGAGAATGCAGTCGGTCAAATTAACAACTCCAGTGGCATTGTCCATGTTTTTCACGCCTGAATAGATCTTCCACTCACCCTAACCCTAACCCTTCCTCTTTTCTGCATTTTGATTGGTCCTGTTGGAAGCCTGGTAACGTGACTGAGGCTAGGCCCAAAGAGGATATGATATTGAGCCAATAAGAGACTATAAATATATATTAGTGCCTTAGCAAAGACCTACAGGAAAGAGAGAAAAGAACAAGTAAAAAGGTGACTTTAGAGCTTAATATAGTTAATAAGAGGACACACATCAACTCATATATTAATTTTATATAGTAATCTATATTACCTATTTACTAGCCTATACACAGATCTAATAATTAAGAGTCTAATATCTCTATTAGCAAAAAATTAAGGCTATTAACATAGGATTTATTAAATAATATATTATCTAATTTTACTAGTAAATAGGCTACTAAACAGACCCTTACTAGTCTTAATAACTAAGAAAGATAAGAAAAGATATTTCTCTCTAAGATAGAGTAGAAGGATCTTATAGAATATCTTACTAGAGAGAGGGAACTACCTATAAGGCTTAAGATAATAATAATACTATTAACTCTACTATCACTTAAAGTATTATAAAAAAAGAATTATACTACAAATTAAGGCTGAGAATAAAACTTATAGATTAAAAAAGGACAAGCATTATAGGATAAAGCTATTTCTACTAGTCTAGTGATATTAGTAGAGAAGGCGGCGCTTAAGCAGTAGAAGAACAAATATCTATAAGAATTATCTCATTTTAACATGATGTTGACGTACTATCGAATGTAAGAGAGCTGGTATAAAGCTGAACGGAAGAAAATTGATGATATTATACAATGGATGCAGACATCGCAATTCTTTGGACGTACGGCCATGACAATTGCTTACCAAATAGGGCAAGAATATAGAATGCACATGAAGGAATTTCAAACCTGGCCAAAGGATATCAATTCTTGGGTAACCCAGTGGATGTCTATTATACAATAGAGAAAGTAATATAATCTTATATTTACAATGGATATAGTTAATTAGACTAAAGACTTCTTTAATATCTTTTATAAAACAGACCCAGCATAAGTAACTATGCTCTAAATAATATATAATAACTAGATTAAAGCTAGGAATATTATATATAATAACTTTACCAAGTAGGTGTAAGAGCAAGACTATACCAGGCCTAAAATACCTACAAAGAGAGGCTTCTAATAAGGAGCCTTTAATATAAATTAACAACAAGATGGTATCTTAGATAAAGATAATAATAATAAGAATAAGAATAACACCCATAGCAAGAGCTATCAAGGAAGAGGATCTTAAGATAATAATTAAGAAGAAAAACAAGGCAATAAGAATTATCAACTAGTCTATATAAATAGCAGTCCTGTCTATATTAGTTATAGTATAATATACCTAGTTATCTATTACTTCTACTTCTTTCCTTTCCTAGCTCCAAAAGAGTAGATATCAAATAAGACAAGGGCAGCTATTATTAAAAGGAATATATGAGATAAATAGATTTGTAAAGAAGTCAAAGATTTATAGAAGAAATTTACATTAACTTAATTCTAAATTATTGAGAGAAGAAATAAGGAAAATAAAGAGAAAGAATCACTAATATAACTTAATTAGAAAGTTAGACATCTTGATAAGAAGAGAGCAAGCTTTTATATATCTATAATAGTATTATTTATTACTATAAGCTATACTTTATACTAGTTAACTATTCTTAACTCTAGATCTATAATCTATATTTTCTATAATATCAATTACTTTGAGAAATATTAAAGAATAAAGCCTAGTAACTACCTCTTAGCTAGCAATTCAAAGATAAGAATTAAAGGCTATAGTGAAGTGGTTATATACCTGCAAAGCCTTAATAAGAAGAGTATTCTAATATAGTTATATAATATTACTTATTATAAAGATTTTACTACTAACCTAGTATCCATACAGTCACTTTAAAAGATAGGATATTATTAGGACTAATACCTAATATATAACTATATACACAGAAACGACAGCTGATTTATAGGCTTAATTCAATACTAATATAGCTAATTTGTACTTAAATATAGAAAGGAAAGTGCGCATAATATAGTATTAAGTACACATAAAGAATCAAATTCCTAGACCCTAAGGCTCCTATATAAAGCAAATATCTAGCACTAGTACTTATAGCTTAGACACCCTAGATCTTAGGCCTTTAAGCACCTCTCTAGCGCATCTTAAGAAGTATAAATAATAAGCTTACTACTAAAGTTAAATCTTATAACAGGGAAAGATATAAAAATAATTAAATATAATATCTATACTACTACTAAGATAAAGTATTAAATCTAATAAAAGCCTTAACAAAGGCCTAGTAAACCTAGTAAACGTTTAGTAATTAATTTCTATAATTTTAAAAGTAGCATCTCTAGATATAGCTCTATAATACTTATTATAGACCACTATTTAGAATATATTTAGGATTATAACCTTACAGACTATACTAGAGAGACAATTGCTGCTGCTCTATAAGATTTATTACTAAAACTTAACACCTAATATAGGCTAGTCCTATAGGTTATTAAGTGTGATAATAAGATATATATAAAACAACTATTAGTAAAGGAATATCTTAATAGCCTTTTTATATAACTTAAGCCTTTACCTCTATATATATAAGTATTAAATAGTGCAGCTAAACACTCAGGGGATATAATTAAGGATAAAGAAAGAAGCATAGCTGTAAATAGAAAAATTCCTTATAATTTATAGCTAGAAATCAATCACACTGCAGTCTATCTTTATAATTATACCCTAAGATATAAATCAAACTAGAAAATACTATATAAAGTTTTTTACACCTATCTTATGCTTTAAAATGGTAAAGTTTTTAAGGATATAAAGCTAAATTAAGTGCATCTAAGAGTTTATAGTTGCAAGGCTTATTCGCTTATAATAAAATATATAAAGAAAGAAAAGAGGTTTTAGAGATATTACCCTAAAGCTTAGATAGGCTATCTAGTTAGATATAACTCTATAAATATCTTTAGAATATGGAACCTAAAACTAGGAGTTATTGTTAGTACGTGTGATATTATTTTTAATAAAGATAAAGTCTTTAATAGAAATTTAGATAAGCTTTGTAATGACCTTACTATTATTATAATTAATAAGATTGCTAAATTACTAAATAGTATCTATATTCAAAATAATAACCTTTAAAGTACTATAGTTGGAGGACCTTTCTAGATATAGGAAGACAAGCCTAATTTATATAATAATAAAGAGAGCCTTAAGCCCTAGTTAATCACTAGAGATACCTAAAACAAGAATATTAACTTATAGGTTGAAGGAAAAAGATTAACTAGTATACTATCTATAGTAGATATTAATACTAGAGTCCCCTTCTAAGATAGAGCTTCTAAATTAAATTAGAGCCTATCTTATACTCCTACTATAGGTTTAAGCTAAAATAAAGCTCCTACTATAGGTTAAAGCATATATAAAGCTCCTACTATAGGTTAAAGCCTATCTCTAGCTCCTGCTATAGATTAGAGTATAAATCTTACTCCTAAATTAGGTTAGAGCTTAGAGAAGGATATTATTTATCTAATATTACTAGACTTACTTCTAGTAGTACTTATAAGCGCTATAATATAGAATCTGGTTAAAGAGGAATTAAGTAGAATCAACTATCTTAACTTAAGGTATAGAGAAGCTATTATATAAAAAGTAGTATTTACTATAGACACTTCTTATAAGATATATAGATCATTTAATAGAAAACTCTTTAACTGCTTATCCTTAAGATATATCTTATACTCTATAACTAGCTTACAGTCCTTCTTTATAGGTAAAAGGCCTATAATAAGTATATATATAAAGGATATTCTAGAAAGTAGAAAAGAGCTTATTAATTTATACTAGAATATATTACCTATACCTCCAAGGTAGCATAGAGAATTGAAAACTTATAAACTTAGAGCATTATTCTTAGAAGCTAAGAAAAAGCACTTATATAGCTACTAACCTACCAAATTATGGTTAAAGGTGCTATACTCTTATGCTAAAGGAAGGCAGGTACTTAATTATATATGGGTATATATTTATAAGTTTGATAAGTATGGGAGGCTAGTTAAATATAAAGCGTACCTAGTTATATAAGGGGATTAATAAATTAGCCTTAATTAAGATGATATATATACTATAACCCTTGCTGTAAGGTTATTTTATACTTTTATAGCTATTACTACTTGCTTCAATTTAGAAATAACATAATATAATACCATAAATGCCTTTATTCATGCCCTAATTCAAGAAATAGTGTTAATAAGAATACCTCTAAGATATTAGCATCTTTATCTAGGAATGATTTTAAAATTGAACAAAGCACTATACAGCCTATAGATATTGCTCTTATAATAGCAGAGAATATTAACTAGATTATTATAAAATTTAGATTTTAAATCTATGCCTTATGAGCCTTACTACATAATAAAGAGTAAGATATTAATTTTCTTTTATATAGATAATATCATTCTAGCTTATAAGAAGGATAAAGAGAAAGAAGTAAGAAGCTTTATAAATAAGTTAAAAAAGGAATACACTATAACTAGAGGAGAAGAGCTCTAATGGTTCTTAGGAATCTATATTATAAAAGACTATGAGAAGGAGCTTATATAGCTAAGTTAAACTTTATATATTAATAAGATTGCAAAGCTTGCTAATATATTTCTAATTTATAATATACTAATAGTAAAAGATAAGCTTCTTCTCTATAAAGGATGAGTGAGTTATACTACTATTTATAGTTATTAATATAAGGTTAGATCTCTAATATATACTACCATCAGTATATATCTTAATATTACTTTTACTATATTCTAATTATCTTATTTCCTTATAAACTTATTACTTATATACTACTAAGCCATAGACCAAGTATTATTATATCTCTAAAGCCACTAGCACCTTACTCTCCAACTTAGGGGTAGAGATAGATTCATTATCATAAATAATACCTTATTCACTAATAATACCCTTAATTGCAGGAGTTCTTAGGCATATATTATAATATTATATAGAGAAATAATAGGATAGCAAGCAAATAAATAAAATATAGTTATAATATTAACTATAGAGGTAGAGTTATTAGTGCTATCTTAGATAGCAAAGGAAGGGATATATATTATACACCTACTAAAGGAATTAGATGTCAAATTAGAGACTCTTTAACTATATTTTGAGTGTAATAATAAGTAGATAATAAGCCTTATAGAGAAGGATATTATTATCCTAAAAATAAAGCTTTACTATATAGATATTCACCATCACTAGCTACAGGAGCAATTTTAAGAAAGATGTGTAGAGCTTAGCTATATATCTATAAATAAGATAATTGTAAATAGCCTCACTAAAGCACTACTAAAAGGGGAATTCAATAAGTTTTTAAAGCAGATAAAAATAATAGATATATTAAAATATTTTAATATACAGGAGTAGGATATATAAGAGATTAATATAAGCTTTATGCTCAATTTCTTGCAGATATAAAGCCTAATCAACACTAAAGCACTCTTTCCTTTATATAATTTATCCTACTAGGTTTACATATAAAGGTTTTAATAAGGCTTTAAGGGGTTTATATAACTTTAGCAAAGAGATATCAATATTAAAAAGGGGGATAAGTATATAGGAATTGAATTTCACAGCACAACTCTAAGGACCCTAATCCAGGTCCTAGACTTAGATTAAAACCCTTAGAGTCCTACTATTACCATTAAATCGCCTATATTAAAATATCAACTAGATTTGAAGAATATAAGGCTATCTTAAGAAATCTAGTCAGCCTGCCTGTGGTATGGCTAAGGGGGTATATTAGAAGCCTAGTAACATAACTAAGGCTAGGCCTAAAGAGGATATGATATTAAGCCAATAAGAGGCTGTAAATATATATTAGCACCTTGGCAAAGACCTATAGGAAAGGGGGAAAAGAATAAGTAAAAAGATGACTTTAAAGCCCAACACAGTCAACAAGAGGACACACATCGACTCACATATTAATTTTGTATGGTAACCTATGTTACCCGTTTACTAGCCTATACGCGGATCCAACAGGTCCCTATAGTTTTGCGGGCCCTAGGGTTAGGGCAAAATACTAACCCTAAGTCCCGTCGCTCCAGCGCGACACCAACGATCAGCATAATTTCCACCACGCCATGAAATCTTCCTCCTTCGTCTTATATCCCCTCCCGTCGTTGTCACTGAAAAACCGTTGTACTCGAGGAATTCTCACAATCTGAGCATCCACAAGTCGCTGCGCCCTCTGTTGACTGACAGCCTCGTAATATGAAACGCCTCGACCGAACTTGACTAACGTCCTTCACCGCCTGATACCTAGACCCACCTGATACCTGATTTTGATGAGTTACTATATAATGTATTTTGAAGCTTTACAACACCATACAATTATAAAATATAATAAATTCTTGGTGTAGCACTAAATAAGCTATAAGAAATCAAATAAGCATAAAAATTAATCCCGAAAACGCGCAGGGGGCCGTATCACGCGGCCCCTATGATTTGTAGTAACAACCACCTCATTGTCCTCCACATAAGCCTCAGGTTGCGCTCTTAGCTTTGCTTACCTAGAAATTTGCTTTGTAGGCCTTTTTGAAGCCTTGGGAGTTGCTAGAATGTTATTGTGAAGCTGTAAATTAGCTAGCTTAGCTAGTTCTTGCTTGTCCTTATGGTGTTGCTTTTCCGCAGCCTCTTGTTCATGCTGTATATGTTTTTCTTGTTGGATTTGAGTATTTTCAGCCTTTTTAGCCTCTTTAGCTTGCTTTGTAAGCTGTTGTTGAAGCTTCTTATTATTTTTGCGAGCCTGCTCCTGCGCGGCTTGCTTATTCTTTTGAGATATAAGATCTCGCGCTTGTTGAACCTTGGATGGGCTCATAAAAAGTGCTCTACCATTGTTTTCTGACGATAACTCTAATAGTAAAGGCTTTTTCTTGGTTTGGCGTTTGTTATTATGTGTAAGAGCCCTTTGTAAGCCTTGATTCTCATTCTTGAGTATCGTATTCTTGGTAGAAAGATATATCATTGTATTCTGAAGCTGTTGAGTCTTTTTATCATAGATATCTTTGACAACTTCTTTTATAAGCTTCCTTAAGTGTCTCTAATCCTCTGTAGGAATAATTGAAGTTGTAGATTTGCTAGATGATGGCCTGCTTCCCTCTTTCTTTGTAAAACGGTGAATAATGTATTCTGGGTTGAAAGGGTATATCCTTGTAGTTTTGAATGCTTTGAGGATATTCTTGGTAGTAAAAGTTGCTTCCTAAGCAGGCCAAAAAAGGTGAAAAAAGTTGTGTTTTGTAATGTGTGTTAATCCTTGACAATTGTTGATAAAAGCCTGTAGTTGATTTGTATAATTTGTAGAAAGAGGTGAAAAGATAGCTACATTAAGAGGCTGCAAAGTATGAGTTGAATGTGTTGGGAATATTGCTAATAGAATCCTATTTTTATCGCAATATTCAATAAACTTTATATTGATGTGAGAGCTATGGCTATTAAGGATAAGAAGGCGCCATCCCTGGCTTGCTTGAGATCTTGTCTCTTTATTAAAAATATCTACCAACTAGCGATATTTGATTTCAAAATTGGTCTATCCTGATTCTGAGGTACTAAAGAAGTACCTTTGTTTATTGGGATTAAAATCTTGAAGCTAATAATTTTGTATATTGCCTGATTTTGATATATAAATTAAAGCTGGAGATAGCGCTTTCCCATTAGCGCAAATACAAGTAATTGTAGTTATTTACTCCTGATTTCTATCCTGAAGGAAGTGCTTGTGTCCTCTAAGCTTATATTTGCGCTGAGAAAAGATTCTTTTCTCCTTTGTGTTGATTTCTATTATAAAGCCCTTTTCATCCATATTATAAACTTGCTCTGGGGTAAGATTATATTTCTTAATTTTCTGGCCAAGAAGCTCAAAATATAACATATATTTCCATGCCAAATCTGCCTTTTTTCTATCTGAATTGAGAGATTTAGAATAGCAAGAGATAATCTTATCTAAATAAGCTTTTACCTAGTATAAGGCCCAGTTTTTACCAGGCACTTTACTGTAGATATCTCTTGCAAAGTTCACTAACATTGAATTTATAGGTGGGAGGCCGCGCTCAGTAAGCTAATTTATATAATTTATAAGCACTCTTAATTGCTCATTGCTTAGTAATTATTAATTGTTGTATTGTGCTTCTTTTGAGCCTATAACACTACAATATTGCCTTAAAAGATTTGACTGGTCAACGCCGTACGTTCTCACAACTAAACTAATATTGGGCTTTTCTCCTGGTGGTAAGGAGTGTAGCGCTTGAAGCGCGAGCTCATATGAGTCCATATTAGCTGAATTATCGCGCTTTCAAATATACGCGTTTTTTCGCGATATGGGCAAAAAGTAGGTATCAGGTGGGTCTAGGTATCAGGCGGTGAAGGACGTTACTTGTGTATCGGAGATTCTAACCACTCGGTTGCCATATTTCCCATCCCCAAGAAGTTGGCTCTCATCGTAAGCCAGACAATATTCGATCACTTCATCATCTGATAGTTCGCGTTCGGACATAGTAGCAAAAGATTAAATAGTGATTAGAAGACAAAATAAGTTTCCATTCAAAGAAACTTAAAAGGTAACTAACTAGGATCCAGACCGCTTGAGACAAGACCGTACCCAATTAATTTGCAGAGGGGATTGCCCTATCATGTTGCCGAATTGGCGGGGTACCTTGGGCTTCAGTTTCTCCAGCGAAGGAATGTCTTTGACAAAATTGATCGTAGCCGGTGTGTTGAGATAAGTAGACGTATGGCCAGGCACGAAGACTTAAGGAAGCATTCAGACGATGAAATGTGCGGTAATGGCACCATTCACGAAATAATTCCTTAGGTACCGAGAAATATTAGCATAACAAATATCTTCAGTACCAGGATGCTCATGTAACGGAGGCGGCTGACTGTCATCATGCCTCCAACTGCCACCTCCTACAATCAATACTAGGACCTTAATGGCACTAAAATGTCCAAGATGTATCCTTCCCGTGCCAAATTTTACCAAGCGGTATTCATACCTGATATTGTGGAAGGCCTACATCCATATGTTACTACTCTTTTTTATAGTATATTTCACCTGTTATGAGGCTCTGTCTTAGCAATACACAGATGGGCAAGTTAGAGATGTCGATGGCTGTAACGTAATCAAAGTGGTAGTTCTAGAAGCAACTCAGCTATCCGCATTGATTTGAGGATTGTCTCACTTTTAGTATACATAAAATGCTGCCCAGGTGATATACCAGCAAGGAGCGGATCAGATTTGTTCGAAGAGTTCAAATCTCCACAATAGGCCCCTCGTAAACATGCCGGGCCCGGATAAAATAGTATAACAGACTCAAAGCCATTGTCCCAACAGTACCCACTGCGCTGTAATTCATTGTCGACACGGTGACCTCGGCCGCTGGTGGCCAGAAGCTGAAAAACACTGTGATCAACAGATAGACAATGGCAAATATATTGATAGCAGCGCCGAAAATACCCTTAACATGGAAGGGACCCCAGACAAGCTTTGCACCAGCCGTGTTTACTTTCTGTTCATAATCCGCTGGCGACATGTCGGTATTGCTAGTCTCGCTCGGATCGATAATGCCACCGGTGAGGCGGCGATACAGTAGGAGAATGCAACAGACCATGTACGATAGATACAGACCAGACGTAGACATCGACGTGAGATCATTGAAGGCGACTGGAGAGCCGAGCGGGATCAAACCCAACAATGTTGAGACTGTAGCTGTAAAAATAACAGCGTTGACAGGGACACCGGCGCGTGGTGATATCTGGCTCCAAAGCCGCCATCCTGGAACGCCTCGATCCCGTGAAAATGCCCAGAACATACGCGAACTCGTGGCAAGCATGCCGGTAGTAGCACAGAGGGCCATGACGACAACAATAGCAGCCATTGTCGTAGCGCCAGCAACCGAACCCGTCCCTTGTAGAAAGATTGCCATAAACGGATATCCTGTGGGCGATTCGAGGTCAAGTTCCAGATTTCCAAGGCAGAAGAGAGAGGCTAGAAGCATGGCGAAGCCTAGAACGCCATTGAGGGCGACACTGAACATGAGGGAAATAGGAACGATCTTCGGTGCGTTTCGAGTCTCTTCGGCCATCTGTTTGACATCATCAGGGTTTAGCTTTTAGAGGACCGTGCAAGCATAATGCTATGCAGCCGGAGGACAAAGACAGTGTCAAACTTACGTGTACCGCGGCATCTCCTCCAGCAAACGCAAATACAACACCAATGAGCCCAACAAAGAAGGAAACCCCCTGCGTTTCCCAGCCACCGTCATTGACCCATGTCGCAAAAACATCTTTGGCACTGCTGTGATCGGACATATATACCAATGGAATGAGGACGGCGAAAAAACCGACGACGTGCAGAACTAGAATTAGACCTTCAAACTTGGGTAGGAGAGTCGCTCCGCCCACAGTGTTGATTACCAGACCGAATGCCACCACGGACCAATAAAGAAGGGTTGCATGCCAAGCATGAGGTACGTAGGAAGCATTTGTCAATGCTATGAGACCTTGGATCATGGTTCCGGTAAGATAACAGGCTGTTGCAAAAGTGGCCTGCCAGCCGACAACCGTGAGCCAACCTGCACCGAGTCAGATCATCACCGTACAAGGCCAATCTTGGGGGTCAATTATACCATACCAGTAACATAGCTTGAAAATTTCATTGCCCTTGGAGAAGCTAGCATGGAACACCAATGATATTGACCACCAGAAGTTGGAGCCCTGCTTTGTCAGTCTTTGTAGCACTCACTCGTGTCGAATGCGAAACAACCTACATGGAAACCATCTCAGAAAGCATAGCGAATAGAGCCGCGGTTCCTGCCCAGACGAAGATGTATCCGTAGACTGCACCCGCAGGACCGCCACTGCCAAATAGTGAGCATCAAATTCAGAAACAAGGCTGCGCATTTGAGTAAAGGTAACGTACTTTTGAAGCGGCTGCAAAAATGTCCTGAGAATTCATTAGGTTAAGACAAACATGATTTTTCCTTCCCCCAGGACATAACCTACGTGAAAAGGCCCTCCCATGTAATCAGGATAGTAGTGCTAAAACCTAGAACTGCCAAAAAACCGAAACTGCGCTTTTTGGGGGGTAAGCTTTTGAGACATAATCTTTTGATGTACTATAACGATAACATACTTTTAAAACGCTTCGCTTGCCCAAACGTGCTAAATCTGCCTCATCACGGTGTTTGCTGGAGGAAGTGCCCTCGACTTCTCTTGAAGCCAGGTTACTCATTTTGATAGTCTCGCTCTGCGCCATAGCGTGTGTGCGCCTTCAGCGTGAGTATTGAAGATCAGAAAGGAAAAAGAAAGAATGACTGGAAGAGAAGGGGAAATGATCAAAAAATTGAAATGTGAAGAAAAAGAATAGACTGTTACACCATAAAGAAAAAGGAAGAGGTGACTGGCAACCAAAAGGTATAACAACGAAGGGCAGGGGTTTTTTGACCGTTGCAATAGGTGGAGTCCAAATGGCCAGCTCTAGAATAAAGTGCACCAGAAGAACAAATTGCGGTTTGATCTAGTGTAGCATCTGTGTCTATAACAACAACCCCTGCTATTCGATTTTACTTCTAGAGAAAGGTGGCGGGAAAGGTGGCTAATTCACAAGAAACCCATGGCTAGCTCGAGCTTGATGGTTGGGTTGTCTTCGAATATACTATATCAATGAAGACGGGCCAAGACCCTGGGTCACGGAGTAAATACTAGGAGTAGACACTTTATCATATAATTTAATTTGTGTTAATATATCACTTGCAAGGTTAGGATAAACGTCCCCGACTCCCCGGGCGAGAACCATCCAACTTTATACCAACAGTCAAGTTTTACGTACGTATAATCATGGCGCCACGACGTGTCTACTATTGCGACTAGGGATAGTAGTATTAAATTAATCATTAATCCGTACGTATAATGGCTGGCGATATGCAAGGGTACCATGAGACCATACGCCAGCCAACAGCCAAGAGGATGTTGCATGCGCAAGTGCAATGCGAACCCCTGCACTTTTTAGCTTCTCCTCCGAGAAAAACCGTACATTGCCTTTTCCTGGAAAAGTCAACTATTTCCCACCTTTTTTCAAGTACATACGACACGAGACAGGAACCCCGAGTTTCCGGTCCGTTCTTCTCGTTTCTTAATCTTGTCGAGAACCTTTGCAGCAACTTAGGTATTACTCAACTCCTTTTTGTTAACCAAAATCTGTGCTGAGTTGGGGGTTTACTTCTGAGAAGGAATTAGATGAAAAAGCAATTGAATAGATGACAAGATTATACGGCAATCCCGAATATGGAGATACTAGCAGCGCATGTGTCTACCCCTGGGGCTTTATTGGCTCTAGACCAGGCCCCGATAAGGATTCGATTGCCTGCATACGCTACGCGATATCAGAAATAAGCTAAAGGAGGCGGATCTCGACAGGGATACGTAAGTCTATACGTAGTTAATGAATAGATAATATACGTAGATGGATCTAGGTTTGTGACATCTGCACTGCATTGCATGGTCACCTCCGCCCAGAAAACTCAATCCTACTCAAGGAATATAGCTTATAACAATACGTAACATTACACGTATTCTCAATAGATAACTACGTACATATCGAAACTTTGCAGTAAATATGCGAAGATATCGAACCCTAGATCATTAAAGTCTATATTTCGAACCCTAAATCAATTATCCTATCCAGGAACCCATGTACACATTTATTGTAAGATTACAAGATTTCATCAGCGTCAGATGAGCGACGGCGCTCTTCAGTCACTGCGAATGTCCTCACTTCTCGAATGATCTTGGACTGGCTCGTCGCACTGCTCTGGTCCCAATCCGGCGAGGGCCTTGATGCAGAAACGTAAGCTTCGCTGGCTATTAGGTCATTTTCTGGTTGTGCACTTCTTCCAGTTAAACTGCGCAGATTGATGGAACGTTGTTTGGAGGCAAGATTGGAGCCATAGTTTGCGTATCGGTTGTGATTTGAATCATAGCCGTAATGTCTTTGTGACTTGTACTGATAGCTTCCAGTAAGCGCGTCAAGGCGCATACCGCTTGATCGCAAGCTGTCTAGGAAGGGTTTCAACTGCGCCGAGCAGGCTGTGATGATGCTAGAGCACAAAACGAGCTGGTTTGTAACCGAGACCGACCAAGTTGCGTAGGTAACATCGGGATCATCGAATGTGTTGTTTAGGACAACTATCTGAGCAATCGCACTGGCCACAACACTGAAAGTAACAATTCATAAGTCAAAAAATGACTTTCCAGATGTGGAAAGAGTACTTACAATACTCGTAGACAGAATACAAAGGCAATTTTCAGCTTCCTGCTCAGCTTCGTTTGAATCCGGGCGATTATCACGAGAGTTTGAGATATAATGACAATCTCGGTGACGATGTTCGATATGCTAAAGAAATTTTGCCAGGATTGCTAACTCATCATTAGGAACTCACTTTCTATCTTCTGGTATAGCGAGCCTCACCCGATCATAGCATTTGCCAGCCAGGTAATCCCATGTCGGTAAGGGTTGGCACTGAAAGGCAACTGTGATGACAGACACAAATCCCCATACTGACAAGATGATGATGAGAATCAGTGCAAGTTTGCGATCCAAAGGAACCGCAGTGATGCTCCGAACGAACATGACGTAGGATATTTTCGAACTTGCAAGACTGACAATACTCAGGATCTCAGCAGCGTACTGGCTCTTCATGACCGCCGTTTTCTGGTCATCACTCAACGTCTTGATATGTTCGCCATATCCGTTCGCTGTGGCGGTCGAAGTCGCGATTGCTTGAGCGATCTCAAATACCTTGATTGCAGGGGAAATTTCAGTAATACTCTTTGGCATAGAGCGTTGTAAGCAGTTTACTGACAGTGGAGAGAATGATCACATAGTCATCTTTGGTGAGCTTTCGGTATATCCATAATTTCGTTCCGATTCTTGTTAGAATACCTAGCAATGCGATAACCAGAAGAAACCAGCAGATGACATTTATCGCAGGCAACCAGGTATCACCTGTAAACCGAGTCATCGTCGCTCAAACCCAATCTTCTGTTGAGACTGACGATATGAGTTTTAATTTTTGTTCATCCAGAATAGTTTGTGGTTACAATTCTGCAGAGTATGACCCGCTGGGAAGGATATGAAGTATACAGACGTATACAAACGCTATACAGGCATACAGCAGGGATAAGCCCCCCTTTTTTCTTCAGTCAAGTCATCAGCAGCCTATTGTAGCACTGGAATTGATTGCATATGCCTACCCTGTACATTGTTTAATTTTTTTCTATTACGGATTAGTCCCACGTAGAATTGTGTTGCAACCTTTGTATCGTGCAATCAGTACATACGTGTTGCTTTCTTTCCTCAAGGATCCCTGTCCTGGTGGACTCGCCAAGGTCCAATGATATTCTATTTCGTTACCAGGGTCCTCCCTGGAATGGCTAGTAATCCCTGAGACCCCCCATGTTCATCGTTCAGGGTTGAGTACGTTGTTAGTTTACCTATCGCATTTTGCGGCACACATGGATAGGAAAATAATTGCTTTTTCCTCTCTTCTACCGGATTCTAACTTCCAAGTCCCGACTGAGTCACTGACTAACGAGCGCACTAGAATCCACCAATTGGAACAACACCGGCAATCTCATGCTCTAGTCTCTCTTCCTCTTCGGGCTCAATTAATCTAAGATCAAAAACATAATGCGCCACAGAGTCTTTCATACATAATACATGGCGTTTGCTGTTACATATTCCCGCGGACGACAATTAACAAACACGAGATAAGGAAAATAGTTTCTCTTAATTGAACCATGGCGTGACTGTCTCGCCAATGACAAACTTTCCACCGGCTGGCCGCCACATCACAGCATGCTCGACAGGTAACATTGTCTTCTTGTAGTGTTCCCACTCAGCTTGCTGTGCCTCGGTGTAATCTTCGGGCATTTTGATGCTAACGTTGTTGGATCCATATGTCAGGAAACCAACGCTTTGATATAATGGAAATCCAAAGACGGAGCCATCAAGCCAAGACTCGAGGCCAAGTTTGTCGGCTTTTGCAAGTCCCCAGTCAAGCATTGCTCGTCCTATTCCTTTGCGCTGGTGTTCAGGAAGGGTAAATATAATGTTGAGAACTGAATAAGAAAGAGATCGACGTCATCAGCACGGGCATTAGCTGAAAATAAACATAGTCTGAGAAGATCACAAAACTGTAATATAAAGTTAAAAAGGATGACTTACATGAGTGCGGTCTTTGGCCCATTGTAACCCTTGGCTTCTCGAAAGCATGCATCACCGACGTGGCGACTTGCCTGCCAACTCCTTCAGGATACCAATCGGCCTCTTCACTCAAAGGATCATGGCTGGCAAATGGATTGCTTTCATAAAAGTACCATTTTGCGCCTGCAATGATCTTGCCCGTTTCGTCGTCCACCACCTTGAGCCAGATCAGCTCGGGATATGCTTCTTTGTATTCATCACGTTGGCCATCACTGGCTGCAAGTAAACTGGCTTCTCGGTCGTCGTTGAGAATAGGGAAGAAGACGCGCAGGATCCCTTGGGGTGGATTTTCAAAGCATGTCCATAAGACTTGCATCAATTCATGTAAGTCCTCATCCTTGGCAACTTCGATGCTGAATGGCATGTTGGTGTGTTTTCCTGCGTCGATCGGTAATTTCTTGTTTGTTAGAAGACCGAGGTTCTGAGCGGCTGGGTAAGACTCTGTGGTGTGAAGGGTGCCTGAATGGGACAAAGAGAAATAAAGGGTAAAATATCTGCCGCACATGACATGATTTTTGCCCTAACTACCTAACCCTAACTGAGGAGAAGATTCTGATTGGTTGAAATCTACACCTAAGGGTTAGGGTCGTATCTAGCGTTATGGCCCATTGTAATGGAAGTTCAGTGGGAGTTTTTACAAAGAGTGGCCCACGATTGTGGAAACTGCCTCGCCGGAACAGTGGATTGAACTCTCTTAACCGTGAGGTGTTGTGCAGAAGTTGATGAATGTCGATGTAGTTTGCTACTGGGCATATCGACAGAAGAATTGGCTTCAGTGCCAATTCAAAACTCAAAGACTAGTAGAGTGAAGCTGATTCCACTGACATTGGTCGCTTATTCCAACTGCCACAGGGATCGCGGCTGCTGGGCTTGCACTTGGTTTTTGGAAAATGTGCTTGTAAAATCTACCAAGAAACTCATTACGGCGAGGAGAGGACGGGAAGGGGTTGTCCGTCTGAAATACCTGTAAGGTTCTGAGAGGACGCTGATGGGTGTTGGATCGGTAGCAGTGCAATAGAAACGGGATAAATTGTTTCTAATCTATTTATCAATTATTTTCAATGTTAGAATGTTCCGAGACTACCTAGGCAGACGTCTCGTTGTCTCTGCTCAGGTGATGTTGGGACCTACCCACCTCAATGCGGGAGATGAAATGTATACACGACTACCGTCCCTCACCACCTCAGGAATAACCCCATCTCAGGAATAATTTTAGTTCAAAACGCGAAAAATCACAAATATTTGAAACCGCGATATATCAACCAATATAGCTTTAATAGAGCTCACACTTGCAGCATTACATTCAGCAGATCCTAGAGAAAAGCCTAATATCAATTTAATTGCAAGAACTTACAGTATTAGCTAATCAAACCTTTACAAATATTTTTATAGTATTACAGGCTTAAAAAAAGAGCATTACAACACACAATAAATACTCACCACCTTACAATCAAAAGCACTTATAAAATAGATAAATTAACTTACTAAGCAAGGCCTACTCCCTACAAATTCAATATTAGCAAACTTTGCAAGAGAAATATCTAGTAAAGAGCCTGGTAAAAACTAGGCTATACACTAGCTTAAAGCTCATTCAGATAAGGTGATTTCTCACTTTTCAATGGGCCTTAATATAGATAAAAAAAGGGCAGATTCAACACTCAAATATGCTTTATATTTTACACTTATTAGCTAGAAAATAGAGTAATATAACCTCGGCCCGGAGCAAATCTATAATATAGATAAGAAGGGCTTTATACTTAAAGTAACAACAAAACAGAAAAGAATCTTTACTCAGCGTAAATATAAATAAGGAGACTATAAGCAGCATCTTCAGAATAGAAATCAAGAATAGATTACAACAATTAGTTATATTTATGCAAATAAGACTGCTTTAGCACCTAGTCTTATTTATATAGTAAAATCAGGCTATATATAAGATTCTTAGCTTTAAGATTTTAATCCCTAAGTATAAAGATACTTCTTTATAGCCTTAGAGTCAGGATAGACTAATAATAATATTAGATATCACTAGTTGGTGAATATTTTTGATAAAGAGATAAAATCTTAAGCAAGCTAGGAATGGCACCTTCTTATCCTTAATAGGCATAGATCTTATATTATAATAAAGTTTATTAAATACTATAATTTAAATTAAATCTTATTAATAATTTTTCTAGCTTATACAATATATACTTTACAGCCTCTTAACGTTGCTTTTTTCTCACCTCTTTCTAATGCTTATATGAAGTAATTAGATGATTTTATAAATAATAGCTAAGGCTTCACCCAGCTCACTAAACATAACTTTTTTCGCCTTTTTTAGGCTAGCTAGAATGAGGTTTTTATAAGTAAGAATATTAATTTAGCATTTATAATAACTAGTCTATATCTCTTCAATCTGGATATTATTATCAAAAAATTTAATAAGAAAATCGCTAGCCGGCTATCCTTAAGTAAATCCGGAGCTTCAATTATCCCTAAAAATAATTAGAGACGGCTTAAGAAAGTTGTTAAAACTATTATTAATAATATTTAGAATGAAAAAGCTATATTGCTTAGAGAAATAGTATCATAACTTTCTACTAAGCTTATCTTGCTTAAAAATAAGAATTAAGGCCTAAAAAGAGCTCTCATAAATACAAAGAAGCCTAAAGGCAAAAAGTAGCCTTTATTACTAGGTTTACCATCAGAACAGGATAGTAGAGCACTTTTTATAAGCCCTAGTAAGGTTCAGCAAGCTTATAATATTATTTCTTAAAAGAATAAGCAAGCTACGCAGGAGCAAGCTCATAAAGATAATAAAAAGCTTTAACAACAACTTACAAAGCAAGCTAAAGAGAGTAAAAAGGCTGAAAAGGCTTAAATTTAACAAGAAAAATATGAACAGCATAAGCAAGAGACTACAGAAAAGTAATAGCTTAAAGATGAACAAGAATTAGCTAAATTAGCTGATTTATAACTTTAAAAAGATATTATATTAACTCCTAAGGCCTTAAAAAGCTCAAAAAAACAAGCTTCTAAGCAAGCACTACTAAAGACACCTCTGCAGGCTAATTTAAAGAATAATAGGGTAGTAGTTACTACAAATCAACAAGGCCGCGCAATACAGCCCCCTACACGTTTTCAGGACTAAATTTTATGTTATTTAGATTCTCCATATCTTATTTAGTACTACTCCAAGAATTTATTGTATTCGATTATTATATGGTGTTGTTAAGCTTCAAAATATTCTGTATAGTAAGCGGTTGAAATTATTCCTGAGGTAGGGTTATTCCTGAGGCGGTGAGGGACGGTAGGGCTAATGCTCGGCCTTCAATTGAATGAGAACCACAACTTCCAAGGATCATACCGTGTACGATATGATTTTCTCTTTGACTACAAATGGATTTATGAACCATCGCATATACTGAGAGAAAACTACAGGATTATTTGTGCAAACCTCAAAAACAGCCCAAATAGGTAACTCGTCTTTTGCTGCTGCTGATTGGATGGTTCGTGTTTCAGTGATGCTGATTGACTACATTGGGAGCAGAACTTTTGCCTCAGATGATGGACCAAGTTTGCTTGATTAGAAATAGACAGAGTTATCTCGGGTTTAAGCGTCTATTTGCGTCTACGATATTTGTTGATTCCGCATCTCAAAAGTATATAAGGTCACTTCTACTCCCTCGACTTTCTATTTTGAACTCAGTCCTTTCCGCCATTCAGTTCTATTTCACACAACAATTTACTTTCCTTTCAAGATCATATATTGTCTTTCTCATTTTAACTTACAGTCATGGCACCCGTAACTCGCACTCTCGGCAAAGACGGCCCCTCTGTGCCAGTCGTGGGATTTGGTCTCATGAGCATAGGGGGTGTGTATGGTGCTGCCCCGAGTGATGAAGAACGAACCGCTTTGCTTGATCACGCACACGCCATTGGCGAACGTTTCTGGGATACCGCGGACATCTACGCCGACTCCGAAGATGCCGTTGGCCTATGGGTGAAGCAAAACCCAGAGAAGCGCAAAGACATCTTTTTGGCTACCAAATTTGGTATTCAGTTTGATCGGGCTACGTACGCGCAGACTTTGCGCTCCGACCCTGAGTATGTCAAAGAAGCTTGTGAAAGGAGCTTGACGAGGTTGAACACAGACTATATCGATTTGTACTATTGCCACCGAGTTGATGGCAAGACACCTATTGAGAAGACTGTGGAGGCTATGGTCGAGTTGAAGAAGTACGGATTTTCCATCTAATTGATTCGAAAGAGCACGTATTTGGACTAACTCATATACTAGACAAGGCAAGATTCGTCACATCGGACTCAGTGAAGTCTCTGCCTCAACACTTCGCCGTGCACATGCAGTCCACCCCATCGCGGCTGTTCAGCTAGAGTACAGTCCAATTGCAATTGAGCTCGAAGATCCCAAAATCGGAGTGCTTCAAACCGCCCGAGAGCTTGGTATCGCCATTGTGGCCTACAGTCCAATGGGACGCGGAGTCATCAGCGGCGGTTACAAGACGGCCGAGGAGGTCCATGCCATAGACCCTTTTCTGGCTGTGCTTCCGCGCTTCTCGAAGGAGAACTACCCTAAGGTCCTGGATATGATCGCGACATTTGACCAAGTTGCCAAGAATAAAGGATGTACGACTGGTCAGTTGGCCATGGCTTGGGTGTTGAGTCGTGGTGATGACGTTTTTGTTATTCCTGGTACAAGAAAGATCAAGTACCTTGAAGAGAATTTTGCTACTCAAGATATTACTTTGACGCCTGCGGAGGAGAAGACTTTGTCGGACATAATCTACGCTACCAAATTTGAAGGAGGCAGATATCCCGAAGGGTGAGTCGTATTCTATATCTGTTCGAGTTGTCTATTGGCATGTCTCTGACAACAAGTATAGGTTTCCCGAAGGGTACGAGTTTGGGGAAACCCCAGCTCTTTGAGAGCTCTGAAGCATAACCCTGGCTGTATAGACAGTAATGAATACCGTTACAATGGACGAAAGCTACTACATGTATCATCATTTATAGTTCTGAATTCACACCTTTTCAATCACCTCCACGCGCCTCGTCTCTTTCTTCTCGTCATGCATCTCCCCCCTTTAGCCAACATCTCCACCCCTCTTAATAATTTTCCATAGCTCGTTAGCCCGTTTAACTGGCCCCTTCTCCTTGTTCATTAATGCAAGGTCAACAGCTTCGAGCGTGAATCCTGCCGTTTCAGGGAATAGGAAGTAGATCACAGGGATAAAAGCGAGGTTGAAGACGGCGAAGATAATGTAAACACGCCAACCGAGGTTGGTGGTGGCAGTTGGCACAAATTCGACGACGACGAAGGTTGATAGCCAGAGGCGAGCTGTTGCTAAGCCGGAGTCTTTGGTACGGTGAGCGAGGGGTAGAATCTCAGGTCCGTAGCACTGTAAGGTAATTGAATCGTTTAGTAATCAAACTTTCAACGGAGCAAAGAGAAGATTGATTGAAACATACCCAAAGACCGCCCATGAATCCCCAAGTATAGAGACTCTGGTGTAAGAAGTATCATCACGGCAGCAACAATACCACTGGCACGAGTGTCAACTGCAATACAAGCTGCCAGGGCTGCCATTACAGATGCCATACAGGCTGCAGAGAACATGAAAGATTTCCAACGGCCAGCTTTCTCAATGGTGTACCATGTTCCGAAGGGAGCCACTAGGAACCAGATTTGTAGAGAGCCGGACATCAAAAGTGATAAATTGTCGAGTAATCCGACGTAGTTTTGGAATCTAGACGAAGTTAGTATAGCCGGTTCAGCTGAAGAAGAAAAAATCCCCCTCGACTTTAGTAGTCTGTTGATACTCACATAACAGTGGTGTAGTAGCTGATCGGAGTACTTCCACTCCAAGCCTGGCAGGAGTTTAACAGACAGGCTAGAAGAACTCGGCACCGAGAGCACACGGCATCTTCTTTGAGTAGATCTTTCCATCCAGCTTGCTTCTTTTCCATCTCAAGAGCCTCGATAATATCGGAGATCGTAATAGTGAGAGCATCTTCTTCCACGACACCCTTGTGGGTTTGGAGTAGGCGTAGGATTTGAGTTGCTTCTTCGGTACGGTCTTGTTGGAACAGCCAACCGGGGGCTAATTTGTCTGATCAGTATTCTTCTTGACAAAATAAATTGAGGCGACGCACACTCAGGCATGAAGCACAGCATAAAACTGGTCAAAATTGCAATGAATGCCTGGAAGACCAATGGGAAACGCCAGCCTACACTGGAAGAGTAATCGGCCATCGCGTAGTCGATCCAGTATGCGAGAAGCTATACAACACAATGATGTCAGGACCATGGCCAATCTAGGATTTTCGAATAGTGGAATTATTACCTGGCCAACGATCAACAAACTCAGCGCACTGGTAACAGGCATGCCTCGAACTTTCCTAGAGACACTCTCGGATAGCCACAGAGTTACATTACTTGTGATAAGGCCGAGGCCAATCCCAGCGACGATTCTCCCAAAATCAGCTGCGGTTTCCCAAAGCTGGAAGCCTGCAACGTAGCGCCGATACCCGGCATGAGTGATTGTGAGACGGCCCCATTTACCGTTGGTAATACCCGTGAACAGACAACCGACCAAGCAACCGATGATGAATAGAGATGTCACGGTTCCTTGCATGCCGCTGCTGAGATGGAAAGTGCTCTCGAAAGTGGGAGACGTGAGAAGACCACCAATGACGCCGTCATCGTAGCCTAAATACCAAGGGTAGACGTGAGTCAGGAAGAACGAGCAACAGTTCTCTTATCCGAAGAGTAGAACTGGAGTAAGGAAGTCAGTAGATAGTACTTACCAAACAGAACAAAACCCACCCCAGATGACAAGGCTATACCAGTCAGCAGGCCATTGCCTTTTAGTCCAAGATATGGCATTTTTGATTGAAAGCGTATATACTACATTTGCGGAACGAATATGAGCCAGAGAAGCTGTCTTGTAAGTCCACAAACTTGATATACCGATGAATTTGAGAAAGGATTACATCGAGCATATGTACCTAGATACTGGAGAGCCTGGACAAAGATACGATTACCCCAGAATAAGTACTAGGTTTTAGATTGGTGGAATAATGAGTTTTCCCAAGGATTAACTTTTGAGGGTATTCCATGCTTCCCCACGGGGCGGTACCATGCCTGACTCCATCCCACGTCGAAATATCATCGAGTAATCGTACTCCGTGATTCATTTTCGGCGCGTTCTCCATTTCTCCACGTTGTGTAGATGCGATCGTCGAGTCAGTTGCCCTATAGAGCGGATACATGGCATAGCCCTAATTCTCAGCGGAGAGAATGCCGACACCACCCGACGAAAGATGGAATATCGAGATCCTTCCTCGCCAATGATGAGGCATACACTAAGCTCCACACCGTTTGCTACTTCTAGTTTCTGCTATGATCCATCTTCATGCGAGGTCAGGGACGACAAGGCCTCCACGCTAGGATTCTTGGAGATCGGATTGTTTGCGCGTTCCTACGAATCTCAACTGCGACGCGCATCGCTGATATTGATAGGAGAAGATCGCACCGACGGAATTTCCATTACATGGCCTTACATCGCTGGCTTGTCTGGACTCGCCAGAAACTACTAATGATGAGCTTGAAAACAAATCCAGCAATCGTTGTGTAAGGAACATAATGATCCTATCGATTAAACGCTTATACAAGGAGACCTCCAACGGAGCTATTTATAACACCAGCCTGGGTGGTAAGCTTCACTGTGGCCAAGGTAGCCTGATATAGGTAGCGCTGACCAACACGTATCTCTTCCAGGTCCAGCAGCACCAAAAGAAGGGGTGTTGAAAAACCTTTGGGCCATTCTTTTGGTTTCCGTCCGTTCCCACCGAGAGATATGTATGACGCTTTGAACATGACTAGTCATGCTTGCTAAATCAACATTGCAAGCTGGCCATTATCCACGATGTACGAAATTGGACGCAAAATTTATGCTCAGTTGTAGTGTGGAATTATCGTTGCTGTTGTTGGCACCTGCAACTGGGCGAAAATGCAACAATGTGACACAAAGCCACTCGGCGTATCCAAAATGTTTTCTTGTGTATATAACTAAAAATGGCAAAATTGTTTTGAATCTTTTGTTATTGAACCTGGTCGCGTGCGAAGGGGCCTTGTGCTTACTGAGTGCTATTTGATCCCCGGTTAGGTATATCATTTCTACCACTTCTTATGGGTAGTGCATCCTACACTTCAACTCCGCCCATCTTGCGTGTCTTTACAAGGTACATTAGCGTATCATTCATACAATTCATACAAAGAAAGTGCCCAGAACGAATACGGAGGTAAATCTACATCCGAATTAGTCATCGGCACTGATCGATCGCTGCGTTCTGATTTGGCCGCGGACTTTAGTTCGACAATACCAAAGAAAGATCATAAACTGATCTTCTCTTGCCGAAATCCGGCTGGGCGTCTCGGTCAACTGGTGTAAAATGGTGGAGCCTAGAACAGGTGACGTTGTTTATATTTTATAGATCGGATTGTTCTAACAATGCCCCTCGTTCTTGCATCATCACTGTCACGCTATGGTCAACCGTGGACGTTCCAGAGGATGCGTTACTTGTAAACAACGGCGCGTCAAATGCGACGAAGAGAAACCGAAATGTCAGTCATGCCAGCGCCTCGGCCTTCTCTGCGGTGGCTACAGGACGAAATGTGCCGAAATCAAGTTCAAGGATCAGAATCACAAATTCTTCACCAACGCAGTTCAGGTTCAGGATCAGATGCCTGCTCCTCGTCCGCTGGCTGAACCTGACAATGCTGTGTCATTTTTTCTCGGATACTACGCCAGTATGGGCCGCGATCTAGAATCCGCACGCGGTTTCTTTGAGATCTTGGTGCCGGTCTATTGCTCGCAGCCGCAGAATTCGGCGCTCTCGCTCGCCGTTTCAGCCGTCGCCTCAAGGATACTTTCCATATGGCGATATGGCCCGGACAGCTTCCAATCACCACGGGAAACTTATACACAAGCCATTACATCTCTTCAGAGTGCATTGCAGGATCCTGTTGAGCGGAGCAACCCAGCAAACTTGTTAGCAGTGTTGTCGCTACACTTGTACGAAAACATCGCCGCTATATACGGCCATAACTCGGCCACCAGAATACACCTTGACGGCGCAGTGTCTTTGCTGCCATTCGCAAATGTCCACCAAGTTAATGACATGATCGGCGCATATATTCGCAGATACATTCTTCATACTGAAGTTTCATCGGCAATGCGCCAGAAAAGGTCGTTACGGAGCATTGCATACATACGGCTCGGGAGCAAAGAGCTGATAGGTGCGCCGGATAATCCGAGCTCTGCACTTGATGCCATAGGGGTGTCTGTCGCGGAGTTGCAGGCCACCTATCTGCAAGCCGTAACGCAGAACGGTGTGGTGCCTTTGTCGCAGCAAAATCTAGCGGAGTGGATGGCTGAGGCAAAGTTCATTGACGAACGACTCCTAGATTGGGCACGAAACGTGCCGAATTATTGGCGGCCAGTGAAGCTCATAAGTGGACAAGATATTGACCCATCTATTCCCACCTATTGCTCTGTCTGCGAGGTCTACCCTACCTGCCAAATCGCAACAATTTGGAACCTATGGCGCGTCCAACGCCTCTTGCTCGTCAACATATTCTTCAACTCGCTTTATAAGATCTTATACGGGAGACACCCCGAGTCTATCAATGATCAAACATTCACCGAAAATCAGGATATCGCTGAATGTACACGGATTCTTCAAGACCTGGTAGATTCAGTGTGCTACAGCGTACCATTCTGCCTTGGCAATAGAACAAAACCGTCAAGCATTGCCGACTTTACCGACCCAGCTATTCTCTTTCCTAGCGACCATATCCTGTTCCCTGAGTACGGAAATGGTTTAAGTCAACAATGTCACGACTTAAATATGTCGAGAGACGAGCACAGGCGCCATATCATCAGCCAAGGCCTGTGGAGTATCATGAGTCCCCTGAGTCGCCTGATGACCTTTTTCTTGGAAGATGACAGAGCCATCATGGCCTTTCTGAGACCGGGTCAGTACGAGTGGATTCGGGAACAGTCTTTACGTGTCAGTGTGTTGCTTCGTATTCCGTCAGCCGAATCCGACGATAGCAATGAGAGGCACCTCGTTTTGAACTCGTCCTCACCACCAATTTCTGCAAACAATGGTGTTGAGCAACTTGTGAAGAGGGTTAGAAAAGGCGCAATATTTATGAGTGGGCCGTAGCACTTACTGGGGCAATCTAGTCTACCGAAGGGCGCATCTCTAAAATCCAGTGTCCTCAATCATACAAAGACGCTCTTTAAAATGGCAAAATGTCATTTGACGTTCCTCTTCATTAGGATCCAACAGCAACCCATAATGTTATTCCCTGGTTCAATGCTTTCAACATCGGATAATAATTCCGCAGGATTCTGAGATTGAAATCCGCGAGCCAGTTTTGATATTCCGTACTAAAAAAACAAAAAAAGGAGTGAATGACATGAGATGAAAAGAGCGAAACGACATTCCTTACTGACTGTTATGGTGTTATGGCCATTGGTTTTATATTTAATCTAGTTCTGCCTGTTTCTAACTACCATCCGCCGTTGTAGTTGTACTGATATTCACGCCTATATTTGATGAATTTCGTTCTACGGCAAGCCCTAATGCTGGAACAAGAATTTTATTTATTGGATCAAGGCAGTAAAGGATTACTAGTATGCCTAGCGCGGTTTTTAATCAACAGAAACCTATTGATCGAAGGATTGTAAACATCTCAAGCAGATACCCGTCCAAGACCAAAGGACTTGATATCCGAAAGTCCGTTGGATTTATGTAGCTCTTTTTCCTCTATGATTGCACCTTATACGGGTCAAGCTATTCATATAATGTAAACACTGTGTCAAGTTTCGAACTGGGCTTTAAGAGAGCGGACCTGGTTACATCTATACTTATTTCCTTACCTGCCGAGGACCTTATCTGACCTAGACACTTCACATCGGTCTTCGTCTATAGAAATACAAGAATGGCTTCCGCCAAAACAGAGCCGCGCGAGGAAGCTGGAACGAATTCATCCGAGGCGGATACCTTTCGTGAAAAGGATGGCCCCAAGGCAATGGCCGACGCTGATTATCCACAGGGTCTGAAATTTATGGCTTTGGCAGGAGCGTCTATAATTGCGGTCTTCCTTATTGCATTAGATCAGGTATGATCATAGTTCTCTTCTCCATGGAAAAAATCGAAGTTGACAAAGGAAATTCTAGACCATCGTTGGCACGGCTATCCCCAAGATAACAGACGAGTTCCATGGCCTCAACGACGTGTCATGGTACGCAGCGGCCTACTTTATGACTTTCGGTTCTGCTCAGACTTCTGCTGGCAAAATCTACAAATACTTCAATCTCAAGTGGACCTTCTTGGTATCCATGTTTATCTTCGAGTTGGGAAGTCTTCTATGCGGAGTTGCACCCAACTCCAAAGCGCTGATCGTTGGTCGAGCGATTGCTGGCGTGGGTGGTGCCGGCCTATCTGTCGGTGGAACGAGTATCGTAACTCTCACTGTACCACCTGCAAAGCGACCAATGATGATGGGCATTATTGGTATGACATATGCTGTTGCTGCAGTTCTAGGGCCTATAATTGGAGGAGCATTCACGGATCGTGTCACTTGGAGATGGTGTTTCTATATCAACTTGCCCATTGGCGGCCTTGCTGCTGTATCCGTTTTCTTCTTCTTCTATCTTCCTGCTGCTGCTGCCCCACCTAAAGTCCCTTTGACGAAGAAGCTACTACACATAGATCCAGTCGGGATTACGCTGGCTATGGGAGGCATTACCTGCTGTATACTTGCCCTCCAATATGGAGGAAGCTCACACCGCTGGAACAGCAGCGTTGTTATTGGCCTCCTTGTAGGCTTTGGGCTTATTGTCATTGCCCTAGTCGGTTGGGAGATCTGGCTTGGAGAGTATGCCATGATGCTACCAAGACTATGGAAGCACAGATCACTATCGGCCACAGCACCTTATCAGTTCTTCTTTATGGGTAGCTATGTTGCTCTCTTGTATTATCTACCCATATATTTCCAAAGTATCCTTGGTGCAAGTGCAATCAGATCTGGAGTTGACAATCTCCCCCTCGTACTTGCAGCGGCTGTCTTCGCTCTAGCCGGGGGAGCAGTTGTAATGTCGACTGGCCGCCCCCAACAAGTCATGTTTGTGGGCTCTATGCTTTCCACGGTTGCAGTCGGCTTGATATACACGCTCGATATTGGCACTCCAACGTCAAAGTGGGTTGGGTATCAATTCTTTGTTGGATGCTCGATGGCCTTTGCCATTATGCATGGCTTGAGCATCGCTCAGGCTAATGCGGATCCAAAAGATCTTTCGGCCGTCACTGCAAATCTTCTTTGTGCGTTTTCAACCTCTCTTCCCACTATTTAATCGGATTGCTAACATGATTTTCATCAGTCTTCCAAACACTAGGAGGAGCTTTCAGCACTTCAGCGGCACAATCGGCCTTCGTTAATAGATTGCTCGCAACTCTACCAAAAACCGCTCCTAGCGTGAATCCTGGTCTGGTGCTCATTACGGGCGCCTCGGAGCTTCAAAAAGTCTTCCCACCGGATGTTCTCCCTGGGGTTCTGCAGGCATATATGGTTGGGATCAAGGCTGCTTTCATAGTCGCAATTGCTTTCTGTGGTACTGCGTGCTTGTGCACCCTGGCCGTTCCCACGAAGAAACTTCCCTCTCATGCAAATGGTGATGCTCCTATGGTAATGGGTTAGATTGTCGCTGCGGAATATACCGGCAGAAGGACTGATATTTTTCCATGTATTATTGTACTTATACTCTCCGCTAATAAACTTGTGATAGAATTGAGAAATCCCGTTAACCTAAGTCATTCTCCTGAGAATCAGGAGTCTTTGTCAAAACATTTCCACGTCGATAATAATAAATCATGTTTCATCAAAATCGGGGGCCTTGCCAGGTCGATAAATTCCAAGGTTGTGTAATTTCCCAAACTTCTGAACATTGAAGCATTAAATTGTGCTACAGACATTCAAGTGGTTTGGCATTTCTCAGTTGTAATGACAGTCTTGCAGTCTTCTTCCATGTATACCTAGGTATATAGCGGAGACGTCCACGGGTTGCACAACGCAACACTACCTAGGTACCTAGGTAGTGAGTAGATTTCGCTTTTATTGGAAGTAAGCGCAAAGCAAATGGTCAGAAATAAAACAAACATCTTGGAAGATTGAAATCCTTGGTGCTGAAGTAAGTATCTATTTGGCAATGTTCACAGCCAACGATTCGGTCGTACGTATTGAGATTACCTAGCCCTAAGACGGGAACTCGAAACGTTGTCACTGGTTTTGCAGATAATACATGTTCCTCTGCAAAAAAAATCCTTTTGAGTAAGCCGAAGGATACGCAAGATTGTTGACAAAAAATTCGGTCGTCAACAACGGCGATGTCGTTGCTCATTATGGCTCCTGTTCGTTTTTTAAGGGCTCTTCTTTCGGTTTCCAGTGGGGGATGTCAAATCTCAGTCTGCTGTTATCATCCATGGGTTTCGCGACAATTATACGAAGGGGTCTTTTATCGTTGCTTGTGCTCTGTCAACGTGGGTTATTGTCCCAAAAATAATCATACAAACACCCAACTTATGTAGCACAGCACGACGCATGTACCTATCGGATGCTACCGGAATGAACACGAACTCTCCCCACCAAATAAGCAATTTATGAAGCTGAACAGGGTTAGTCCGCCCCTATAACAGCAGCTTTAAGCTATTCAAAGCCTAAAAGCTCGGAATTTTCTGCCCAATGTAGCCAAGAGGCGGGCTGACAGACGACGGTCAACATCCAACATCAACGCAAAAAAATTCCGCATCATCAAGTACGAAGGGGACGAAAAAGCAAGGTACTGACAGAACCGGAACCCAGATTCCTTGGTACTGTGAGACTTTGACCCGATTGATCGTCCGTTTCATATAGTTACGCGATATATTCGAGACACTCGGTCAATTAAGGGCAATAAATTGCCTCAACGCAGTCAAAATGCCAAACATCTCTGCAAGCAAGAAGGCATTGGTTGGCCGGCCTTGTCTAACCTGCCAACGTCGGAAAATAAAGGTATGTGGTCCAACCTACTTTAGTCCGTGAATTAAATATTTGCAGCAACTAACGTTTGATCTTGTGATTTTGTTTTCAATAGTGTGACCGAGCAAAGCCGGACTGTCAACGATGTCAGAAGGCTGCGCTGCAATGTGGCGGTTATTCTTCCGATTCATTTGTCCTTGTGGTTCCCACCCGACGCCTCGGTGAGGGAAACAATAAGGTCAGATTAAGGCGTGCCAAAGGCAAGGGAAATGGGGACAGTGCGACCATACAGGGAGATGATACAAGCAGCAAGACGAACAACGACGGGTGGAGGGACATGGTATCCGGGCTGTACGCCGAATCTTACATTAATGTAGCCCCTGAAAATAGGATGCAGGTCCTGTCCTATTTCCTGGAACGTTATTTGCCGGCTTCTATGGCTAGTGACCGCAAATTTATTACCCCGTCTTCTTGGATTCGGAGTCTGCCGAATCTACTAGGTCGGTGGGAGGTACTGGATACCGCTCTCTCCGCGCTTTGCCTTGCATACATAGGTGACGTGCATCAAGAACACGTGCATTCGCATGAGAGCCAACGATATTATAATGACGCACTACAGAGACTAAGATCCATGCCACTTGATTTGCTGAAGTCGGCCAATGAGGGCGTGCTTACAACGACAATGATTATGGCTTTGTACGAGGTAGAGGATTACTCATCGTTTCATCTTATCCATCTGCATGACTGACATGGTTTAGCTCTTTCACAGTACCTATGGCCGTCTTCAGGGCTGGATGGTTCACGTCAAAGGCGCCTCGCGACTTCTCGAACTTCGCGGCCCACCTACCAAGGAAGCCCCTCTCAATATGAGTCTATATAACCGCGTGAGAAATACCGCAGTGAGTCAATTCACCTGGTAGATAGCTTTGTATTCGCAGAGCTGATTCAAAAACCTAGTTGTGGGACGCATATGGAAGCCGAAAGATGCTATTCTTGGCTCGCCCGGAATGGCAAAACTTGTCGAATACTCCTCATGATATCTTCCTGGACTGTCTAGTTTGCATTCCAGGTCTATTAGAGGCGTCCGATAATATCCTCTCATCCATCCAGTCAGGGAAAATTGACATTCAAGGGATCGATGACCTCCTCAGCTGCTGGCATGCAATCATTGTGCGGCTTACGCAGTGGTATGTCACGTTCGAAGACCAGGAGCCTGTCGGTCTCTACGAAAGTGGTCCACTAGGTCCCAAAAGCCATCCATATCTTGACGCAGACAAGCCCCATCTCTACTCCATGTTCCCACAAGTCATATCCTTTCGGGATACATATGTGGCTCAAAACATGCTGATGTATTGGTTCGGTCAGCTTGTTATTAATACCGCAATGTTTCAACTGTATGCTGCCAGAGAAAAACACCAGACTCGACTGAATCGCGAGGCATTTCCTATGGGTTATAAAGGAGTCCATACAATTTCAAAGGAAAGTGTGCAAAAGGCTGGTGACTACTATGCAACCAAAATCTGTCAATCCGCTGCTAGCCTCCGGGGCGGATATGGCTTCCAAATCATCATGGTTCCGCTCTGGGCAGCACAGCAATTTTATGACATTTGCCAGGATCCTAGATATGACTGGTGTCAAACAGTGTTGAGAAATTTTGGAGCTGCTAGTGGTTTTGCGTCTGCTGAGGCGTTAGGGTTTTTGAAACCCACACAATATCCCGGGATCACCATGAATGGAGACACCATCATTAATAATATCTAATTATCATTATGTACATAGCATATAATAATAAGACTTACGAACATATTTTAAAGTTCAAGACACATGTTTTTCTGCGTTGCTTCTCTTCGCCCCCATCATCTTCCAAGGTTTTGGTGTTTGTAAGCAAGTCTGGTTAGGGCATGGAGCTCCGTCGTCACTGAAAATTATTATGAATTAAGTCCTCATACTACATAAAATACAATTCCTGAAATATTATAAAAGACCAATTTCTATCCAATTCTAAAAACAATTATTATTTTTTATCTATACATCAAGTCTCTACTATTCTCTACCTTGTCTCATACCTCCAAAGCTCGGTATAACTCGCAACAACCATGTCTCAGATCACCGAAAACAAAGCTGCATGGATTACCGAGAAAGGAGCACGGCCCTTCAAAGTTGGACCAGGGCCTATACCGAATCCTGCAGAAAATGAAGTCGTCATCAAGGTTGCTTATACGGCGATGAATCCAGTCGACGTGATAGTCAGTTCGGTCCTTGTCGGGTTCTGATAGTCATTGTCATCGACATGAAAGCTGATGCTTTGCTTGGATATAGATGCAGGAAAGCCCGCAGTTGGAACTTCCATATCCCTTTGTTTTAGGAGTGGATTTATCTGGTACGGTTGTTGCTCTAGGATCCGGTGTGACACGATTCAAAGTCGGACAACGAGTGACCGGGCATTGCGATGGTCTTCTCACCAAGAAAACAACAAATTCTGCATTCCAACAGTACGCAACATGCCTTGAAGTGCTGGTTTGTCATATACCAGACTCGGTGCCTTTGGTCAATGCCGCTGTGCTACCCCTTGCTGTCGATACAGCATCGACAGGGTTGTTTTCCATTCTCAAATTGCCTTTTCCAGTAATTGATCCAAAGCCGGCGGGACGGAAAATTCTGATTTGGGGTGGAAGTTCGTCAGTGGGGTCTTGTGCTATTCAGTGAGTGACATCTTTGCCCTTCGTTATTTCTTCCACGGGCATATTGCAGGGTGCAATGATTTTCGGAAAACGAACCCAAACTAATAATATAATTGTTTAGGCTAGCAATTGCAGCTGGTCTCGAAGTTGCTGCAACAGCCAGTTCAAAAAATCACCAGTACGTGAGAAGCCTAGGAGCCCGACATGTGTTTGATTACAATGATCCGGAGGTCATCAACAACATCACGGCTGTCTTACAGCCAGGAGATTTGGTGTATGACTGTATCGGATATGATAAGGTCCGTGCAACCTGTACAGAGATTCTTCAGAAAATAGGCGGTGGAACGCTCCCAACTGTCCGCTGGTTTGCGCCAACTGAGACCGGGAATGTGAAAGTTGAATTCGGTATGTTCACTCAACTGGCCCAAAGTTTTTGAGCAGAGAAACAAAAGTTTTTGAGTAGAGAAACAAAGCAGAGTTGTGCTAACTATAGTTCGAACGTTCAGTCCATGGTCTCCTTCCAGGACTTGTTGATACCAGTATTGGCAAGGCAGTTTGGGGCAATTACATCACGGAAGCCCTGGAATTGGGAAAGCTTCAAGCTAAGCCAGACCCATATGTCATTGAGGGTGGGCTTGAAAGGATACAGGACGGGATAGACATGCTCAAAAAAGGCGTCTCTGCTCAGAAGATTGTGGTGGAAATTGCAAAGGCTGCTTAACCGCTTGTCAGGATGAAATTGCCACACACTCTCCATGGGATATGTCGACAGTCTAGCTCTATACAGCCTAGTCGGTGAAAAGGTACTATGCAAATATGCTTTTAATTGGTTTATAAGTTCTGAAATCTATACACAAATTTTGAATGATCAGTCTTGTCATCATATGGACGTGCAAACAGGAATCTATTCCACTAACATGTTGATATGAAGGGCGCTATTAAGTGCCGTGCAAAGAGCAATAATGACAAGAGCAGGGTTGATCTTGCGGGTTGTGTTATCAATGACAGAATGATCTGCAATAATGTGTGTGGCTCGGAGGATCTAGGGTTTAAACTATCAGCCAGATATCATTCTTGAACGGAGACTGTTAGCTCACCATTGCAGCAACGACCGGTTGAACAGCGCGAAACGATGCATTGAAGTATTTATTTTCCATCCCTGCTAATGAGTACAGGTAGGATGCAAGAATCATAATCATAAGGCCTGGCAAGACAAACGCGATACCAGCAACGAGACCCCCAAGCTTACCAGCCGACAGACAACCAAAGAACATACATAGCTCTGTTGCCCCCGGGCCAGGGAGTACCTGGTAGACAGAAAATACGCGCTGAAACCTGGCGAGTGTGATCAATTTGTCTTTAACCACTAACTTTTCTTTGATAAGTGCGATTTGAGCCACAGGACCTCCCCACGCAAAGAGACCGAAGCTGTAGAAGAACCAAAACAACTTGAGAAGCGGAAGGTGAGGAACATTGGAATTGTCCTGCAAACAGGGGTCATCGTTTTCCTCTGAGCTCAACGACTCCTCTATCGAGACGGACGACGAGACTGCTTTCTGGGCTTCAAGATCGGTCACTGTACTATTTGAGTTGTTCGCTTGAGATACGCCTGTGAATTGTGGTTGTACTGGTGTAGTAGCCATGGTTAAAGATATGATTGATATTCTGTGTCTTTGGTATCCTGCTTCTACGCCTTCCAGACACAGATTCTTATAAAAATCCACAGTTCAATACCTCACCATGAATCATTGGCCCATCGTTGGAATCCCGCATTTTCATATGATTCCCTGATCTCCGTCTACATTATCAAGGTGGCAACTGGTCACACATACGTGACCTTCGACGTCTGTGTCTGTGTCCTCATCATATCATATATGGCAACATATCCGCAAGCCAGTAGCAGCTTTATCGATTCAACAACTTCAACATTGAAGAGAAGAGTGGTCTTCTCACGAAACACCTCGGAAATCTGAGTGGTGCAAGCCCGCGAATATTTTCCACGTTGACTGGAAAATTGGTTAGTAGTATGCCATGATATTCAGCAGTTTGATACATTTACCAGAGCCATTGTTTGCTAGGGTAGATTGCATTTGGCTAACGTTACATGGATTGAATAGAGCACTGCCGGAGAAGCCCTGGTACAACCACAACCTCCGCATTGCAGAATTTCTGCTCACCTTGCCAACTGAATCTTATAATTGACTAAGAATCTGTCAGCCTTGGAGCAGTGCACTCAGTCTGGTTTCAATGTTCTACTGTATACTTCGCTGCTTGTATATCCTGAATGCCGCTTGCCTACCTAGGTTACAACGGGATATTCCAAACTAGGAATGAGACGGTTTCACAGATACTCCGTGGTGTTTTCCCTGTAGACGATTTTACAGTGTATGCAAGATCTACTTATTTTTTAGGAATGACTGTCGGATTTGAGCCTAAGAGCGGTCATTACGGTTAGGGTTACCGCTGTTGATTCTGCTACCATCCATGGATGAGAAAGTGAAGGCTTCCCTTTCAGAACATGGAATAATTCGTTTAGAGATAAAATGGAAGAAGAAGACTTCCCCTGAATGTGAGATTGGCCCCAGTATCTTGACTGAGGCTGAGTTTTGAGTTTCAATTCGGGCAAAGAATGGCATTAGTAATCCACTGTAGAAATATTTTCAATTTGCACGGAACTCCGTTGTCAACTTCTGGCTTACTTCAGCATATCCACCTGAAGATTACATTTCATGCACAATTGGTTCACTAACTAATATATTTGCAGCTCTTATCGATAATATAATCTTTCTTCCGGACCAAAATCGTATATGACGCAGCATACTGCTTCCACGGTCGACAAAGCAATCAAGATGACTGCTCCGGAAACACTCTCATGCCTTATTTGCGCAAAAGAATTTAATAACAGTGAGCTTGATCAGTTATATCTTCTGCGAAGTGTAATTGTATGTAAGGCGCTAATTGTCTATAGAGAAATCTTTGGTCCGACATACATCATACTGCAAAAAGGCCATCGGACGCGTAAGGTCTAGAAAGCGAGCATGTCAAGCTTGCACCAAAGCCAAAGCACGTTGCGATGCTGCTATTCCACATTGTTCGCGGTGTTCGGCGCGTAGTCTTAGATGCGATTATGCCCCTGACTCTCATACTCAATATCAATTACAAACATCAAAGTCGCGAACGAGCCACCCAATATCTCAGGGAGCGTTGGATTACCCGGCCGATACTCTGAGAAATCAAGAAGCCTTTAACACAGACATCGTCAAATCCCGGCCTTATCATGATTATGACCCTTATTCAGTCACCCACAATTCCAATACCTTCGACGGCGTGAAGATTAACGCAGAAGATTTCCAACTCACAGGTGGCGAATGGGAGTTTTCTGACGAGAATGATTCGGTCACACAGGAATCCCTAACAACACTGTTTCCCAGGCCTTTGAGACTATTTGTCCCCGAGTGTTTTGCTAAGAGCAGAAATCCTCTGGTCCAACGTTATCTTCTGTGTACGCTCCGCTCGTATCCTGTCATGATGCTTCGCGGCCAGAATCCTCCATTCATTCACCCGCATACCCTTTTCAACGACCCCTGCAATCTTCAATCTGGGCAAGCATTCAAGGCAGGGCCGTTGGCTGTTTGCAATGAACTCTTACAAATGTTCACGATGAAGAACCGGGATAACGTCGTCCAAATTTGGCGAGCTATCAGAATGGAGCAAGAAAGATTATTGTCGGAGGTCTGTTGAATCTAAACTCACTGTGAGGTACTTTTCAGAAATGCTAACAGAACTCAGTGTCGAAGCTATGACTACCACCATACGATTGCTGCTCTACAGGCCATCTCCATATACTTTATTCTTCGTATCTTTGAGAAGAATGAAGAGGCAACCGACTTTGACGTTCCTCTGGTACAGACGATGTTGGTTAGTACTGCAATATACAATATATTCTGTGCCGGAATTACGCCGGTGCTAACTTTCTGGTACTTGACAATAGGAGCTTGCGGTCCATATGACTCGACTAGCGAAAACTCGTTCTCGGCTTAACCTTTCAGACTGGCAAGACTGGATTTTAACTGAATCGATGATTCGGTAAGGCCTTCTATCTCGCCGTCTTCTCCTCACTACTGGCAAGCATAGTTACTGACAGACTTGTAAATAGTACGTCTATATTTTTATGCATCATGCCATTATTTTTCGATATATACCCGGCCATTGTTCTCTTCCATCATTGCAACGGAGAGTCACTTCGCAACAGTCGATTACCAAGCGGACGAAATATATGGCAAGCAAACTCGAAAGCAGAATGGCTACGAGAGTATGAAATGCAGAGTCGAAGAGTCATATCTCACAGCTCAAAGTCAAGATTGACGTATGCAGATCTGTTGGATTATAATCTCAAAAACGACGGTAGTCTTGACTATTGGTTGTCAGAGATTGACGACTTTGGGAATTTCGTCATGTCTGCGGCGACTTTACAGAATTGACACATTACACATTCGTTTTTGTACGATAATAGGGAAAATGCATTTGTGTTTATTCCATCATCATGGCATAAATTGGAACTCCCTCTCCTCCATCCTGTAACTCGCCGTTTGGAGCGGCTTTTCCTGCGCCCATGCGCAGGGTTGCGACGGTCTTGAAGCCTAAATGCTCATACACCTGCTTGCTGTGCTCGCTCACAGCTTCAAGCCAAATAGGCAGGCCATCCTGCTTGGCACGCGTAATGTAAGGCTCGAAAAGAGCACGCACAACACCTACAAGAGTCACTTCTCTCTTCTAGTATGCAATCGCAGGACCAACTTCATACCTGGATCGTTTCTTTCCGGATGTCTTGCAATTATGTTCAGATACCAGTACTTTCTGTCACCCAGAAACTCCTTCTTGGCTTTTCCCGCCATTGCTCTGTACTCGACAACTCCTTCATCATCGTCAGCGCTGGCGGGTAGATCAACGCCGGGAGGAAACCTGAGTCATTCATTCATATTGGCACGATTGAAATGTAATTTCAGTAAGAAATAAGATGAAACATACCAGATTGCCGCAGCAGCGAAATTGTCCGCTTCGATCAGTTCTCCGCCTCTTGATTGCTTGTAAGTCGTCCATTCAACCATCTTCGGACGGAGGAGGTCCATGGGAATACTAGACACGGGCCATGTTGAAGTTGGAGTTCGTAGTACATAGACAGTAGGTGCGCTATCGCGGAACGCCAATGCAAAGAGGTTCGAGATGGTGCGAATGTCGCTTGTGATGCTGACTCGAGGAGGCATACTGGACCGGTCGGTTTACGGAAAACAACTATGAATAGGGAACGGAACACAGGTATTTTCAGATTAGATGATTGTGGTACAAAGGATCAATAATAAACATATGAACCCCCGAAAGATGAGATGTAGTTTATAGGGCGCAAGGACTTAGTGTATTTTTGGATTCCGTGTCATGTTTTGGTGTTCTACACTTATGAGTCATACTCATAGCAAAACACACCGTCTTATGTGTATGGGCATGGATCATCATCCTTACATGCTGAATCAGGTCGCTCTTAAAGCAATAAAACAAATAGACAAATATTACAGCTGTTGGAGCGTGGAATTCTCATGTAGCTGAATCTTGACTGCTAACCCTATGCGGTTTCGTGTTCGTATTTGTAGCAGGTCAAATGGATCTATCTTGCTATCCATTTTTAATATCATCTCATAATGAATCAAGATATCAGACTAAGATACTCGTTTTCAAATAGTTGATGGATCTAATGAAAATGATCCTATCTTCTGGGGTTCTTTGATTAATACCTCCGACAACGAACAGTGATATGATAGGTCTGATATTCCACAAAGCAACGATTTATGACCCAGGTCTTTGTTCCAAAACTAATCGGTTCAGTTGTAGAGAGTTTCAAGCATATTCGCAAGATAAAAAATAGAAACGTTACATTGTAAGCTTTCTTAATGTATGCACCCTACTACTTCGCAACGACGCTCACCCCAGGACATCGTATACCGCACCTCACAACTTCGTCCACACTGACGAAAAGTTGATTTGGCTGCAGAATGTCATCGTTCCCACCCATCAACAGCGAATCCGGCGGTTCCGAAGCATCAGCTGAGCCAGGGCCGACCTTTTGTCCATGGAGTGGCCCTCCCGAAGAGCACACCGTCTTGGTACAGTCCAATGAAGTTCATTTGATTCCGTTAGGCGATCAAAATTGTCACCACAAGCTCGAAGTGACTGCGCAAGATACCCTTGACAGCTCCTCAGCCGCAGGGAAGCGTCTGACAGACGACCTCATTATTTTCTCCTCTAGATCAGGCGTCATCTTCGGGCGTATTCCGAATTCACTCTCCGACGATGCAGTCGTTCAATGGCTCAAGTCATGTGTTGAATACATCAGTACCAGTGAACAAGCTGCGTGGTGGCACACAGGTCACTCTGGTCCGTGGGCCGGTCATACTTTTGCGCCGATGAATGCAAAACGGACGAAATGCATATACTCTCATTCACGGAATGACAAAGAACGGCCCTGGATAATCTTGGATATTCTGATCGCGTATGCGGAAAACAAGCCATGGGTTTTGGGCTGGGAGGACGTCGCGAATCGCGTGGCTATAATTGAGGGGAGCTTCTATGTGCCCCGACAGCACAAACGACGGAGGAATGTTCAAAGGCGAAAAGAGCAATCGGAAAAATCGAATCCCGCCAAAGTCAGTTTCATCTGGGACCCAGTCGAGCAGCTAAGAGAGGTGATACTCAGGCATGAGGAGTGGAAGGATGACCTTTTGATAGAACGGGTCGAGATGAGTTTGATATAGGTCATAGGTAGTCAGGCCGACAGCAATTTGCCAACAAGTCCTAATTGACTCTCTTCACCATATAATCGAGTATCCATGGTAATATTCCCATATCAATCAAGCATCCGTCCTAAGTCATTAATCATTCTCGCAGGACCTAAGTACGTACGAGTTCTTATAGACACTCATAGAAATTGCTCTGTAAAGAGGAATCCCCATTTTTCATGAAATGCTTCGCCAATGATCCAGGCATTCGGATCCCACGGTTGCCCGCCGGGCTTGATCTTGAAGCTACTCATGCAAAATAGATCGCGCAAGAATTCCTCCTCTTCCACAAGGCTGATAGCGTTGATCAGATTGTCACGCATGTCAGGGAACGGGAAGCGATCAATCCATAGCGGATGGATGGTTATCAGCTGTAGTGCAGTCGGCTGTAGTGTGCTGGGAATGCTTGGATCCACAGGTCGTGACTTGGCTGGATAAACTGTTGAGCAGCTCAGTCCCATCATGGAGCCATTCATGTATAGAGCAGTCCAAACGTTCATAGACAACTCTACCTCCACGGGGCTGCCCTTGGTTGGTGGCATAGGGACCAAAGAAGCCATAGGCGAGTTGGAGACTAATGACGTCTCCCTACTCAACGGCGGATTTTTGCCGGCTGATGCTGATGGTGTCAATAGGTTTGTATTTTCTACAACAACGCCATCCCGTTCAGAATGATTGCTTTTGAGCTCGGCCAGCCGTTTCCCTGTGTAAGGTGTCAATTCATATGCATAATAATTCTGTAAGTAATGCCAACGGAGAGCTCATACGTCTGGCACGCTGTGCTAGGCGGTCTTGGATCCGTTTCCGCTGTTTGCGATCCTCCACGATATACCAATCATCGGACTTGTCGTTACTTTTTGGGCGCACCATTGTTCTAGCTGTCCAACCACTTTCGAACAGGAAGAAAATTCAAGTGAAGGCAAGGAAGAGTGAACCTTGAAACGTGGGGGAGAAGCTGCGATGAATCGTCGAGCTGGTGACTAATCATTGGTCGGTTGTTGATTACTAATTTACATCACGTGCAAGACTGACGGAACGGCATAATATCTCTCCGAAATGTGCCGCCTGATCATTCAGGCCCCAATGGAACTTCAACATGAACACAGACGGACAGAAATGTCGGGTCACTAAACTATGAGTCTCAATCTAAAATTAGGCATCGTTTCTATTCATGTCACTAACTTCCTGCTGTCCTTCTCGTTCTAGCTGATTATCAGCCCTGCCTATTGCTGAGTGAATATAAGTAGAAGCCACGTGTAAGTCCACGCGAGGCTGTACGTGCAATATCTATCGCGAGTTGCGACAAATGTAACGTATGCCCTTAGCACGGATACCGGCTGCCTGTGAGTCTTAAACGATGATTGGAAAGTGGAGTCGGCCCCTCCATTAGCCTGAGCAGTGGACATGAACTTCAGGGGTCACGGAAGACGCCGGCGAACAGTGTAAACGCAAAGATTGGATGGTCAAGGGACTGGGGACTCGGACTCGGACTGGTCAGTCAGTCAAATCACAGGCTGGCTGTTGAACATGTCTCTGATTTATTAGTGCTCGTACAGCGCAGTGCCGCCAGTGCGTACCAAAGTCAAGTGATGGTTTCAGATGAACCCGAAGATGGCGGGTGGATCAGCAAATAAGCAACGCTGACGAGGTAACTAACTTAGTATGCAGGTACTAACTACTAAGCATTTGATTAAATTGCTTGTGTTAGTTGATCGATAGTAATAAATTGTATACCCCGCGCCGTCGGGATATTGCTCAGCTCATTTTTTTTTCTATCTTCTTCTTTACAGACTGTTGTCGCTGTCAAATCCGTTTTTCAGTCCCCGCGTTCACATCTGATATTGTTAACGTAACGACCTCGAATCCAATCAACAAGGAAAAGCACGAGGAGATAGTCCGGGAGTGGACGGAAGACACAAGAAAACTAATATAAGCATGTCGTACCAATACTCTCACCAAGATCACGGCCATCCGCCTCTACCACCTGACTGGAGAGCCCAATGGGTGCCGGAAGAGAATCAATACATGTTCATTAACGAGCGCACCGGTCAGCGATCATGGCACCATCCCGAAGTACCTCATTCCGGCGGAAACTACGGGTCTGGTACTAGAGATATTGGAGGACCTCCCGGCCAAGGAGGCTACGGTGGTCCTCCCCCAGGAGGCCGCGGTTATGGTGGTCCTCCTCCTCCAGGATCTGGCTACGGGGGCCCTCCTCCTCCAGGTGGCCGTGGATATGGTGGCCCTCCACCTCCTGGTTACGGTAGTCCTTCTCCGGCTGGCCGAGGTTATGGTAGTCCACCTCCTCCACAGGGTTATGGCAGCCCTCATCCTCCGCAGGGCTACGGTACTCCGCCTCCTCAGGGATACGGAACTCCTCCAGCACCAGCTCAGCAGAAGAATCATAACTTGGCATACGGTATTGGTGGTGGCGTTCTCGGTGCTGCAGTAGGTGCCTGGGCAATGCACGAGCATGACAAACGTCAGTATCCCTTTTTGAGTTCGCTTATATAAATCTTAGTCGTATATCTAATATCTATATATATATAACAGATAAGGAAGAGGAGAAAGAAGAAGAATTTCGCGAAGAAGAGAAACGCCTGGTAGACCGCGAACATGCCCGAGAACGCGAGCAGGAGCGCGAAATCCAGGAACAGCGTCAAGAGCTATACGAAGAGCAGCGTGAAGTTCAGCGCGAACGTGATGAGCGCTACGAAGCGGAAGCTCTCTATGAGAATGAACGTCGTTATGACGAGGAGCGACGTTATGATGATGAACGACGTTTTGAAGAGGAGCGGTACGAGGATGAAAGGCGCTATGAGGATGAGAGGCGTTATGATGATGAGCGCCGGTTCATTGAGGATGAGAGGGTCATTGATGATGTGCGAGTCATTGAAGATGAGCGCCGTTTCGAGGATCGATATGACGATCGATGGTGATTTGCTTCATCTATGGCTTTAGTATATACCTAGGTACCTAGGCAGACCGAGTGTCTTTACGTTTTGCGAGATTTAATTGCACGTTGACGGTTGCTTTATTTCTACATATTCCCGAGGTCGGTTGAATTGATTCTGTTTGATGATGTCTTCTTTGATTTTTCTAGACACTTTGATAACTGCCTTGCGTTTCAGGACGCATTCAATCTTGCTCTTCCGTCAGGCAGGACACTGCAACTGCCCGATTTTGATGTTCAGTTCGACACTAGATGAGTACTATTACTTCATTATAGGACGCCATTGTTACATTTTCAAAGTTATTTCAGCGCATTTTAAGAAGAGAACACTATCAAACATGATCAAGTTCCAAATTAACAATCGAACCATTGCTCCGCCCATTGCAATCAAATTATGTAACACAGTGACTAGAATCAATCGCATCATAAGAAGCAGTAATCTGACCCAAAGCCACAGCTTGACCACCAGTCAACCGATCCAACGCCGCCTGACTCACGACAAACGCATAGCTCGAAGTGTCGATACCCATCACGTAGAGCGAGACGGTGTTGAAGGTGATATTGTAACAGGCGCCGCAGTTAGGGCTATTCCAGCCGGCAATGGTAGGAGATGCTCCGACGTAGGGGAAGTCGGGCAATTGGCCTAGTGTGCTGTAGCCTTTGTTTTCGAGGCCGTTGGGACCGTCGGAGCATGATATGTGGCTGATGGGAAAGGAGGAGTTGTCGTATGTTGTGTCGTATTGGACGGTTACTGAAGTTGGCGCTGCTGGGCTTGCTGAGGGGGTTGTTGAAGTAGTGTCGGCAGGTGCGGAATTGACAGTGAGTGCCAGGAGTGCAGATACAGCAAGGACAGCAAAGTTCTTCATCTTGCCCGGCTGTGTGAGACTCTGTTTGGACAACTGAAAATCACAAAGGAGAAAGATACGTAGATCGAAAGCGGGGGAATGGATATTTCGAGGGTCGAAAGATGAGATAAGATGAGATATTCCAATTATAAAAGAGGAGCGAATGTGTTTCTGACTTGGACTATAACGATCGAAGTCTACGTGGGACTTCCACTGTTTAAATACTTTTCAACGATCCTCTCCTGCCCTGCTGACTTCCAAATCCTCCGTAGGTGTGGAGTGCCAAGGTATGTGCCCATCGATGAGGTCGTACGTGGCACAAGCCGGATGTATACAGCTTGCCCTACATAGGTAGTTCGGATGAATACAGATAAACGCGGCGTAAATACTTTATGTACCTACCTAGGGTATGTTTGTTCAATCAAATCCTCCGACAAATCTTGGAATGCAGTGATCTGCTTATGAATACAACCATACAGAGCAGTCTTTAAGAGTGTGTCATTCAAGATCTTTCCCAGTGCAGTAGTACTTCATTTGAATAAAGAAAGGCAAACATACAGAATAATACAGTATAGACCTCCAGGGCTAGGTTGATAAGTTTACCCAATAGCAGAAGTGGATGGCGCTTTATTCTACATAGCTACCCATTCTGTCGATCTTCTCAATATTCTGATATAAAATGACGAAGTATAGTGTGAAACCAGATCAATGAAATAAGTATTCTCCTAGATCTGATGTAGGCGGTATCCACTGATTTACTCTGTCTCACATGCAAATGTAGGCGAAAATAAAATTCGTTCAAAGAGCGGTCATGTCTTGGGCTTGTGTGACTTTCGCGCATGCCCAGACTTTGGGCTCATCTCTTATAGAGATTCTAGACATTTGTTTGTCTCAAACAATATGCGGCTTTGAAAGACACTAGACAGCTTTCGATGTCGATCTCGGACTTTACTATGACAGATGTAAGTGATCCTGAGCACGGGATATCAGTGACTTAATATCAATAATCTAAATACTTCAGATGTTAGATGAGGATTCTCAGATATTACATGTCATGTATGTCCGGTTTTGTCGACTTTGAGCTATCCGATAAAAGGGCATCATGAATCAGACCAATGAATTCAGGAGACATTACATTCAAGAAACACTTCATTATCTTATTCGTATCATTCATGAGGTATCAATAGTCATCAATACAGTCTCGAATTCATCTTGTCATCTTTTTGAACGTCGATGATTGCGAATAAAGAAGAGCTGGGTTAATACAATACTCTCCTCTCCCACATATGCAGATCCTCATCGTCCTTATTCCACCGAATTTTATTCTTTGCATCGAGATGTGCACCATGATCTGATATGGGAATAATAGCACTCGTATGTCTAATTTCCTCTTGGCTGAGTCCAACCGGATCTCTGGGAATCCAAAGTCGAGGTGTCTGGGCTGTAATGCAGGGCTCATAATAAGCATCCGCGAGTTCCTTTTCCGAATATTCAATTTGAATATGGTCTCTTCGGACTTTACGTCGAAGATCCGCATAGTCTCTATAAAGATTCGGGTGGAACCATTTCCAGATTCGACCGTGTCGAGTCATCGCATGTCGGTAGGCTTCTGCCGCTTCTTGATTCATTTGAATCTCTTCCTCTTCGGTATCGAGAGACCGCGGAAGAAAATTCATAAGTGGTCTCAGCATATCATTGAGAGAAATATGGGCGAGAATGGTGAGAATCGTGTAGAATGCCATGATGATCAATGGCCCAACTGCCGCTTTGATTGAGAACAGTCCAATCATGCATATTTCCGCCAGATATACGCCAGTGAGCAGATGTTGGAGGGCGCGTGGATATATTAATCCTTTGGTATCGATGTTGAGGTCGTACACGAATAAAAGGTTGTAGCGGTAGGCTTGGTAGACGAGAAACAGCCCGATAAAGGCAAAGGCAAGAATGAGAGGTGCAATGCATGAGTAAGTCAGAGCAATGACACCCATGTTGGTGAATACGGGAAGAATACTGCCCCAGCTGAGCCCCGTCAACTGTGTCCAGCGATTAAACAAGCGTCTCGGGGTCGTCGCGAAAAAGATAGATAAGATCTTGAAGATTACTGCACTCATGATATGTACGACAGCACCCGAACTCAAGGCTAGCCCTTGCAGTAGAAAGTAAGAAATGTAGAAATTGGATGCCTTGGGCAAGTTTTGTGCCAGCAGATCCTTGGCTGACAACGGATTTTTGATGATTTGGCTCACAGCTGCTGAAGCTGCAGATGTAATCGTTGTCACCAAGAACACTTGCACAACTTGAAAGCAGAAATGCGCGGATTGAGTAAATAGCTCCACCCGAGATAGTGAAGGTAAGCCGGCTTTTCTTGCGCAGACTTTGAATGGTAGCATGATTAGCTCAAAATTCTAGAAAGGTAAAAGTTGATCACTTACGCCGGCAAATAGGAGGTACTAACGACATGAGCAAAATCAATGCAGCCGATGGCAATAAACCTGTTATAACGCCTTCGATAAAACCAGGAAGATCGGCTAACCACCCCAGGAATGGAATCAAATTCGCAAGGTATGTGACATTTGAGATCGTACCAACAATAGCAGCAGGAACGGACCAAAATATGATCAAGGCAGCAATTCCACCTTGCACCACAAACATGCGAACAATTCTCTGCCACCAGCTCAAGTTGAGAGAAGACCATATCACCTCGCGTGGTGCTATCCCCGAGTAGCGGGGCGTCATATGCATAGGCTGGTGATGCGATAGAGTTTGCAATGCCACTTGAGCATCTGACTGTGTCTTGAACTCCACAAAGACAGCGGTGAGGTATTTTGCATCTCCATCTCGGTGTTTTTGCTGTAGTTCTTCAACTTCCTTGATCGCCACAGCGAGGCGGGAACGATAGTACTGAATACTGTCAACCTTCTTTCCGAAAAAGTTGGCACGATGCATAGGGCGTTTGATTTTTGTGGCCGTCAGAGGATCAGCAAGCTCGCAATCATCGCATACATTGAAACCACTCTTCTCTTTGGTAGCTTCTGCTTTTAGTCGAGCGGCATTGGTGCCACGGATGAGTTTAATTTCTGCCCTCTCAAGCCTGTAAGCTAATTTGTCCCGTTGATCAACCTTCTTCTCGAGCTCCTTGCAATCCGAGGTAATCCAGATACGGCAAATGCTATCACCAAAAACTTGGCGCAGCTTCTTCTCACTTTTATAGGACTCGGGCACCGACATGAACAGGACCGTTCGGGACGAAATGCGGTTCACATAGGCCGGCGAGTTGAGATATGTTTGCCGCAAGTTCGCGTAGAAAAGGCTCTCGCGAGTGATCACGAAAAATACATATGCTGCATAATATTCAATGTGAGCTTCGTTTTTCATAAGCCAATCAATATTGTTCCGGTGGTTGCATACTGAAATAGACCATTCCCATCACAGCATGCGCATAGTATTTCGTGGGATTGGTGACGTTACTAAAACTGAATTGATCCATCTGAGAGTTGCCGGCTCCGCCAGTAGCATGGACAGGTAACAGCACAGGCCAGAGGATTATGATTCCTGCGAAACATATGACGCACAGGTTTCTCAAGAAGCGCAAGAATAGATAGCCATCGAGGGAGGAATGGTGTAGTACGTGAGAGTCGGATATTTGGAAGAAAGCACCAAACCAGTTGATGAATCCACGTGGAAGCTCCGGGCTCCGTTCACTGTCTTATGGTTAAACTTCAAGAGCGGAATACCAAATACTTCAATGCAAAAGGAACCATACTGGTGGTGAAGATTTGGTAAATGGGACCGAGGCGAGTACCAACGCTGCTGATTGCGGCGACATATAAGGAACAAACCAAACCAGAAGCCAGCAATCACCAAAGCAGGAAGTAGTGTAGACACCAAGGCGGAATCTGATGTCGAGCCACCGCCTGTTAAACCCTCAACGACGTCTCCCGATGTAGAGCTCGCGTTGCCACGAGAAGATCCGATATTGGGATCATTATTCGGGTCCTGAACATTAGTTGTGAGCAGTGATCAACGATATCACGAAGATATTCAAACATACTGTAATACTATCACGTCTAGTCAGATAGTCAAACATCAGGCCAGCCATGATGGGCAGCGGACAGCAAGCTGTCTCCGTATCCGACGAGGATGAAAAAGTGCTTGTTCCGACCACATGGCTTCAGCTTCCAGGGATGACATTGAGGGCAGTGGCTATTTAAGAAAGACTCGCGAGTCTGTGCTCCGTACTATCGTGTCTGCAATCTCTATCCCGGCCCATCACTCCGGGCTCCACAGCCCTGGATCCTGGAGATCTCCTTCATGTGTCAGGATTAAAGGTTTAGTGCCCCCGCAGTTGACGCCACAAAGAATCCCAGAATTGCATGTCCGTCTCTCATGGCCTAGTCTGGCGTACACAGAATTGGATCTATCAAGTCTTAACTCTGCAAGCCCTAGATCCGACCAATCAGACTGCGAATGACCAGTGTACCAACAGACGGTTCAATCCAGAATCCATAATCCCAAGAACGACGGTGACGGCGTGTAGTACAAGCTGTGGAGAAGTGGTAGTGATGGGTGATCCTCAAAAATGAAATCGAAGATCGCGATGGAACTTTCAAAGTTGGAAGTCGCGTCAATCCGGATCTACCGTTGGATCCCGTGACTCGGGCTCTTTCCTTCTGGCGATCGCGATGTCAACAACTTCTGAAGACCTTTCCACTTCATTTCCCTCTACACGATGACACACGTCAACATCTACACTACTGCACATGCGAATCATCCTTAACCAACGTACATCATCATTTCCGGCGTGCTGATTGACCATTAACGATTCGATAATCGACTGCCATGTTACACGGAGCCGGTTGAATGCCAGGACAGGGCTAGGTGGATGTGTCAATTCTGCAAAGGAGCAGCAACTCGATTTGGATTCGCGTTCTCGTCACGCGCTAGAATATGCGATCAACTGCCTAGCAGAATGCATTTCGCATTGGACGCGCCGCATACGAGTACACCTCTCATTTAACTCGCAGGCAAATGTACCGATTCCCCGTCATTAGCTCAAAAATTCCGTACAATGACCATTGACCACTATGGCTTAGATTCGTCATCTCAAGATTGCAAGGCTGACCATCGAAATGATCAATACGAAAAGGGGAAAACCTTCTTTTAGCATCGAATCCGACCCACCAATGTGCCAAAATCGAGGCGAGGTGGAACCTGGCAGATACCGAATCAACATGAGCGAATAAGCGTGTCAACTCTAGCATCTAGCATGAGGCTAGGCACGACAGACAGGAATAAGCGTGCGACGGTGTCTACCTAGCACGCCAATAGTTCGTTCAGGACCATCGATCAGCGAGGCCAATGCTCAATTTTGGTCTCCACTATTCAGTCGCTCCATGGCAGTCCAATGAGTCCATGCACACTATGCAAACATGTTCACCTTCCTTTTTCTTCACTTTGACATTCAGTGGCTGTCCGAGTTATCGCCGATAATTTGATAATTGGATGGAAAAAGGCTAGGATAATATCATTCAGCGTTTCTATTGCGGCGCTTCAGATGTACTGGGATGGCTGATTTTATGGAAATGCAGACCAACCGGATCAATGACGGTGCCAGAAGCGAGGATATTGTGGATGTGGCATGAGGAGATGGGGATTGGGAGGATATGACAGCCGCATTGCTCTAGAATTGGTGGCGAGCCATGTCCTTCAGCTCTTTAGGAGCCGATTGGTCTCTTACTCCATAGGACTACGTACATAATCGAAGCTCTTAGCTGGCGATGTTTCGTGAAGACTCTGGGGAGGGTATTTCTGGCCACAAACGCGGCAGTGAAGTCATAATTTCAAGACACTTCTACTCTTCTGTGGACCCCTTCATATGGAGAGATACCATGTGAGCATGGTTTCTTCTATGAGAACAGTGTGTTATTCCTTGATGCTGATGCTGTTCTTGTGTAACATTGCAGATCGTGCAAACCGAATATTGGAACTTGTTGTTAGGGCTATTACCTGCATCTATCTTGGGGCCGATGACACTATCAACCCTTCATCAGCACGATCTCAAAATCCAATGCCGGAGGACATTCGATCTGATTTTAATCTTTATTGCGCACGATCCATTGTATCGAGTAAATAAATCTCGCTCGCATATCCTGATTGGGCCATATCTGCAGATCTATCCAGATCACACACGAACAGAATTGTCACCAAGATTACCTATGATCGCCCTAATAGGTCAATGCAACAGTGAGTACTCAGTGATTCACGCAATTCCAAAACGCACGGCTTATACATCCATGCAGGCCCGACACGCCGTGTAACTCTCGGTTAATCGCTGGCAGGCTGGCTTCTCTTCCCTGTCTGTGAAACTTTTAAGTCTAGCCCTCGTATAAACTGATTAGATCAGATAAATGAGCAAACCTGTTTTGGTAAATGTGACTCAAAAATAACGACTGAAACTCTCAAAACATATTCTTGAGAAAGTGCCAGGTCCCAGTTGCGGCCGGATGTCATGTAGCTACGCATATGCAAGGAGGTGTCATTTGCTACTGTCCTAGTACGCAGTATCAGTGTATGACCACAACCAACAGTCTGTATGTGTTCCAAGGTTGTTCCACATGATCTACACCGCTTGTACCCGTTCATGCCTTTTTATGTATCTCCTTACCTTGACAGTGACAGTTCAATCTCAGATAGTCAAGCTAGCCCTAGCTCCCCAGTCAGGAAGGTGAGGAATTCAGTGTCTAAGAAGACAGGACTTCAGGCTTCTCAATATCCTTCTTACTGGTCCTAAAACGCTAATAAAAAAAAACCATCGTGCCCATCTGCTTCCTGAACTACCAAGTAATGGCTTTTCCAACAATTTCCAAAATCCCGGCCGAGCGTCTGGCTAATGCTACAGCGAGCGCTAACTTAACTTATTACATCCACTGATACCTTTGTGTAGCTATCCTACACGCTTATATATCCATGGATATCTAGAGCCTCGCCTTTTCACAAACTAGTTGACAAGGCTCACCTACAACTGTACAATCAAACTATGTGATATGTACGATAACATGGCCTGAGGCTATAATGTAGGAGTCTATGTCAACTAGTATACCGAGATATTTGTTTGTTAATAGAAATATAGTGGCAATAGATCTAAATTAAGGGCGTCCATATGATGGCAAAAAGCAATCGAGCCACCAAAATGGGCAATTCCAATTGGGGTAGGCACTTGTCCTGGGGCATCTCTCATAGTTTCGCGCAAGGCGAGGCAGCATGATGTATTTCGCGAACCATGTTACGTGGATTATCCAGCCTTTCCTGTGATTCCTCAAAAAGAGCAGGAAGCCCAGTGTCTTTGAAAGATCCTCCCTCCAGGACTATTTTGGCTATACCTTTTGCGCAGAGAAAAACCTGGGGCATGCCATGTCCCGTAAAGCCTGCCATGATATACATGTCTCGGCGGTTTGGAATGGGTCCCACGCGTGGCAGACGGTCGGAGGAGTAACCCATGACTGCAAATGTTAGACTGAAGATCAATTTCATGCAAGAGAGGGGACTGATCATAGAAAAATACTCCAACCAGAACTTACTGCCGGTCCAAAGGTCTGAAACATAGGCTCCGCTGTTCTTCCATCCATGAAAGTGCCTTTGCATGTACCCATCAAAGTACTCGCGAGTTCTCTCAATTGCTTTGCTGTCATCGGTGTTGCCATACCACTGAGACATATCCTTGAGGTATGCTTGTCGTGCGCCCCCAACAATGATACTACCGTCAGGCCTTGGGATGAGGTAGTCAAAATCCCAGTCCGAGAAACGTAGTGAGTAGGTATTGGGAAGGAAAGGGGCCGCTCCTGGTGTTTTGATGTGAGCAACAGTTCCTCGGTAGGGAACAATTTTGTCGATGTATTCGGGTAGTAACGACGAGGTGTAGGCGTTCGTGGCTAGGATGACCTTCTTGGCCTGGACTTTTCCCCGAGGCGTATCAACTGACCAAGGGAAGTCTTCACGGTCGCTACGAGAGATGCTGATGGCAGGTGTGTTTGTTTGTAAGTTCACACCATGCGAGATCGCGTCCTGGAAAAGGTGATGAATGAGCTTGTATGGCCAAATATGGCCAGCGGTGTAGCTGAACATGCCCTTGGCACCTTTGACGCCAGAGAGCTACCCAAATTATTAGCAAATCCCTGTCTGCATTCCCGGGCTCTTATCTTCAGGGATCCAGTCGATGCATACCTGCTCAGCGTAGTGATCCGGGGCACAAAATGTCGCTTTTGTGGATTCGACACCTGCTTCCACAAGGCTCTCGTATCCTTTTCTTAGTCTGCTCTGGTGCTTTTCAGAAAACTGTACATCAACTGCCCTGGTTACTACGAAGTCGCAGTCAATCTTCTCTTGGCGAATGAACTCCGTTACAGCGGCTAGATTAGCAGACTCGAAATCCGCCACTTCAGCGGCCGCCTTGACACCGTGTCTTTGAGCAAGTGTGGCAATGCCGGCGTACGAGTCGGGCTTCAAGTGACCACCTGGGAGACACGTTAGCTCTAGCGGAGTGTGGATAGAGATAGACAGACCGTTGCGTCCCGTTGCACCTGAACACACTTGTCTGGCCTCAAGTATGAGGATGGAGGGTCTCGAAGACTGGTAGCTAGGATGGCGAAGCAAATGAGTAACAATGGACGCGCCGGCAAACCCCCCACCAATAATGAGAATATCGGTTAATGCAGGGAGCGGTTCGGTTGAGCGATGATTGTCGAGCTGGCCAGGAGACTCCCGCCAAAAAGAGGACATACCATCTGGATGTGGATGGGGATGCATTTTCTCATTCGAGATTGGCTGTTTCAGCTGTTAGCCAACGATGCGGCGCCGAGAAATTCGGCCCGGAACGTGCGATAGTCGAGTTGAAGTACAGTAACGGAGTCTAATTGGATTTGACCGGATTGTTTGCTGTTGCCAACACGGCTCTAACTTCTATAATTGAACTGCCTGTGCGGTCTTTCAAAAAAGCTGGAAGTACCGCCGAATACTTGTGTTGGTTCAGAGGGTCCGCAGTTGGAATGGCCAGGAGCAGGAATGATTTCGAAGGAAAGATAGACTGATTGGCCTTTCTCTCTCAGACTTTTGATTCGCAGTTTATCGTGAGTTTCCCTGGCTAGCTTTTGGCAATGTTGAGGAGAAAGTACCGGCAAGGAAACAGTTCATCCGGATAAGAACTCAGCTTTGCCCCTCTGCGTTTCCACCTCTTTTGGAAAGTTACACACTCACTAGTGGCGGAGGCACTCGCGAGATACCCTTATCTCAGATAAGAAAAGAGAAGACGATGAGTCACACACAAATTGTAGGTATGTGACTAAATCATATTCACGAGTGGACAAGGCTAGGTTTACAGTTATCTTAGGGTTACCATGTTGCCATGTATCTCCTTTCAAGTATAGTCAGGACCCGAGTGCCGCACAGGTGCGTCCAATGATTCAGCAGGCGCAATCTACGGCTACGGCCAATATATTGTCTGTAACTGTGGGAAAAACAGCATCAATTCGAATTGAAGTCCCGGAAATCCCACTCCCGATTTGGCACTGACCCGAGCGCCCTCGAACAGGACAATATGGAAAACAGAATACGAAATGCGTAGTGCCAGCGCGGACGACATAATACTCGTCTCAAGAACGTCTCCAACGTACTCTTTTGGTTTGCCCAGTCGCTTGATATTCATTCCATCGTGTGTGCTTCTCAGTCTCGCGCCGGACAGCAATATGCCCCTGCCTAACCTTGAGATAGATCATCGCTTCGGTTTACAAACGACAACTGGTTGGGTTATGTCAACAATTCAGATCCAACCGATGAATTCATGGTTATGCACCAGCACCGCCCGTTTCTGATCAACAAGCCGGCGGATATGCAGGACTTTGCGACCATCATTCTGTCGGACTTGATTTAGGGATGTGCTATCCCATTTAGTACGCAGGGGGGTCCCGAATTGTGAATGTGGCAGGGTTATCACAAGCTTACTGCTGGTATTCTGTTTTGGAGCTTGCAAAAGTTGGAATCGGTTTGGTATTACATACTACTCAGCGACATCTTTATATCAATTCATTGTGTTTGCGTGTACCTAGGTACTCGAAGACAGCTAAACGGTCACATATCAAGCTTCAGACTATAACGAACAGAAGGCCTCCGCATGTCTGCCTAGAAATCCTAAGCATGAAATCTTCTTCCGTAGGTACTAGAAGTCAATATAGAAACCTGTCTATAATAATGGTGCTTATTGGAAGGAAATACCCGGTTCGAGTAGGCAGCCGATTTAGGCAGGCGCGGGCAGGCAAACAAAATTATTTCTTTTCCTACGGGAACCCCAATCTTACTCTTCACATTCTCTGGTGGTCAGAAAGGCAGCGAAAACATGCAATCTCAGCAGCATGCAAAGCTGCAAAGCTTATGGAAGACCGTCAGCGACGATGGCTTTGAAAGGGTTCTGAAGAAACATACCGTTGTTCCCTCGAACTCTTTCAAAAAGATCAGCATCATTCTCTCGCCATATGATATTGAGCTATGGGATTTTGAGACGTCCAGGTCATGTACAAGTTTTACGCATGGAACGCCGACCTACCACCATCAATGTCAATGCGTCCCAGTCCCCATCTCTAAAGAGAATTTACGAAAACTACTACAAATTTGATGTATCTGAAGGCAGAAGGCCTCTACAAACTTGCCAATCGAGTTCGCGGGAGATGTCGCAAGCTTCTTAGGGAAGTGGGCATTTGGAGGGTTTCCACGAAACTTGCCTAGGAAATATCGCCACCATTTGCAGACCGTTTCCAAAGGAGGAAACCAAGGTATGGGATATTCTAATTCTCTCATGTTTCGGTGCTTACGAGGCTGACCCTATGAAGTTATTCCGGTGGCTTATACCACGGCGGACGTCTCAGCGGCAAAAACTGGTGCGTCAAAGTCTTCAAATATGAGAACAAGCCTCATGGGAAGCCCCTTAGCCTCGCGCGTGGACGTATTGCTTTCGTCCTGCCAATGCAGTACGGGAAGGAAGGAGAAGGAGCAGAAGAGGATAAGCATGTTCAAAAATTTCTTCTTGAGAATAAAACGAGATATCCTGCATTTACAGGCCGTTCACTATGTTTGAGGATAAGATAGCTAATATCTCGACTTGCTATCTAGGTTCTTCTAATCTCCCACGTTAGTTCTCGGCATGCAAAATTCCTTTGCGTTTATTTGAATAGTACCAATTTGAAGACCCGACAATCACCAATCTATAGCTTGGAGCAGAGAGACTGAGCGGAAGGAGAAATTGACTTCTATTCACTCAAGGAGGCAACTTACCTAGGATCAACACTCCTTCCAAGGTTCAGCGGGTGTTACGCGCAAATTTCGGAGCCCTAATCAAGTTTCGAGCTCTCAAGCCACATGAAGTACAGCAACCCCTGCATTGAACCATTGTCGAAAAAAAACAATTTGATCGCGAAAGTTATCAAAAGAGACCCAAAATCCTCTGGATAGGTCATCGGCCTGTGTCATGAGTTGATGCCATTCAACGCTGATTACTGTGTATGTTTAGTCGTTCCATATCTAAGTATGCGAGATAGGTGATGTACCTAGGTATGCTTGTTTTTTCAAACTTATATATGTGTTGCCTAGAACCTTGACTTCCACTTTCACGGGCAGACCTCATACATTACAAACTGGAATCAAAATATAGTCTAGAGATTGTTCTTCTTAGATGAGCATAGACGAGTTCTTCGCCTATCGACTCACTGAGTGTTGAAGATTGTGGGAGAAGATATTGTATTCGATCAAGAAACGAAGCATCCACTTGAAAGAAATCATACAGAAACAACAAAAAAGACCCCCTCCTTGAAGGGGAAAAAAATAACAGGACATGCAAAACAGAAACAGAAATAACAAGAAAAACAGCACATACAGAACTAAAAAAAAAACCCTTGAAGTCACAAGGGAAAAAATACAGGAAGTTTCCACTTGAAGTTTTTGATCAGAATCCTGACCCCTGCAATAAAAGCCCGAGATTGTTCATAAGTTGCAGAAAAGGGAAACTTTGAGCCAGAATCCTGGCTTCCTCGGGGTAGAAAAAAAAAACCCCCCCCGCTCATTGCTGACGGAGGTAAAAAAATCAGCGCTTCTGTTCTCCACGGCGGTTCAAGCCAGAATCCTGACTGTCTTCTGCTTGCGGCGATTGGGCATGGCCAGTGCTCATGTCTGAGGAGCTCCTCGACTCCAGATTTTGCCTCAATCTTTCAACTTCCAACCGAAGTTCAGCATGTTCATTCGCCATGGCTTGCATCTGGCGCTGCAAATTTCTGTCCTCACCCAAAGCGCCCTCCGGAAATCGTCGTTGTAGCTGCTGCCGCAGTTCATGCCACTGCTGGTATTGAAGCCACTGCTGTACTGTTGTTAGTCTCATCTCTTCTTCGTCAATATCATGATGAGCCACGTACCTGGTTGATAGGCCGTTGGTAGTTACCCTAAGCCCGAGCCCGAGCCCGAGCCCGACCTTGCTCGTAACCCCTTCGATGGGCCTAGATACACATTGTTAGGCTATGGCTTTTTCGATGCATCATAAGTTCGCGGCCTATACGTGCCAGTGCTTCTACTTGTAATTGCAAAGCGGCCTATAACGTGTCTGTTAGTTGGCGCGATTCATAGCAAGCTTGTTCTTCTGTAGGTCTCTTACCGCTCGACGCATGTCTGGGTAGTCCAGCATAAGGTGGCCCCTTCTGTTGCAATATATACACCTTCGTGGCTTTGGCTTTGTGATGCCACCACGGCCGCCACGTCCTCCGTTGTTGTCACGACGGTCACCACCGCCAGCACCGCCACCAAGGAAAGGGATTCTTACCTGTGCAGACATTTGATCCTCGAGTAAGAAGGGGAAGAAGTGGACTGAAAGAAGAGGATGAGTCTGATGATCAAGATAACCTTGGAAAAGATGACGGGACGAGATGGTTGTGTAGTGATGGGTGACAGAGAAGAAGAGAAGGGAATGAAGAGGGGGAAGAAGAAGAAGAAGAAGAAGAAGCATTGAGGAAGAGGAAGCTGGCTTCCGTTTTGGGACAGACAAACAAACGGTTTGGGAAGGTACCTGACTGGAAGATACTTCCAATCATGCTCCCTGTTTGATATTGGAAGGAAAAGACTTGTTTAATATGCCTATACCACAGAAGAGCTCCTGATACAGTTCATCGTGGCTGCTCCCTATTTCTCCATAATGAGCTGTGGACAATATGATCTGGGAGAGCACCTGGCATATACATCTCCCTCCTTCATTAGGTATCAGTCCATATATCTAACAGCTCCTTTCACCACCAGAATGATATGCTTTCTAAAGCACCCCATAGATACATGTCGGGTCTTCTTGGGTGTGCTGAAGCCCCTGGAGAGCGCCTGAGATATAGAACACTATTTTGAGGTCAACATTGCTTGGGTGTCGTCCTTTTCAACAATCAGGATGAAGTCTGGGAGAGCACCTGAGATTCAGATACTCATCTTCAATATATCAGCATTCATATCTGAGTACCAATCCCTTCCTGGTGAGGATGCCTTCTGGGAGGGCATCTGATATAGTCATCCTCCGGTTCTTCTAGAGCACCTGAGATACAAACGATATAACCCACCATGATTGATATCAGCACTGCATAGCTGCTGCTCAATCCACCAGGATCATGATGAGATCCGGGAAGACACCTGGAATAGCAATATCGAACAACTTGTTAGGAAGTTATGCCACTGGAGGGCATCTGGTAGACAAATGAGGATATGAAATAGAACTATACTTCTCACCAGCCTGCCCGAAGGTCATCGATATTAGAATGCTTCAATATCAAGGACGTACATTTATTATTATGAACATCCAATGCCTTGAAATAAAAATCCATCTCAGACATCGAGCACATCCCAACCAAGACGTTATCAATACAAGTTAGTCTCCAGCGGCAAGCACCAAACGGCCAAGCTCATAATTGAAGAAAGAATAATTCTTAGACAGAAAAGAAAATATACATGTATCCACAAGAAAGGCATGAGAAAAAAAAAAGTATTCAAGTTTTAGTGCAGTAATAAAACAGCGACAAAAAGAGTCAGAACAAGAAATAGAGATGCCCGTCTCGTCTTCAAAAAAAGAGTTGATTATCAAACGACTCCCAATTGCAAATGCTCGCTCGTAGTAGATCCAAAGATCAAAGGTGGTTGGGAAAAGAATGCAAGCGACGAAGAGGATTATCAAAATGAAATACAACATAGCACCAAGAGAAAGGTTAAAAAAAGTAGTAAGATATTACATCATGAGTCATCGAGAGAATACTTTGACAACACCGTCGCCTCCTCCACTAACTACCCATCGGCCATCGCGGCTCCAGACTACGGAGCATACGCCTTCCCCACGCATGAGTCGGTGGCTGGTGATTTCCTGGGTGCAGCTGCGTTTTTCCAGCGACCAGAATCGCAGACTTGCGTCGTGTCCGGCCGAGACGAGTTCTCGACCATCTGGCGACAAGGACAGGGATGAGATAGCGGAAGGGTGAGCCAGCATGGTATACGTGCATTGTCCTGTAAATTTGTTAGATGAGGACTGGTTTGGAATCTTAATATATGTGTTTATAACTTACCGCTGTTAGCATCGAAGAATCGAATATATCTGTCCTCGTAGCCACTGATAATGACACCCTCCACGCCACCGCTCGTTCCTGTTGCGCCATGAACAACTGCCTCTTCTTCTGTCAATGCTCGGTTCGGATCAAGGCTTGCGGTTCCGTCAAAGCCAATAGTAGAAGTCACAACAGAGTTGACACCTGTCGACGGTGTTCCATCATATGTTTCCAAGCTGGCCATTCCAACAAGCTCTTCGCCCGTTCTGGTATCATAGACAAGGATCGACGCGTCGGTGTAAGACACCACAAAATTGACTCCGGCAAGAGACAGCGGACTGATACATGTCGGTGAGGGAGACTCGGTTCGGACGATATTGTGGACAATGGTATAATGGAAGACGGTACTGGTAGTTGTGTGAGGCTGTGGAGAAGACGGAAAGTTGGATCCAGAAGAAATGGAATTGGCTCGACGGCCGCCAGCACCTCGTCGAGCGCCGGGTTGAGGAGACGTGACTTGCGGCGGTGCACTCACGGCCCAGATGATAATGCGACCATCGGCACCACCAGAAGCCAGCAGAATGCGATCAGCGCCACCGTAGTTGCTGCAAACATCTCCGAACACCGAGCCTGCTGTACCTGGCAATATGCATAATCCCCAGACGGTATCTGTGTGGCCATCCAAAGTTGCTTTGGGATCAACTCGGCCACGTTCCCAGACTCGAATACTAGCGTCCTGTCCACCAGAGAAGACCCATCCGTCACCTACTGCCCGGCCACCATTCGAAAAATTGGGTGAAGCAGGACAAGCGGCAAGTGATGTGACGGCACCAACATGACCGCGATGTGTGAAGTAGCTCGTGATATCCAGGTCGTTACCGGCGCCAGGCCCGAAACTACCGTATGAAGCAGGCAGTATCCAACGTTTGATGGTACCGTCGTCACTACCAGTGCATATCTCGGGTTCAGACGGACTACCACCACCAGTGAAGATAACAGATCGTACGACGTCGAGATGACCACGAAGAGCAAATCGCACTTTGAATGTTGTGTCGATGTTTTGTTGTAATGCACTGGACTCTCTGTCTACGGCGCCCTCGCTTTTTCGCCTCGTAGCGCCTGAACTCTTACGTCGATGAGATCCGCGTGGGGGTGATTTGGCAGGCACAAAATTGGCTTTTGGAAACGCATCTGTATCGGGTCGATGGTGCGGTGTCGACTCAACCGGAACGTCAGATGTCGGAGCGGCCTCTTCAAAATTCCAGCCACCAGTCTCTGAAGACTCCTGGGGCTTTTGCTGCTGGGAAGCTTGAGAAGAACGGGATATGCTAGATTCGTCTGCGTGGCTTTGGTTACTCGTCAGATTTTCGGACGCAAAACTTTCACCGCTGTTTGTTGGATTCTGGGAGGTAAGGTTTCGACGCTCAGCATGAGCTGCTGAAATCGCCGACCGAGGATTTTCTACATAATTTGAAGGCATCGACTGATGGTTCTGTATCGCAGACTCACGAACCATGATATTGTTCTGCTGTTGTTGCTGTTGTTTCTGTCGTTGTTGGTGATATGCCTCCTCCAGACTTTGCTGCGGTAGCTGTTGTTCTCCGTAGAGATTACCTTGCAAATCCTGTCCTGTGAATTCTGGCGGCGGATGCGACGCAGGTATAACATGGTACGAAACTTCTTGTGCACATTTGCTCAGATATACACGGGATTTTTCGCGTTCTGCATCCTGTCGAAAGTCGATATGGGCTGGATCGTTGTCCAGTTCGGGGACTAAGAAAGCAGTTTGTGTTTTGTTGGCTGTTAATGTTAGTATGTAGTCATCTATAGCGGACGAAAGGGAACACACTGTGTGAGAGATGTTTCAAATTTTCTCTGGCGACTTCCTTCGGGTCGCGAATCTCCTCGACTTTCTCTCCATTTCGAAGACTGCGGACCGTTTCCCGTTCCTTTTTCAATGCAATCTCCAACATTTTAACATGTTTCCCTAGCGACTCGTGTAATCGTTTGCTCGTTCGTAAATCGCCTTCCAGTCGTCCAATGCGAGACTTCATCTCTGCACGCTCTATCTCCCAGGCGTTGCGATCTCGCTCATGACGATGCCATTCGGTCTGAAGGAAGCGCATGACCCCTGCAAATACCAGAATCAGAAAAAGAATCGACACACAATTGAACAGAGAGTGTATCTCCTCAACCGAGTCCTACCTTGTAATGTGTATTCCGTCCCCTGTGGGTGAGGATGATTTGGCATCCCCTCACCTGGCGCACCCCCAAGTCCTCCTCCATTGCCAGCCATGGCAGAAGGAGACTGCCAGGCCATGAAGGCAGATTCCCGCGATTTATATGACCGACGGAAAGGAAGACGGTACTATAAGATTTCGAGGTAGATGTGACTCGAATGGGCGCTGAAAAGCACAGACTGTCCGGCGCGCGGAGGTGTGATCAGCTCCGTATGGACCCTACCGAGTACCGTATGGCGGCGCAACGACAGGTAATCTGCATCCGCGAGTTGACCGACTGCAATGATAGAGAATTGTGAGTAGCCGTACAACGATATAAGTCAGTGGCTATGGGTTGAGACGAGGTGAGGTGGTTGACTTTTCCGACAAGTTCAGATGGGGGAAGCTGTCTGGCAACTGCGCGTGTCTAGCTGGGTTTAGCTCGCTGCTGCCATTGGCTGGGTCTCCGCCTGCCAAAATAAATCGCCCAGCTTGCCGCTCTAGCCCTTGGACCTTGATAACATCTCTTATTGTTCTACCAATTAACTTACAGGTGGCCAACCGCTACATGAAGCCAGCGAAATTGAACAAACAACATATATTGTTGGAGGGTATCATTCATTATTCATGTAAAATACAAACATGCTACCAGGAACGACCAGCATCGGTAAGCGACGAGTATTCAGCGGGACGATACCTCGAAGAATCGTCAAAGGAAGGTATATTCTCGCGGAAGCGCCTGCGCCGGGAATCATGTACTGATTCATATTCCTCCGAGTCGACGCTAATACTAGGATCTTCTTCCCTATCTCTGCCATACAATACTTCGCATACACCTCCGACTGGAATATCCATGACGGCATCAGTACTCTCGGCCCAGACATCTTTCCACAGTAGATATCCGCTGCCACTGGCACTGTTCGACGAGGCATGGCCGGGTACTCTCCGGTTCTGTGCGGTGGACATGGTCTGACTGGTCGCTGAGCCTGGCTTCATTTTCTCGCTGCCACCCAGTCGTCGTCGCCCCTTACCATCAATGACCGCTATATTGGCTGCTTCGTCGACGATATTCTCGATTGATGTCATTGGGAGCGTCAGATAGCCAGTATTGTAGCATGCAAGAGCAACGTAGATGTAAACGAGAAACATGACGAGCCATGCGGGAATGGCAAGGGACCACCATCGATTAGGGTAGTAGTAGATGCCAAGCTGGTGAAGGAACGGCGATGGAAGGTACGACCACAAAAGGTACATTACTAAACACTGTTAGCCGTTATCATAGCATCTCTCGAGCTTGTGTACACATACAGAATGCAAATGAAGACGTAAGATATAGCACGAAGCCATAGTATTCATATGTTGGAACTTTTGGACTTGCCCTCGGAACAGTTGTCGCGATTCGCGCTGACTTCGCGACTGCAGCCTCCGTATCATTCGGCGTCTCGGCATCAGAAGTATCTGGCGTAGTAGGCCTCGAGGTGGTGGTCGAGAACGGCGGTCGTAATAATGAAGTCAAAGACGGCGAAGGCGGGAGGGGTGTCGGTGGTCGATTATAAAAAGGCGGCGCAAATGCATTGGGACCTGTGAGCGAAGACGTGGATTGCATGAATGGTCGATGCATGTTCACGCCATTACTGCCCCTTTCGGGAGACTCCTCTTCACCGTCCTCGTCCTCGTCGCTGCTTAGCTCTTGTAGCTCATCATCGTCGTCATTGAACTCCTCGCCGGTAGAGTCTAGTGAAATATCTTCTGTGCCTTCCAAGGATTCGTTTTCAACGTAGTATTGTGACTGAAACTCGGCGTCCTCCGAATCCTCTTGAATCTCTATGCTAGGCGATAGAATCTGCTCAGGATTGGGGTCTCTCCCATCATCCGACAACTCTGTTGGCGATTGCGATTCGCTTTGCGATTCTGGGGAAGGGCTTGCGCGTATCACGGAGTGGGCTGTGCCAGCGCGATTTCGCCGAAGCTTAGCTTTCATGTGCAGTGCTTCATCGTCGTCTTTGGTTGCAGGTGTTTGACCGATATCGTCTTCCAATCGAGGAAAGGGGGTGATACTGTCAATTCCGGACGATAAGGGCGACAGTTCATCGTTCATGCGGGACATATCTAAGCGAAGGATGTGAGCCTGGCATGATTAGGGCGCACATTCCTTGTGACAGATGGAACTGTCCATGCTGTTACTCCGAGGAGGTACAAACTGCTCACCGCCGAGACCATTCTGCCGCCTCTTGATGTATCTGCCTCGCTCTTGCCAGTCGTCGCCAAATCGCCTTCATCTACTCACGTATCAAACTTTGCTTGATACTGTAACAAATACTTCTTCATGTGATTCTCAATTTGAGTTGACTAATTGAGGTCGCTGTGCAATACTTGCATCTAATGATCGATGATGTAGTTGTCGGTTCGTGCGGGATAATCGGCAACGACGGTTATATGAAGGGATACATATAGGCGTTGCTCAACGTCCTCAGAGTCGTGTCTCTACAAAATTCCAAACAAAATGTCCAAGATCCTCACAATGGCAAAAGCTTTGACGTCGCGATATCCATGGGTCACCAAGCCTTTCATAGTCAGCGCTCCAATGCGCGTAATGTCAGGGCCAGCCTTAGCTGTAGCAGTTTCCAGCGCCGGTGGCTTGGGATTCATCGGACCAGGCGTGAAGACTCAAGACTCTATGGCAGATTTGCGAGAAGCGTCGTCAATAGTCCGAAAGTCAAAATCGTTCTCGACTATACTATCTTCTGTTGACTCGGTTCTGCCCATTGGAGTTGGTTTTCAGCTCTGGAGTGACGATGTCGAGATTGCTGCGGACGCTGTCAAAGAACTCAAGCCTTGCGCTGCATGGCTTTATGCGCCGAGAAACGGTCAGAAGGATCTCGATGACTGGTCACTCAAGCTTCGCACAGCATCTCCTCAAACACAAATATGGATCCAAATAGGAACACTGGCCGAGGCAAAAGAGCTTCTCCGTAGCTCTCAGCTACCGGATGTAATCGTTGTTCAAGGCTCGGAGTCTGGCGGTCACGGTCGTGCCAAAGATGGCTTAGGGCTCATCTCCCTGTTACCGGAAGTGGCTGATATGGCCGCAGGAAGTCAGATTCCTCTATTTGCTGCTGGAGGAATTGCGGATGGAAGAGGTGCGGCTGCTGCTTTGTGTCTGGGTGCTTCTGGTATAGTCATGGGGACCCGCTTCCTTGCTGCCAGCGAGACACGTATTAGCCGTGGATATCAGAATGAAGTTGTGCGAGCTGACGACGGTGCTGTGAATACTACGCGTACCTTGCTTTATAATCACCTTCGAGGCACGTTTGGCTGGCCGGAGGAATATATGCCACGAACGATCATTAACAAATCCTACATAGAGCAACAAAAGGGCGTGTCATTCGAGGATCTTAAGAAGCTTCATGACGAGGCTCAGAAAGCTGGTGACAGCGGCTGGGGACCGGAGGGTAGACTTGCTACCTATGCTGGAGCGTCTGTTGGATTAGTTCGCGAAGTCAAAGATGCAGGAGCAATCGTTCGGGAGGTACAAGAAGCTACGCAGAGAATAATCGGTGGACTAAATCAGGATGCTTAGGGCGAGCAGATGAGCTGCTCTTGATGTACTACAGTAGACATTTGAGCTCATCTCAATTTAGTGATGGGGGGAACTCCTGATCATTGACTCATTATTCTTATATTCATGAGTCATATGCAAGTCAAAGATCTAACACTTTTCAAACAATAGGGTATCTAATACAAATCCAAACGCCAATCCACATCCTCCAGCCGTTATAACTCTAATTCCTCAACCTCCATCCCACATTCAACACAAGTCTTCACAGTCATCCCCGTCTCCGGATTTTCCACCTGCCGACCCCATTCATGCACATGTTTCTTCTTCCCGCCAAGATCATCGCCGAAATTACCACCGGCAGGACCCTGTCGATTGCGACGATAAGCCTCAACTCGAGTACGTTTCTTTAAGTCAGTAAGTTTCTGCTTGAACTTGACTTCTCTCCTGCGTTTCTTTTCTGCTTCACGCCTTTCGAACTCTGCGTCGAGGGCTTCTGGTGAGCCCCATTTTTTAGATGAGAATGCGTACTCCTCCACTTGAAAGCGTAGGTATAGCATCATGTCGTTCCAAGTAGATTTGTGGGGGTTGGGTTTTTTGAGATGTGGTAGAAGCTCCTCATCTTTGAGTTCCGCTGTTGATAAGTCAGCTTTATGTCATACTAAAGTCAATATTGAACTTACGATCCGTTAAAAGATAATCCTCCCTCGCTTCGGTCTTTGTCAACATGCTGTACTTTTCGGGAAATTTGTCTTTGCAGGTGTTGCACACGCAGCACTTGAATGCCTCCTCCCATTTCCAATCAATCTCCAGACTGCCGCACTCCCTGCATGCCCTTTGGCTAGCCTTCTCATCAAGCACGCTCAAACCTGGCTCAAATGGGCCAGCTTTATTCCTCCTCAAATCTTCTAGAAGCAGTTTCCGTTCCCATTCTTTCTGCGTCATATTCGCCGGCTTCTGTTCCTTCCCGTCACTCACGTGTAATGCCTTATTATGTGGATCATCCTCTTGCGTCAAGAAACCACCTTTCGTATCGGTCATCTTACTGAACTCGTATTCGACATATTTCGAGAATGCGCGCGCGGGTTTGATGCTCTCGAGAGGTCGGTTGTTGGCTGCATCGCGAAGTGTGGAGGGTCCTTGGGTTGCTGTCATGGCGTTATAGGATCGTTTGACGCCGGACACTTTGGAGGGAGCTTTTGACTGGCCTGCGGCTGCTTCGGCTTCGCGTTGCTCGCGTATAGCTTTGGCTTTCATTCGGTTGATTTCCTGCTCAAGTTAGATTTGAAATCAAATGCAGAGGGATGTAGATCGTACTATGCGGCGCTGTTGTTCAGGCGTGATAGGACCACGCAGAAGCTGGCCCTGTTGCGCTGCCGGAGCAGGCGGAGTCGTAGGTCTCTCCATGATGATAGAAATATTTGAATTATCTCGAGAGCAGGATCTCTGTAAACATAGATGAAAAAGAAGTTGAAAGTTGAGGCCCGCCACATCTGGATTTCGCAGGCTCCAGTCGGCCAGCCAATTACGTAGCATCTGATACGGATCGCCCCACTATAAGCACTTCCCCGATTGGCCAGATCTACATTACTAGACAATGTATTGTTTGTATGAGAAAGAGAACAAGTGAATGTCCAAGTTGGTATCGATTCGATTGTGAAGGCTACTTGGACTGAGCAGCATCATCCTGCCATGCCCTCTTGAAAATCCCCGCTAATCTCAGTGATTCCACCGTGTCCTTTGTCCGTAACTCCAAGAACCCCTCCAAATCTTTCCAAAACTCCTCTGTTTGCAAGACCTCAGATCCACTAGCACCCTCTGCTGGCTTCGAGGGATACGGCTCTGTCTCTGCTACTTTAGCCCCCGCTCCCGCTGGAGATTCTGTGACTTCGGGCTTGAGCGATGCGCCTCCCATAATCATAATACCGAATTCGACTGTTTTACCTCCGCTGAGGAGTTCGGGTTCCGAGTCGCCTAGGATTTCGGCGAGGGTTCGTTCTGAGCTTCCACTAACAGGCTTCTTCTTATATAATATCTTGATCTTATCCGCTGCCGGTGGTTGCGTCCCGTCGGCCGCCACGGTTCGCTGGCGTACTGCTTCGCGCAAGTCATGGATGCTTGTTGTTGTGAGGGGAATATTGTCGAGCGATATTTCGAGGACAGGATTTCGTGCGGACTTCAATTGAACGGTTACTGATTTCGCGGAGCCTGGAGCAGCTGTGGTTTTGATCTTCTTTGCCATTGGAGGGTGCGGGGGTTGAAGGCGGGGAAGTGTATACTAGAAAAGTGAAATATCAGCATTATGTCCTCAATTTAGAAAATATCTCTCATCAAGTTCGACATTCTAATTGGAATACCGAGAGTCAATCCATTCAAGAGCAGATACGTACTGGCACTGGCAGCCGTGTTGTCACAGGGTCGGCGACATAGTCGTACGGCAGCCTGATGGGCTTTGTGTCTACCGATTGTAGAAAGCTTCTGGTAAATGATGCTTCGGTCATTGTGAAGGATATAATCTGTCAAACTGAAATGTGATATCGAGAGACAAACAAATAACAATCTGGTCGAATGTATCCAGCGTCATCAGAGAGAGCTCTGGCCAGTTCCACCGCCCACAAACAGTGGGGCCGATTCTGCCGAGTCACACCGCTTTGATACCGAAAAAAAAAATGTTTAGTCTCTTATCGTGAGATTTGCTCCATGAATTTTGTCAATATCAATTATTTTTCCCGTTCTCGACTTTATAGACCGCGAAAATGGGTGTCGGTCGTCGAATGAAAAAACAGGGGCCGCCTGCTCCATTGGATCAGGCTACCATCAATCTCATCAAGAAACGAAAGGCTGCTGAAGCTGAAGCAAAAGCAGAAGGCGGAAAAAAACGACGAAAAGCAGTCGCAGAATCTGAGCCCGAGCCTGAACCTGAGACGAAGAAGATAATGACCAAGGCAGTTAAACCGAAAGCTAATGGTGCCACCGCCAATGGTAAAACCGAAAAAGAACAGAAATCAGCAGCACCCAAGAAAAGTTCTGCAAAGGTTGAGAAGAGCAAAAAATCGGCAAAGAAGATCATTGAGCCCGAACCGGAATCGGAAGATGACGATGATGAGAGTTGGGGCAGCGGCAGTGCTCCCGATCTTGATCAATTAATGCAAGATGAGTTTGACGAATTGGACGGTGTCAGTGATGGATCTGGAGAGGAAGATGGAAAATTCGACGAGGGATCAGTATTCGACTCCGAAGAAGAGGACCACCCGCGCGAGAAGATGTTTTCAGATGACGAAGATGAATCAGATGCTGAAGAAAAGCTTACGGCGGCGAACATTGAAGGTCTATCCCGAAAACTCGACGAACAACGCGAATTGGAGGAGGAAGAGGCCAGACAGGAAATGCAAGACTCGGCCATGCAGACTAATATTGCTGGTGAACGGCCCGATATCTTTGGCGAAGCGGATACAGCAGCGAAAGCAGGTATTGCGCCAAACATGCAGCTACTTCGTACACGTATCACCGATACTTTGAGAGTGTTGGGTGATTTGGCAACTCTTGGCCAACCTGGAAAGTCTCGCGCAGACTACATGCAACTTTTGTTAGACGACATCTGCACGTATTATGGCTATACCCCTTATTTGGCCGAAAAGCTCATGTCTCTCTTCACTCCGATGGAAGCATTTGCCTTCTTCGAGGCCAACGAAATCCCTCGTCCTGTGGTCATTCGCACCAACACTCTGCGCACCAATCGTCGTACTCTTGCACAGGCGTTGATCAATCGAGGTGTGGTTCTGCAACCAGTCGGCAAATGGTCCAAAGTCGGTTTGCAAGTTTTCGAATCTGCTGTCCCTCTTGGTGCTACCCCCGAATATCTCGCAGGACACTACATTCTGCAAGCTGCGTCATCTTTTCTTCCCGTCATGGCACTCGCTCCACAAGAAAACGAGCGCGTTCTCGATATGGCCTCTGCTCCCGGTGGTAAGACGACATACATCTCCGCCTTGATGCGCAACACCGGTATTGTCGTGGCCAACGATGCCAGCAAAGTCCGTACCAAAGGTTTGATTGGTAACATTCACCGTCTCGGCTGCAAGAATACGATTGTTTGCAACTACAACGGTCAGGAAGCTTTCCCCAAGATTCTAGGTGGCTTTGACCGGGTCTTGCTCGATGCTCCTTGTACCGGTACCGGTGTCATTTCCAAGGATCCTAGTGTCAAGACAAACAAGACAGAGCGCGATTTCTTGGCTATCCCTCATATGCAGAGGCAACTTTTGCTTGCTGCTATCGACTCGACAGATCATCACTCCAGGACTGGCGGTTACATTGTTTATTCGACATGTAGTGTCACTGTTGAAGAGAATGAGCAAGTCGTCCAATACGTCCTACGAAAACGCCCCAACGTCAAGATCGTGGATACTGGTCTCGGAAGTTTCGGTTCAGAGGGCTTCACCAGCTACATGGGCAAGAAGTTTGACGAGAAGATGACCCTCACTAGGCGCTACTTCCCTCACAGGGAGAACGTCGATGGTTTCTTCGTTTGCAAGCTCAAAAAGACAGGCCCCAGCCCTGGAGCCAGCAAGACAAACGGTGCTGCCACAAATAACGGCGTGAAGTCTGACAAGTCCGCCTCGGAAGCTGGTGACACCGATGCCGAGGTCATTGACAAGACCCCCATCACGGATGACAACGGTAACGCCGTCGGCGAAGAAGCCTTTGGACCCTTCGATGAAGAGGAGGACGCCGAACTCATTGCTCGCGCCGAACGTAACCGACTGAGGAGGAAGGGTATCAACCCCAAGGCTGTCTTGGACAAGAAGGCAAAGAAAGGCGAGAAGAAAGCCAAGAAAGAAGATGCCACAGCCAACTCTGCATCGGAAAAGGAACAACCATCCACAGAAGAGGAAAATGTAGACAAGAAAAAGAAGGGTTCCAAGAAGGAGAAGAAGGAAAAGAAGCCTGCCGAAACTGAAACTGAAACACCGGCAGAAGAGAAACCATCCGCAGATGCGTCTTCTTCGCCTTCTTCCTCGAAATCGAAGAAAACCAAAAAGGCGAAGAAGTAGATGCTAGATCGTGAAGAAAAAAGCTTGAATTTTCTTGTTTTTATATTATGTTTTACTAGCATAGGGTTTGGCGTTGTGTGAAAAAATCGATCTATTTATTGTACCTTGGTTATTTCTCTTCCATAATAAAAAACTCTTAGAGTAATTTCTTCTCTCGTCAAAGTTCTCCATGGCTACATATGACGGCTGCCTCAATGAGATAGGGACTGTTGGGGTCACGTGTGACTGAATGGTCATATGGTTGATCCCCAGGCAGCTCAAAGATTTTAGGTATCTCAAGATACTACCTAGGTTCTCTAGGGACTGATACTATTTTAAGCTGCTGTGTTCTGCCGTTGAATTGACGTACAAGTAGACTTGCACGAGAATGGATACACTTTTTCATGGGGTCCAATCTCGATTGTATTGCACTGAAAACAAGCTACTTAGGTGCAACTGAATAAAATGAATAAACTATGTACCTATGACTGCACCATGACTGTAATTCTTGGCTAGACGACAAATAATCAATCACAAATTCGGCATTCGTTCCGGAACATGCTGCCCTAGTCCCTTTCCTCTTGTTGACTGGCTGACGCCCAATCCTTTCAGCTAATCCTCTCGTCTCAGATAGACTCAAGATGGAGGCATAATTACTTCCGACCAATATGAGTGACGCCTTCAATCACTAATATAGTCAGAACCTGACAGGTAACCACTGTGTGTGTACGTAGGGGAGCGGACTAGGTACTCACCCGTTTTAATCAATTGATAGAACGGAGCACCGAATTGGCATCCGTAGATGCCTTGTGCGAAGGCAGCGAAGCAATGGCGGATTTCTTGGCGAATTCTTCTTCTTCTTCTTTTTTACGAAACATCAAGGCGATTGTAAGTTGGTCGTGCTTAGGTACAGATCGGATAGAGCGGAGTAGCTGCATCAGTGGTGGGAGCTCAAGTTATGGAGTACGTAGTGTCAAAGAGGTAGAAAGCACGTAGATGAATTAGTGCACGGGAGTTTTGAGAGCTTGGATTTGATGGAAGAGGGAGCGTTTTGGAGTTGAACGGTGTTTTGTTATATGATTAGAAGAATTGATGATTTGAGTATCTGCCATGATCGTTTGAAAGGGATTATCCTGTCTTTATGACATCCATCGACTACATCCCACCTGGCACGGAAAACAGACTCAAATTTGACTTCTGACTCTGCCATTGACGAGATCGGGCGTAATTATCTGATTGGAATGAGATGATTAATCTCAACGAATCGCGTATTGATCATGTTGGGGATTTCGGTCTGGACGTTAGGGCTAGCATGTGGGATCTGGGCTGGAAGCAAGTGGGATGACACTTAATCCCGGATCCCACTCAGTTTCCATTGGGGTTATGGCTATCTTTTTTTTTTTAAAATTTTTGTTGAATTTATCATCGGACTGGGAATGGAGAGGTATGTAATGATTATTCTGTTCTGCGTGTTCTTGCTGACATTACCTAGTTCAGGCTTTACAATGGTCGATAGAGGATTGAATGTATATCACTCGTATATAATTCTCCCTATTGGGCTAAAAATCGTAGATGCAAACGATATGTAACCGGTAAGCACCTCAGTATATAAAAATGCCACGTAATATACAAATATATGTAAATCAAAAAGAGAACGAGGATGCGAAGACTTGGAAAAGAAGATTAAAGCATGGCTTTGGGGAAGTTCTTAACAGCCTGTCTAACACCCAAATCGGCCAAAATCTCCTCCGTACCTCCAAGGATGGCATCGAATTTGTAGCCCCTGTTGAAGTTTTCGATAATCTTACCCATACCGGACTGAGTCAGACCACGACCACCGAAGATGTTGGTTGCAGAACTGGCGATTTCGCCGGCACATTGGGTGGAGTAGGATTTAAGAAGGGCGATGGGGCCGGCGAGATGTTTGGCTTGTTGTGCGTAGCTCATTTGGCACATTTGGTGGGTGAGGGATTCGAGCCAGGCTTGGTTTGCTTCGACTTGGGAGATCATTTTGGCGAGTCTATCAAGTTGTGTTAGTAGTGGTTACACATGCGAGTGGGATGGAAGCATACTTTTGACGAATGGCGGGTTGCTCAATGAGCGGCTTCTTGAAAACAACACGTTGATTGCACCACTTCAAACACTCTTCAACAATGACACGGGACATGCGAATGACGGCGGCTGCCATCATGTATCGCTCGTGGTTGAAGTTGCTCATAATAACGACGAAACCCTTATCTTCTTCGCCAAGCAGATTCTCCACGGGAACCTTGACATTATCAAATTGCACAAAAGCGGTTCCTGCAGCTGTGGAATAGGATGTCTTGATAAGCGTGGTCTCAACGCCTTCACCACGAGGAATCAAAATCACAGAGAACCCTTTCTTGGTTCGGCATCCTGTCACAAAGTAATCAGAGAACATGCCGTTTGTGATCCATTTCTTGGTTCCGTTGACGATGTAGTATTTGCCATCTGGAGTCTTTTCGGCAGTTGTGCGAAGACCGGCAACATCAGAGCCGGCAAAGGCTTCGGTAATGGCGAGACACATCTTCTTCTTGCCGGAAAGAACCTCTTCCATCAACTGATCTCTCAAAGGCTTGTTCTTCAACCACTGCTTGACGGCTGTGAGACTGATAGACATGCCTGCCATGTTGCCATCTTGGTAGCCTATATTTCGATTAGCTCGGTATCAACAGCCGGAGTTTTTATAACATACCTCTGGCACTTGATCGAACCATCTCCTGAGTCAAGATCATATCGTGGAAAGAGTCAAACTCTTTACCATCCACCACACCACCCAACAACTGGCGGCCGTGAAGATGTTCTCCCGGACCCAACCTCATAGCTAGGATATTGGTTTCCGCCATACGGTCAATCATTTCTTGACTGATATAGGTACCATCCTTCTCCTTTTGTTGGGCTTCCGGCGTCACATACTTGTCGGTGAATTCGCGGGCAGCTTTCTGCAGACGACGATGGCTTTCGTTATAGTATGGGCTGCTGAACTCCGGTCGCAACCACAAGGGTTCAGCGTATGGTACAGCACTGAGGTCACCAGGTTTCTGGTCAATGACTTCAGGCTTCTCGCCTTCCAGAGTTCCTATGCATAGGTCCTTGTATTTCGTCAAGACTTCCTGACGATGAAGCTGGTAAAAGTCGACGGTGGCATCTTTTCCGGCGACTTGGGCTAACACGACATTTCCCCCTGGATGGGCATCAAGGAAGTCCGAGAGGTCATAGACTTTGTGATCGATGATGACCCAGCAATCTTCGGCGGTATTGTGCTTGGCCACTTCGGCGCGGCTAAGTGCGGAGTGCGGCATGACGGGATATTCGTGCTGACTGGGATGTATTAGACGATATGTTATTGACAGATTTAGAGACTTGCACGCACCAATCAATTATATACAGCTGTGAAAGAAGAATAGAAGACAAGGAAGACAGAGAAATTAATTGAAGATAAAGATGCAACAGCTGGCAGGAATATCCGGGGAATGAGCGCTATACCGGATGAGGCCTTCAGCCGAGGCTGAGTTCGGTAGATCTCATTAACCCTAACCCTAGTTATCGTAATCGCAGCTCTCTGATTGGTCAACGTTTTTGATTCACATGCCATGACAGTCTTGACATCACTCGTAGTACCTGTAGTCTCGAGAATATTTTCATGAATATGGTAAATTGAGCTTCGGAATATTAATTCAGATAGTTGCACGTCTTTAACCTTCGAAATCTAGGTAGTTGACCTACATAGATATGCACCGGATGATTGACGCCGGCCGAGAGGCAACTCTAAACGGAAATTAAAATTTCCATCATCAAGACTAACACTACTATACACCGCCAGCTTTCCCTACAAGTGTTTTCAAATTGAGCCACTTCTCGATAAATTATTTCTCATTGCGAGAAATACAGAAATATAGCTACAATATAATTATAGCAATACAATTCGAACACTCGACTGGCCAGCGCAAATCTCTATAGAGAACCTTCGTTCCCCGCCGCGGGGCATCTACCGCATACCAAAAATTTTCCGGACGCGCTTTTCCTTCGAACTCACCAATCCTCACAGAATAAAATCACATTATTCAAAATGTCTTCACAAACACCCACACAACAAGCAAACAACTCCAATCATGTCGACCAAGCACCCTCCTCCGCAACCGCCGCCGTCCTCGTCCCCTCCGCGCCGGTACCAGACGACGTACGAAAAGTCCGCGGCGTCGATTTCAACGACTATGTCGATCGCGATATAACTGTCTCCGAGCTTGTATCGAACATGTCAACCATGGGATTCCAGGCTAGTGCCATCGGAGAGGCAGTGCGAATCATAAACGACATGCGCGCATTCCGTGATCCTGAGACCGGCGAAGGCACGACGATTTTCATGGGGTATACGAGTAATTTGATATCGTCGGGGTTGAGGGAGACATTACGGTTTTTGGTGCAGCATAAACATGTCTCGGCGATTGTGACTACGGCTGGCGGTGTGGAAGAGGATTTGATTAAGTGTCTTGCGCCGACGTATCTTGGAGCGTTTAGTACGCCGGGTGCAGGACTTAGGGCACAAGGGTTAAACCGAATTGGAAATTTGATTGTTCCGAATAGCAATTATTGCGCCTTTGAGGATTGGTTGATTCCTATTCTCGATAAAATGGTTGATGAGCAGGAGGACTCGAAAGTTGCAGCCGCCAAGTCAGGCGATCCGGATGATGAGTTACACTGGACACCTTCGAAGATTATAAACAGACTGGGCAAGGAGATTAACAACGAGGAGTCTGTCTGTTACTGGGCATGGAAGAACGACATTCCGATCTTTTGTCCCGCTTTGACGGATGGATCGTTAGGTGACATGCTCTACTTTCATACATTCAAAACTTCCCCCAAACGTCTCCGAGTGGACATTGTCGACGACGTGAGACGGATAAATACAATGTCTGTACGCGCCAAAAGGGCGGGGATGATTATACTAGGAGGCGGAATAGTCAAGCATCACATTGCCAATGCATGCCTCATGCGAAACGGCGCAGAAAGCGCGGTGTATATCAATACAGCCCAAGAATTTGACGGGAGTGATGCGGGGGCACGACCCGACGAGGCCGTTAGCTGGGGCAAGATCAAGGCTGGCGCCGATAGTGTCAAGGTTTATGCGGAGGCTACGGTGGCTTTCCCATTGATCGTTGCCACTACTTTTGCAAGAGCTGGTCGGGATGGCGTTGCTGCTGGTGGATCGAAGCAAGGGACCCCACAGAATTGAACAAGATTGACTTTTGGTGTAGTTGATCTGGCGTGAATAGAGTCTTCACTGCAGGGATATAAGAATCTGGCACTACATTTGAGCCAATGTGCTACGTCCTATACATGGTTCGCCGCCGTAGCCCTAAAGTGGGCCGGAGACGCTACATGCGTGTCTCCAACGCTCTGGTATGCGAATGCATCTCCTTAGCCAGAGGATACATGTACAAATGACTCGACAGAGGTCAATCGATAAACCTGCGAGAGATCATGGGCTGAAAGCACGTGGCGAATCGCAACCATCCTGCCGAATTTTGTCCGAATTGTCTCTTCTGACAGTCAATTCAAGAACATTCATTCTAATGGCCGAAGAAGCCCATAGACGATCCGGACAAAGATAAGCTTCAGATTTGCCACTGTACCTTAATTCAATCACGTCCAGACCGATACCGGATGGGTGGAACCATGGGTTTCCATCGAAAATATCGAACAACTCTGGCTTCTTTTTTCTTTCATTCAAGTAACGATCTTCTAGTCCATTAGACGAGTAACGCAAGTTGGCGATTGCAACGAAAATCATTGACTATCCTGAGAGCTGCATCTATCCATAAAGGAGACACAACGTGGATCCATGAATAGAGAGCTAAGCGCCCTTAAAAGAGTAAAGTCCGACAAGGCACGGTATTATGCAGGATTTGATACATACAGTACGGTACAGGACTGTAATACGTACGGTAATATTCTACTCCGTGGATGAATTGGATCCCGATTTTCAGAAGATCCACTCGGGGCCCGCCACATCTGGAGCATTTCTTATCGGCCGGGCTTATCGGATGCTTTTCTCGAAGGAGTCTGTGGAAAAGACGACTTTTATATTTCAGTTGACTACTATGAGTAACTAGATATTTGCAAATCTACGTACCTACGACGTGAAAGAAACAGGCAGATTCGTATCAAACACGCGGCCAATCTGCATCGATGTTGCTACGAGTCAGCTAGGCATCCCACGATTCCAGATTGGCCGAGAACATTGATCTGACAGCTACCCTTGACTCTTTAACATGAACATGCATAAGTGCTTCTGCCTACAAGGCAGCAGAGACCTGTGCAGAGTACAGAGTAAAGTAGCTAGTTCTGTAACTGTAAATTGACTCATCTGATGCAAGAACTCGTCTGAAACACGATGCATGATTGGCCAGAAATGGATGCAGGACCACACGGCTAATGCGCTCTGGTTACGCACGTGATGAGTGATGATTGGGTGAGTCAGTGACTTGTCAGTTGCTGGCACTGTGTCTGGGAAAGTTCCTGAGGAGATGATGGCACGGCAGATTACTCAGATCAGGAACGATTTTTCGTTTCGCAGAAAAAATCGTTCCGCAGAATGGTTGCAAATCTTGCACAAATCTTTGCTCAGCAAAAGCAAAACGAGTTTGCCACAGAGACTGTAGACGGTAGACGGTAGACGAACTTGAGACGGAAACCGAGGATGAGCTGCTAAGGCGGTGTGCCAGAAACGGGTCCGTGGTCCCACTCGAGCGAGCCAAATAATTGGGGCCGGCCGCAGGAACTGCGGAATAACGACACGGAGTCCGGAACGGGTCCGGCTGTATGGTTACAGTACGCGACAGAAAACAAGTGGAGGTATCAATAGCGGTAGAGAGCTGTAAGCCAATGGTATCTCTGTTAGTGTCTCGTATATTACCACTAGGAGCACTGAAACAGTGCCTTGAAAATATATTACTGTACTACTATCATGGCTATGCCAGAGCCTCATCAGCTATCTCCCGGCTGGCAAGCTGGTGAAGTTGACTCTACACGAGGCTGTGCAATTGTATGGCTGTGTGGCTGGAGAAAAGGTGACTGCGCTACATAAAATTTCCACACTTCAACAAGTTGTGAGAGCCTGAGGAAATAACAGTCAAATACGAAAAGGCTGGGTCGATCGTTGACAGCTCGGCTTCGCCTCACTTTACCCGCATAGCCGACCAGTGGTTATGGATCTCGACACCTGGAACGTATTTTCCCATTTGCAGAAATTTTCTACAAAGCTTAACAGACTAGACATTCTGGACCGAATATCATTTTCGCATGCTGTACAAGACTTCGCTAGGCGTTTGTATTTGGCAGACTCGGCTGGCCATCAAATAATTGTCAGGTCTAAGCTTTGTTCCCCGGCTTCGCAAGGCGGCTAGAATATGGTCTAATACTAGCGTCGACTGCCTGAGGCCCTTAAACGGTGTAACGGAAACTGTACCATTCGAGGGCTGACCGCTATTCATTGGAGTAATCGCGGGTAATTACGGCCGTACCCGTAATACACGGTACACAATACACAATACCGAGTACGCGGCGCCCGCCCCAACATGGCGAATCCCCGTGCCCCACTATCTAATCAGCTAATCACTTATCAGCTGCCCTAGCCTAATCGCTCTGCTCTTGCCCCAATCAGTCACTTATCTATCGTTCCTTCCCCTCTCCTCGTGCCTCATATTTATTTTTCTCTCTTCTCTGCTTGCATCTTTTCTTTTGTCTGGCTAAAGAGAGTCGAGACTTCTCTCCCATTACACCTGCTTATATTGTATAGACTAGGTTCAAGGTTTTGGCCTTGTTCTTCTCTATCTCCTTATCACCCCCAACTGTTCTGCATCTTTGGATCTGTGCCGGAAGCAGATTACAGTTGCCGGCTTGTTTGTCTCGTTTCTCGCTTGCCATTGATTTTTGCTTGAGAAGCGATTGTTTTTAGTCTTCCGTTTTTGTTTTTCTTATCTATTTGATCCTCGTTTTTACTTTTTCGTCTCATCATGGATCCCGTTCAGGAACCCTCCGTTACACCCACGGAGCCAGCTGTTCTAGCCGCCCCAGTTACTACAGAGCCCACAAACACACCCGACCGACCAGAAGAAGTCGAACAGACCCCAAGCACCGAAATGGATACTTCAGAAGACACTACACAGCCTCCTCAGGAAGCGGCTACTGAGGAGACTCAGAACACCGAGCCCGCAGCAGAAACTACCCCAGAAGCTGCACCAGAGACTACAGCAGAAATTGCAACCGAAACCGCCGAAGATACTCCTATGCAAACCGATGCTCCGGCAGCAGAGGCCACTGAAGAGCCCAACACCACAGCTACAGAGGAGACCACCGAAGAAAATGCTCAGCCTACCGAAACTGAGTCTACCGAACAGCCCGAGTCCACTGAACAGACAGAGTCCGCTCCGGCTCCTCCGGAAGAGGAGCCTGCCACCTGGGCTGGCGTTGAAGAGGACACATCTTCCCCTGACGAAGAGGAATTGAAAAAGATCGAGTCCAGCGATGGCGATTACAGTGCCTTGGAATGTATGTCTCTCTTCCTCTAGAACATTAGGTGGCTTAAACTAACTGATCTCGTGCTAGATGATTACTGGGAGAAATCCTTCTACAGCGATGTCGATGACCCCGAATACCGACCAGCCGAGAAAGCCCGTCTCACATGGCAAATCAAAGGTGTACGAGGCACCAAGGAAAAGCCAAACAGGGCAAAGGTCATGCGTTCCCCGCCGGCGTACGTTGGAGGATACTGGTGGACCATCAAGTTCTTCCCGCGAGGAAACGGAAGCCAGTCTTTGAGTATTTACGTTGAATGCTCAAAGGATATGCCGGCAGTTGACGAGAAACTTCCGGAGACCGAGTTCACCGTCCGCTCTGGTGCTGCTACGGACAACTTGAAGGAAACCGAGCCGAAAATGAGCGTCAAAATTCCTGCATTGGAAAACTCCCAGGAGTGGTACGAGAATTATAAAAAGTGTTACGGTTATACCGGCGTCGACACTACCCCCACAGACACTACCACAGAAGGCTCTAAGAACGTTTGGAGGGTTTCCGCACAGATTGGTGTTATCATGTACAACCCCAACGAGCCCCGCACAGGCTGGATGCAGTCTTCTTGCCATCAATTCAACCCACATAACCTTGACTGGGGTTGGACATATTTCCACGGTCCTTGGGATGAGATTCATCTTCGCCAGAAGGGCCAACGCCAAGCTCTGTTGCGCAACGACACCCTTGCTTTTGATGCCTACATTCGGGTTTTCGATGACCCAACTCTGTCTCTCTGGTGGCATCCAAGTGACTCGGAGCCAGTTTGGGACAGTCTTGCTGTTACTGGTTACCGCCCAATTGGCGATTCAGTCATCAACCATAGTGCCGAAGTTGCGGGATTGGCTGCGTGGGTCAATCTTGCGCCTTTCAGAAAAATCATTCAGAGCGTAGATGTTCAGGAACATCGCCGCAACTGCAATGTGAAGCCCCGTCCTTTGTGTGAAGCTCTACAGGAATTCTTGTGGCGCTTGCGTCATCAGAGCCCGGAGAGCCAGTGCGTTGATACCGACAAAGTCACATCGACTCTGCGTAACTTGCACGAGTATTCCAGCGATGTGGTAGAATTCTGGGAGCGAATGCGCCGAACTCTCGAAATCGAGCTGGAAGGTACCGGTGCGGTCGAGGAGCTTGCTCGACTTTTTGATAGTCCTCCGGTTGCTGTGAGCGATCCTCAGGGATCCAACGTCACCCACACCTTGCCCACCCAGCTCATCACCAGTGTTCGAATCCCAGTTGACAAGGAAAAGACCATTCAAGGCGCTCTTGGCCGGTACTTTAAAGAACAGTCTGGCAAATGGTCTCTGCCTCCTGTTCTTCACGTTGAGCTTAACCGTCAACGCTTCGATCAATCCTCTCGTCAGTGGAAGCTCCTTTACAACCGTGTCGATCTCGACGAGGTGTTGGATCTGGCACCCTACGTTGCCAATGGGCAATCTGGTGAATATGACCTTTACGGCTTTGTCATTCACCGTGGCCGTCGTACGTCTGGCAAGTTCTTTAGCATTCTGCGACCTGGTGGTCCTGGCTCTAAGTGGGTTGCCTTTGACGACGGCAGTCACAACCGAGTTGAGTGCTTGACGCGGAAGGCTGCCTTGGAGTCTCATGTTGGACTTGACGACAGCAAGCTCAAGGATGCTAACGACAAGACTGGCCATGATTTTGCTGTTGCGGCCCTTTACGTCCGTCATGATGTTGCTCCAGAGTACCTTCCTGGAAAGCTCGAATCGTGGGATGTTGCTGAGCCACTCCGCACCTATTTCGAGACAGAGTCTTACCCAACAGGAGATTCAGAGGCTGAATCGAAGACCGAGCAAACTGTTCAAGTTGAAGTCTATGGCCTTCCTACCATCGAGGAGTCACTTCCAAGTATCTTTGACACCTATGACTTGATGTCCCAGGCTAAGCGCACGAATAACGTCATGTACTTCACTTTACCAAAGAGCACATCTTTTGCCGAACTTCGGAAGAAGATTGCTTTTGCCAAGTCGGGTGATAGCGAACAGATTGCCAGTCATCGCGTGAAACTCTGGAAAGTCGGACATACCAAGAAGCAGCTTGGTGCTGGTCTATTGTTTGACCGACAAGACGACTTGACTGAAACTTTGGCAAAGGAAGATACCGTTGTACGATTTTGGACTCATGTCTTGTCTGAGGAGGCAGCCAAGTCATATGCCATTCCTGAGCCAGTCGTCGCCAAGACAGTGGAAGAGAAGCCTGAAGAAACCGTGGAAGTTCGCGATGTTCAGGACTCGGATGAGGAGAGACCTTCGGCTGAAGGATCTGGAAGTGGCGCTGCAGCTGCTCCGGAACCTGAACTCTCCGCACAGACAGATGCTGCTACGGCCGAACCTGTTGAAAGCCAGCAGCCTGAAGCCGTCGAAGCTGCTCCTGTTCCAACAGAGACTGCCACAGCCGATGTGACTACATCCGAAGCTCCTACCGCTGACGAGGCCACGACAGCTGCAACAGCTGCAACCGATGCAGAGCCGATGGATGTCGATGCTACAACAGCACCTGTCGAGGTACCTGTTGAGGCTCCAAGTACTGAGACAGCGCCTGCTGAGACTGAGCAACCGGCCCAGGATGCTGCGCAGGATACAGTCATGGAGGACTCGCCTTCCGACAGTCAAGACACTAGTGCCGAGTCGACTCCTAACACCGAAGCTCCTGCTGATGTGCCTGAAGCTGTTCCGACTGTGCCTCATGTGTACTACTTTGTCCAGACCTTTGACACTGAGAATCAGGCATTGAAACCTGTTGGTGCCTTTGTTTCGTCATTGAGCGACAATGTCATGTCAGAGATCCGCAAGAACCTGGGCTGGGAGGATAGCAAGGATTTCCTCCTGTGGTCTCGCATTGACAACACGTCGGTTGTCACAGTTTCACGCAATGATACATTCTCCATGTCCGTTGGCGATGGACATTGTTTCATTGTGGGTGATCGACTCAGCAAAGAACAGTAAGTTTTTCTTTCGCCATATATACGATTATTGATTCTAACAATCTTTTAGACGCGCAAAACTGGGAGGAGCTGGATTGTTCACCAACCCTGACCGTCTTGTTCAATACATTTGGGCATCGTCTCGCAGGCACCCAACTCGTGCGTTCACTGGAACCAAGACTGTAGATGCTACATTCAACGGCGACTACTACAGTGGCGAGTTCAGCAAAGGCTACTACCACGGCAAGGGTACCCATATTTCAGACACCGGCACCGTGTACGTTGGAGAATTCATCTTTGGCCAACGTCATGGCCAAGGGAAGATGGAGTATCCGTCCGGCGATACTTACGAGGGTGACTGGGTAGAAGACCAGCGGCACGGTCAGGGTACATTTATCGAGAGTAAAACCGGCAACAAGTATGTTGGTGGTTATAAAGATGGCAAGCGTCATGGTAAGGGTATCAGCTACTGGGAAGTGGCAGACGAGGAGATGGATCTCTGCCAGATTTGCTACGGCGAAGAGCAAGATGCCCTCTTCTATGACTGTGGACACGTCTGTGCCTGCGTTACCTGTGCGCGCGAAGTCGAGATTTGCCCTATTTGCCGCAAGAATGTGCTGAAGGTGGTCAAGATTTACAAGATGTAGTTTTGCCATGTGGCAGAATGTGTTTTCATTTCGTCATTTATGTTGAAAAATACCCAAGTTGCGTCGAGACCCGTGGTGGGTGTGGAGTTGTTTTTGGTTAAGCCGGGATTTATATTGATGTTTGATGTTTGATGATTTAGATGATATTTTGTGTGACTGTTCTAGATATAGAGAGCCTGTGGTTCCAGATTGATATACATACATTCATATCTCGAAGAAGATTTCCAATTTGATGCGTAAGATTGACCATTGACTCCCGAGGTCGAGCGGAGAACTGCGTAACTAGTGGATATCTAACTGGTTCCCCCTTTGTCCAAGTTAGAGACAAGTGGCGAAGAGTGTTGATCCTTTGATCTAATTGGCCAGTATGCTGATCATTCATCACACCGCCATCGAATCACAAATCAATCGAATAATCCCTGTCAAGAGTCAAGGCTTCGGCTGTAACGTGTAACACGCTGTTATGCATAGACTAACCGGGAAATAGAATACCTCCGTACTAACCGCTTTGGGTCCCCATAAAAAAAGGAAAAAAGAAACACGCGGCGCAGGCGGTGGGACAAGCACAGACCGTCTTCAATTAAGTGGCCAATCACAACCTAGAGCGATCTTGAAATTGGATTGACCTGGGAGCCAATCAGAGCGAGAGAACGCATGTGACCTGGCGATCTGGGCGGTGGGACTGGCTGGACTGGCTGGCTAGAACTGGATCCACTCTTCAATCTTGAATCTGCACTTTTACTCTGTATGATACTCCTATGTAGTACTTTCTGTGTTCTGACTGTTTTGTATAATCAAGTAATGTTGAATCACCAATATGATAAATTGTACTTGATGGTTAATCATCGATTACTGTCTATAGCCTGTCTGCTTGTACAGTGGTTTGAGCTGCGGTACTGGTTCTTGGTCTGCTCGAATCACCCGTCTGCCTGGCCAACACTAAGTTAGTCTCAGTAAGACCGCCGTCACGCTAGTCTGTCCCAGCTAGTCTTAGCGCTGTGTGCCTGTGATCATCATCGTTTCCTCCGCCAACTCCCATCATTCCTTATTCTCCTTGAATTCATTCATCCTTTGAGCATTTAACGCCTGCACAGTGTGATCACTACACACTTACACTGTGCATCTTCAATTCTGTTTACCATTCTTCATTTAAGTTGTTCACACTTTTTACATACATTCCTGCTTTTCCTTTTTGAATGTCTGATTGATACAATACACCCTGGCTCGATCTGACGTGTGCCCAACCAATTTCAATCTCTCAACTCCTCGCAGCTCATCACGGTCGCAACCCATCCCAAGTCAGTGTACTCCATCGAACTTGGGCTTTTTCTCTTTATTGATCTCGGCAGACTACGTACTACGTATTGTTTCGTCAAATTTCATCAAGGAGAAAGAAGAACACTAAGAAGCGTCGGCCAAAAGAACCGCGTGCCACCAACCCCTGTGTTACTAGCACGACTTGTTCGCGGCAAACATCCGCCACAACCACGACTGACTCCCGTTTGAATCTGCATCAAGTCGTTGTAGAATCGCATCAACTCATCGAGTAAGTTATTTTTCTTGTTCTCAATTTATCACGCACTTTGTACATCAGGCATAAGGTTGGCGTTCTGCTTGCCGCCGCGCCTGCACTCGGCTGCACTAAACCGCATCGGGCATCCGTTCCCTGCCTGAGGCCAAGACAAGGGTCGCCTCAACCCCAGTTTTCAATGTCACGTGTCGTGTCCCGTGACTAACCGTTTCCAGGCCCATCGTTCCTCGTCTTAAACTTTTCGATCTGATCTACGTTCCTGGCAAAAAGGATCAGTTTGGTCCGAATTGCATTGTTCGATCCTGTCGACACGCTTCCGTGCTTAGCATGAGCCGGTGATGTCCTCGCGCTTCCCCCCTTCATCCGGGTATTCTTCCCGCGGAGATCGTTCACCACCACAGCGCTATTCAGACCGCCGGCCTTCATTACCGCCGGGTCCTCGAGATGACCCAAACCTTACGCCATTAGGTCGTGAGCCGCCACGAGGTCCAAAGGCATTGATTGATGCGCCTCGTGGAGGGTATTCAGGTCGCGGTCGAGGCTATCCACCACGCAATGACTTTCGCGATAGAGATCGAGATCGCGACAGAGATCGTGACCGAGACTTTCGCGATGGACCACCCTTTCGACGAGATGATCGCGACAGAGATTGGCCTCGTCGAGACCGCGTGGATCGGGATTTTGACGCCCGCGACGGTCGTCCGCCTTTTCGCCGGTCGCGATCGCCTCAACCACGCGATCTGCGAGATTTTAGAGACAATCGCGACCTTGGTCCCCGTGATGGCGACATTGTGCGCATGCGGCGCAATTCTAGAGACAGTCTTGTTTCGAGTTCGTCGAATCCTGGCGATGGTCCACCGGAAATTAGAGAAATCAGAGGAAACCAGAACATAGGCCATCCGCCTCCAATGCGAGGTGGACTCGGGCGCGGCCGTGGTCGGGGCGATTGGGAAGGTGGTCGCGGACGAGGTCGAGGACACTTTCTGGATGATCGCGAGAACTATCGTCGTCGCAGTAGGTCCCGCGACGGTTGGTGGGATCGCGAAAGAGAACGAGACTTTAGAGATCGTGATCGCGATCGTGAATTTGACCGGCGTGATCGATTTGATCGTCGCGATGATGATCGACGACCAGAACGAGACGACCGTGATCGCCCGCTTGAACCATGGAAAAAGGATATGATTCCAAATCGTCCAGAAGCTCGTGTTCCCTCCGGTCCAAGGAGTACTTCGATTCCGCCTTCGGGTCCATTGAATGCTCCTCGACCTGAGTCTAAACCAGATCTACCGGCCGAACCAACTCGCAAACCATCTGTGGCAGCCTTACCACCAGTGAGAGATCCTCGTAGGGATTTAGACAGACCCGACCTTCCATTGTCGCGTACAGAAACTCTCAGGGAATCAATCGCACCAAAGGGATCGCCACCGCCATCTGCGCCTCAGGTACCTGCTTTTGGATCTGTTGCTCTTCCTCCAAGCCTTCTATCGATCGAAAAGTCGTCTTCACAGCCTCCATCCCAGCCACCTTCGCAAGCTGCATCGGTGACTGGTACACCCAACAAGCCCGAACGGAGTCGAGCAGATATCATATCTTCTGCCACGAAGGAACCCCCCAAAGAAGCTCCGACAGAACCAAAAGCATATCGGGGTGACAAGGCACAGGTCAGTATTCCAGCTCCGAAGGAAAATGTTGAACTGTCTCGATTGGATCTACCCAGTCGAGCCTCCAAGCCAGCTCCAACGGGACCCGCAGCCTCCCCTGAGCAGCCAATTCATGATGTGCCTCCCACTGCCCCGGTATCATTGAGACGAGACTCGATTCCAGCAGAACCTCGAGCTCATCACGACAACTTTTCTGCCACTTCTCCTCCACTAGGTCCTGCAGCTACTTCACCTGTGATGTCGCGTTCCCAGTTACCAACCGCAGGCCGTGGTGGCTCTCCTCAGACTTCACCACGAATGACATTTGGCAGTGTTCCTACTGGACCTCGTGCTGGAGTCCGACAGTCTTCTCGCGGCGGCCATGCGAAGAGCAAACAGTGGCTCCGTCCTGGATATAGTCGTGTTCCTCCATCAACTACTTCCCTCGGCAACCGGCAAGAGTCACATGAAGATGCAGAAGTGGACGAATCAATTCCCGCTGTTGAAGACAAGAAGCCTCTTGAGGACAAGCATGAGGAAGAAGCTAAGCCTGTCGAAAAGGCGCCTGAAAAGGCGGAATCGCCTATAATTGAGAAGGAAAAACCAGTGGACACTGTACCTGCAGTAACGGTCCCACCAGAGGTCGATCAAGCTAAGACACAAGATCAACGTTTGGAAGCGAAACATGACGGCGAGGCGACTCCGTCTATACCCGACATTACACGCTCTAGTGATGAAGAAGAAGATGATGAAAAGGTGGAATTTACAGACGACTATCTTCAAGATCGAAAGAGTCGTTATGAAAATAGCATGCGTGCCCTGCAAGCCGAAATGCCACCGCCAACTTTGGACGATCCCGTGATTGTAGAATTGCTCATGAAAGTTCAGTTATTAGGTATGATGATTGATGGTAGTGTACCTGAAGAACCTGAACCGTCTGTTGTTGAGAGAAATGTGGAGGAGGTCTCGAACAAAGCGATGGTGCCCGCATCAACCTACAAGGAGGAGATGGATGTTGACGAGACTGTGACTGCAGCCGCGACAAAGGAAGTCACGCCGGCCGAAGCCGTCAACAAAGAGAGCATCACTGTTGATAATTTGCCGTTTTTGGTCTCTGGTCCCCCAACCCCAATTTCAGAACTTGATGTTTATCAAGAGAATATCAAGACACACGAGCGGATACAAGAGGCAATTCGCAACACAGTCGCGAAACAGCGCAGGGATGCTTCAGAAAAGAACAAACGACTACGAGAGGAGTACGCTGCGCTATACAAACCTTGGCGATTGACCGTACGAGAACTGGATCAGAAGAAAGACGAGGAGCGAAAAGGAAGTACTCCAAGTGCAGCCACACCACCTGTGACACCTGGTCCAGCATCAGCCCCTGAAGGTCGCGAAGGTAGACGATACAAAGGTAACAGTGAACTCGACTTTCAGAACGCACTCAAAGCATCTGCAATTTCCGCTCAAGAGGAGTTTGAGCGTCGTCGTCGGATGGAGGCCACAGCGCGACCGGACCTCGACAAAGAGGCCGTCATTCCGGATATGCTTGAGGAGTATGAAATTGAAGCTGGTATTTTCAAAGACACCAACAACAAGATCGATCCTGCCGATGCTTTGGTGGTTTATGGCTTCTATCCACCACCAGACGACTTTACGGAAGAAGAACACAAGTTGTTCACTGATGCTTTCATGGCATATCCCAAGAAATGGGGTAAGATTGCTGAAGAGTTGCCGGGACGTACTTACGCCCAATGTATCAATCATTACTACATGACCAAAGAGGAGATCAAGTACAAGGCGAAATTGAACAAGAGATGGAGATCACAACGACGCGCAAGAAAGTCTACTACACGACCCAAGTCCAATGCTCTCATGTCCGATTTGAAGCCAAATGGTGACGATGAAGAAAATGTTCAGATGACAGAAACTGGACGACCTCGCCGTGCAGCTGCTCCGACATTTGGAGGTGACTCGACAACCGAAGCTGAAAACTCGCGTCGCGGTAATGCCAAGGAGAACGAACAGAGCGAGAAGCCTGTTAGCAGGCGTGGTAGAGGTGGTGCCGGATCAAGAGGAGGACGGAGAGGTCGAGCTGCTGCACAACAGCAACAGCAGCAGCAGCAGCAGCAACCGCCGACTCCGCAGCCGCAACAAGCACAACAAGCATTACCACAGCAAGCGCCAGCAGTGCAAGCTCCTTTGCATATCCAGCCGCAGCCGCAGCCTGCTCCTCAGCAACCTCTTCAATCTACGGCAGCAATTGCTCCCGGAGTTCCGCTCATGGCGAAGCAAGAACCTCGTGTGAACGAAAATCCATACGAACCTGCCGTCAAGATCAAAGAGCCAGAACCAAGTAATGACGACCTTATTCCGCGAAACAAACCTTCTCGCCGCAACAAAGATTCCATCTATGTGTTTGATGCCTCTGTCGATTACGACGCTCTCAAACCCTCGTATGAAATGGGATACGGCGCGATGCAGCCGACAAGTTACTGGTCAGTTCCGGAAGTGCGAGACTTTCCGATTTTGCTGGCGCATTTTGGACGCGATTTCGAGGGTATATCAAACTTCATGAAGACAAAGACGCCGATTATGGTAAGATTTCATCTCTTAATGTGTTTTTGTGTTATATCCGGCGTTTTTATACTTCCGATGCTGGTAGCCGCGATTGGACCCCGTACTGTCCCACAGATTGTGACGTGGTCCACCAGTTCTTGTCCCGTGAGGTCATTAGCGCTGCACAGTTTTTTCTCTTTGTGTCTGATTTATTTCGTTTTTCTTTCTGCTTGCTGTTTTTTCTGTTGACAACACTGACAAGTCTACAGGTCAAAAACTACTACCAACGCAAGATCGATTCCGGTAATAATGAGTTCGAGGAAATTGTCAAGGTCACCGAAGTCAAGAAGATGCGAGGCGAACCTACTGGCCCCTTGCCAACACCAAACCCTACTGTCAAGAGGCGCTATGAAGCCACACCGTCTGCAGTGACCCCTCGACCACTTGCGCCGCACACCGACATAGAACACCTTGAAGATGGTCGCATGGGACAGAAGAAGGTTGCTGCTATGTCTCCCCCGCGTACTGTTCAGGAGCTTGCTCCCGATCGGAATTTGGGTAGATATCCTCCGTTGGCACAAGCTACTGGAGCTCCTGCTACAAGCGCAATTATGTCGGATGACCCGTTGCGTATCCTGCGTCAATCGGGAGCACCTCCTGCTCCTCGAAGTTTTACAGGTTCCGGTCCCCGTATGGGATATTTCACAGAAGATCGACGTGAAGCACGAACGGTTTCAGGAGGTACATCGTCGGGATCACGTGGCCCTGAATTGCAGCCCTCCCCTCGAGTCGCTCCAACCGCGCAGAGTCATGATGTCGGTCGCATGGACCCATTGCCTCCGCAGTTGCGAGCACGACCGGATTTCCACGGGCCACCAGGACAGTACCAACCTGGACAGCCTCCAGTCTACATGCAAGCTCAGCAAGGTGTGCAACCATCGGCAATGCCAGGTTCTCATTCTCGGAATCCTAGCCTGACTGGTGCAACGGCTCCTGGGTCTCCAGCACAACAATTGCGTCGACATACACCTGACATTTCTCCGATCCGTCGTTCTTCGTTCGGTCAGACGCAACCGCAACAGGGGTACTATGGATATGCCGCAGCCAATGTTCTTCCAAAGACAACGGTATCACCTGTCAAGGAGTTACCTGCGCCCATTGCGGCTCCTTCACAGGAGCCTCCTCGCCAGGTGCCTGCCAAGCGCTCCAACATTATGAGCATTTTGAATGACGAGCCGGAAGAACTTCCACCACGCAAACGTTTTGCAAGCGAGATGGTTTCGTCGCCAAGGTTGGCCTATGGACAGACAGATACTGGTCCGGCAACTTCGAACCTTCGTCATGAGGAAAAAGCACCATACTTTCCTACTCAGCAGCAGCAATCTTCCCATGGACCACCCTCAGGACGTCCGGCGTATGCGGATTATCCTCCCTTCGCGCCATCTCTAGGAAACCCGTCTGCTGGCGGTCCACCGAATCACGATTGGATGGCTAGATTTGACCCGCGCAGTCAAACTCAGCAATCTGCAGAACCCGTTCGTCAAGCTCCTCAAGGTCAGTATGGTGCCGGTGGTGGTTATCAACCCTCGCAGACTACATCAAACAGTCAACCTCCGACTCCGTCTCAGGGCAATGCTCCAAGTGCGGGTCATCGTACTTATCAGGGATATCCGCCACCACATGGTCAAGGTGCACCTACACCACCACTTTTGGCATCCAACCGTGATCCTCGGGACATTCGCGACCCTCGTGATTCCTACCGCCACCAAAACGCCGCGTCTCCTCCACCTCATCAGAATGTCATGTATGGTTCGCGTCAAGTGCAGTCTCCTGCTCAGTCTCCTGCCCCTTCGTTGAGTATGCCACAGCCTCGTCAACCATCTGGCCCTGGTCCTTCGTATAGTTCGTCTGCGCATTCACAGACCTCATCGCCTCATCCATTGGCACCCCAGCACCGATCGACCCACAGCGGCCATCAATCATACCAACAACATGTGCAGGCAATGGTAAACGGACAACAAGGACAAACTGCACCATCCTCCGGACGACCATCCATCGGTATGGCAGGTGGCCCGCCTAACGCTCCAGCACCGTACGGATCATCTGCTCCTCCTGCCTCACAACAGCAACACCAGCAACAGTCTGGAGGTCCGTTTCGTCCTGGTTCACTAGGCAATCCTCTGCCACGACCTTATACACCCCCTTCCGGCGTCCACGCGCCTCCACCAGCGCCCACACTAGGAGGAATCCCATATCCCAACAACGGACCTGGCGGCGCACACATGCATCACAATGCCTATCCTCACCCACACGAGCCTCAACACCCGAGCCATCACCGGGTATACAGCCAGGGCGGATCAGCGTCTTCGTCGAGATGATTGAGTATACAGAGATGTAATTTTGGTGTTTGTTTATATTCAGTCTACCAAGAGATTTCATTTGTTTATTTTATTTTATTTCGTGATTGTATTTTACTGGGTGTTTTGTACTCGACGTATACCGGGATCGGTGTAAAGTGTATGAATATAGAATTGAATGAACTTGATATTGCACTCATTAATACAGTCTAGACGCCGATGTAAATAATATGAAAGGTCAACTGAAGTATAATACAAATCCTATCATTATACATCCACAAAGACTATAGAATATAAACAATCACCGCTCTAAAAACCGCGGAGGAGCAGCCTCAAACATCCTAATAGCCTCTTCGAGTCTCTTCTCATACTCCTCAAACGACTCTTCATCCTCTTCGTCTCCAGCATCCGCTCCCTCCTCCTCCTCCGGCGGAACTAGAGTTATAACATCTGCCGTCCTATTCATCGGCGCCGCATCCGTAACCGGAGCTGGAGCCTCAACCGCAACAGGCACATCAACCGGCTCCAGCCCCAACTCAACATCCACATCCACCACATCCCTCGCAATCTGACTTGTCGTCCTTTTATTTCTCATACTCAGGATATCCTTATACAGCGACATTGTCGGGGGTAACGCCAAGTCTTCGTTTCTTCTCGCCGACGAAGATGAGGCGGATATGTATTTCGCGTCGATCAGACGGTACTGCGCTGCCCAGACATGTTCCTCCTCCATTCCCAGAGTCATTTCCCATGCATCACCCTGTCCCAAGGACACCGATCCACCGACTGGAACGCCGCTTAGCGCGCCGACAATGGACGAACTAAGACCGACATCGATGTTAGAAGAGCTCGATTTGCGTACGATTGTGCGTGCGTCAGAGAGTAAATAAAGGCCGGTGAGGAACCAGATTTTGGGTCGTCGGGCCCAGCGCATGTTCATTACGTAGTCGCTTCGGGCGGAGGAGAGCCATAGTTTTAGGGCCGCGCGGGCTTGGGGGTTGGTCAGTACTTGGGTTGTGAGGAATTTTTCTGGACTATGGAGTCTAGAGTTAGCATATCCTCCCTTTTCTCTGAACGCGGAAGGGGAGGGGAGAGGTGGGGAGGTACTCTTTCAGGGTGAGCTTTTGACCAGATTTGGCAGTCACATAGCGCTCCTGATCTTTGTTCCAGGCAAGACGCAAGTCGACAATGTCAAAGCCGCTTACGCCGATGCCGGGGGATAAGCGGGTGCGGCCGTGGAGGACGAGGTTGGTGAGTTTGCTGGTCCAGGCGTGGGCTTCTAGATGTTCTCCTCTACTGTCTTGTCAGATAAATATCAATACAGTAGTAGAAAGAGTGAGGGGGAATACCGGAGTGGATCATGCGTGTAATGCCGCGCGATGAGGGGCATCCAGTACTTCTCCAGTACAAGGCTGCCGAGGGTTAAGGCATCTGGTTTTTCGCCGATGCCGTAGAGGAAGAATGAGTCGTCGTCCATGCTGATATTAGTCAGTTAGTTTTGGACTATCGTATGCCAAGTAGTTTCGATACATAGCTTCGATAAATAGAGGGGTGATAGCAGTGGGTGGTGGGGTTTATCAGCCAATCCACGTGGATCCGATTGCGGATCGGATCGGTCCGTCCAGATCCAATCCAATAAGACTTTATCATTGCCAAAACTTGAATTATTTGGTTGATTTATGGTTCGTTGTTAGTCTGTTATAACCTATTGCTGATTGTTGTCTTAAGGCTCTTGGCACGTTGATACAGCTCAGGGCTATTTGGATCTCAGAGCATTGCTCGTACACCTTTGTTACTGTATTTTAGCAACTTTCAAGGTTGCAACATCTTCTCCACTTCAACCTGATTTGGCAAAATGTGAGAGAGTTGAGTCTTTTGCATATGTAGCCGCTGTCATTGCAGCATATCACCACTAACACTGATCATAAGGCTAATCCTGATATTGGGAAAGCTGTGTATTATATCCTGTGTGATACTGGCGGCAGACGCTATCCTGTACTCCTCTTTCAGCAGACAAGTAGCCATCATGTTATGTTTTCCCATCTCCCCAAGTGTGTAAATGTTGTTATGTACCGTTGGCAAATCCACACTTCAGTGCTTTCATGCTCGGCGGAGCGTCAGAAACCATGAACTTATCTTGATTATTCCAATGAACTGCTCATTCCAGCTTTTCAGCGCAATTATCCAGGGTGCATGGATTCTCCACTCCGTCGTCCACGGGGAAGATATACCCAAACTAGAACAGCCTCGAACAATTGTAGGCTGTTATCTGCGCTGCTAGCCATATCCGATGGCGCTCCAGGGCGCTCTCATCAATGAAGGCCATACGCAGCCTATCCGTTACGTCGACGATTGTAACATACGTGCCAGATCCAGCCGCCTGGTTGTCTGGTGTCCAGGTTCAGAAGGTCCATATACCTGTCTGGCGAGACTTTGTGCCGTATGGGTGATAAGTTTCAAGAGTGTCAGCGTCTATTGACTATCCAATTTAGGATAAGTTAAAGCAGACTAATAGCCTCTAAGGTACTTATACACGGCTATATAATCAAGGATACATATATCCTGCATATAACTATGTCAATGTTATTGTGTTCCAGGTTACACAATCATACTAATACTCGCCATGAATCTGCATATCTACTACATAGCTATAGAACCTTGGAACTATGTAAACTCCAACTAAGGAAGTGATTTGATTGTGAATAGAAAGCGTGACTAGACAAACAGTAGATGTTCGATAGTTCTAAAACTGATCATTGCTCTCCTTAATTCATCTTCTAACTTCGGTCCTTATATACATAGATTCGAATTTGACTTTTCGAATTTAGGAGAATTGTTCTGTATCATTGAACTCTGGAATTATATTCCGATGATGTTATTCGAACGGACTTGATCTTCTTCAGAGGTTCTAAAACTCTGGAATTATATTCCGATGATGTATTCATTTCGGAGGTTTGTTCCTGCGAATCTGTTTTCGTGCGTTCGAGATTTCTTTTCGAAGTACTTTGTTGTGTGGCGTTACAAACTACCTTTATATCCTGCATATAATCAATGTGACAAGCGGCCAATCTACCTATCTAGGTGCCTACGTACAGCGAATATCGAACATGGGGAAAAAAGAAGAAGAAATCAAACACCTTTCGCCAAAGGGCTCCTTTATATGCGCTCTCCCTTTATTCTCCTATTTCCCAATATGGCACTGCTGGGGGGATTCCCGTTACAACACCGCCTAGGGTCCTTGCGCCGGTCTATTCCCAACGGCGCTATATCAGGCCTTCAAAGCTCAGGGAGCTGTCACACAGGAGGCCGTCCATGCCGGAGGCCATTATAAGAGAATATGCCTATTAACCACACTTCCAGATCACTATTTCCACTTACATTCATATACGTACTATAACTGTAGTGGGCGGTGTGCAGGGAATGGTCATTCTGCTGCAACCTGTCTCACATAAAAAACTCTCCACATGAAGATATTTGCTTTCTCTTTAGCTCTCTCCAATTCAGACAGTTTCCCCATAAGCTTCCACGGAAGTTCCACTATCAACAAGCTTGGGTATGATGCCTTCTCTCAGGATCAGGGCCTACGAGACGGAAAATTTTTAAATACAGAGTAGTCTTCCAAGTTGATTTATAGTTTGAGAAAATTGCTTGCAGAAATCAAGAGCAAACTGTTTCAGTCAGAAGTATGAAATTGGCGCTCAAGTGCTTGGATACTAAAACAAAACCCTTGCTAAACGTCCACATAGAATGGACCCTCCTAGCTATAGAGATCCATGCGTGTAGCTTTCGTATACTCTTGATTAGAACATTTGAATATTTTGAATATTCAAACAACCGACCATGATGACTGGTGCAACTCTCTATCCCATTTCACTCTTACTTCTGTTTGTACATGTACCGGGCCCATGTGATCCATGTTGTAGCTCGAGCCATGGCATGCTTTATTCATCGAGTTCTGCTCTGTTTCGGACCCTCCCGAAAATGCTGTAGAGTTTTCCATGCCACGGAAGCCACCGATATTGAGCGGCTTTTTATGTTCATTATCATTAGACCTCTCATAAGACCTCGACGCATTACTACGAGGGCCTTTGCGCAAGTGGCTGATCAGGCTTGGAAATGTTGGAAGGCAAGTGACGATGACACTCAAGTTCAATTCGACATTTTGCCAAATGGCAGTACTGGCCTCAGTGGCTATTAGAGAAATGCAGGTTAGCGATAGCACCTAGCTGTTGCGCGCTTCCTTGCAGCCATGACATACCTGTAGGATTATTGATGTCGACCTCTGAGATACAAATAATATGCATCAAGTCCGCAATACAGATACTAGATCTTCCAATATTAATCTCGGTTTTTGACCCTTGGAGTGCAAGGTTGTGTTCAGTACTCACACTATACCGAAGCAAAAGAGTCCAGACAGAAGCACCTTTTTTCTCAGATTCATCTTAAGCCTCCACACAACCGGCTGCGGAAGGCAGAGAATAACGAAATCTACCACCATGTTGATGCTGCTCATGACTATCCAGCTTGCGATTATATTAAAGTTGGCAGAGTGTGGTAGCCATGGTTTCCATTGTGCTTCAGTTGGGTTGTATGCAAAAATTAACAGACATTGACTGGTGATAAAGTAACCGCCGATCAGAAAGCCGACGAGCCACGATGCAACGCGGAAGGATTTTTGAATTTTGAAGATGCGGTGGTAAAGGAGAAGGACTGCCGCTTTTGAGAACGAGATACTCGCGACGTACAATACGTTTTCTGCGAGTGTTATCTGGACAAATCAAAATTTCATTAGTACTATGACTGTGGTAAAGAGATAAAATCAATATCTTGCTTCGAGATATTTTTCCAATGTTGCTGCACTGTAATATTCAATATCATATCCACCGTGGGCAATAGTAGCGTCAAGGAGCGTGGCTATGAAACATCCGTATGCGAATATGAGGGCGATGAGGCTGAACCAATCATCCCATTTTACGGTCACGGATATGCTTCGAGATATAAATCGTAATATGACCGCGACTGTTGCGAGAAACGTGAAAAGTGTTGTAATAGCCACCATGACACCATTTCCGTGTTCGATCCCGCTAGGCATCAAATCGACTGGTGATATCATTGAAGTCATTTTGAAGATAGTGCCTTGTCCGAACAGGACATAACTTGTGAAAAGGCAAAGGACACTGAGGAACCTCGAGAGGCAGGGTATTGCCAATAATAAAGCATAAGAAGACCTGGGGTCAGAATGCGAAAAACGAGTACTAGACTGTTGGGGCTAAGCAATGGCACCATTTTTGCAATTTCCACTTTTCTCTGATTAGGAGCTGTTTGCTGTTTGCTCAGCGCTATTAAAAGAAACAATCAACCTGTTATAGTAAAGTTCCATGCAGGAGGAGGAGCTCGAATAAGGTGGGCAAGATTTGAAGGAAGATAGATACTTTCCATAGATCATGGGAGTAGATCGGCCGTGCGGATCACCTTGCGGGCCGCTGCGGGGCACGGCTCTCAGATGCCGCAAGACGTGGCTGTGGATACCTCATATGCTTGAAAGGGGCTTGCAATTGGTTGAAGGTACCAGGATTACTGCATACCAGAAGAATAGTCCCCGAGAACACAAGAGACGCTTTTCCCATCCTGTTCCAATGTCCACCTGGGCAACTTATGTACCAGTGCTCAAGCCTCACGAGGTCTCAGGCATAATGCAGTCCTTTGTAGAATATTAGCAGCTGAAATCACGCAGCGTTAGCTTGACCATTTAGACCAATGGAGACCTCCATAGGATATAATTACCTGCAAATACTAGCCCCCAAATCCGAGATTAGATATACTCCGGCATATGCTAGCTATCCCTGGTTTTGCTTACGGTACGAGGTAGAGATTAACGGATCACGAAGATACTCCTTACTACGATTGACCCCGGTGATTTTCATAGTGTGGTGGGGCTTGAAGGGATGTAGGTGATGAACAAAGAAATATGTCGATTATGGCGAATACCGCAGCCTCAAGGATCAACATATAATGAGTATTATCACCTAATCTAGGCGTTGATGCATGAGGCTGCGGTATTCGCCATAATCGACACGTCCCCATTCATGTGCATGACTGAAATCCCTATATAGAAGCATAGCCACAGCAAGGCATTTTATAGCATGTAACCTTGGAAGCTCACATTCTATTCAAAAGACTAAACTACATTGTCCTGTATCTAAAAACACAGTAATGTCACGCTTAAATGCTCAAGTGCTCATTTTGAAGTCCACCAACGGCGGATTGGCCACGTCAATGCACCAGCCATACCAGACACCCAACCAACCCATCCTCTTGCCTTCACAGCGGCATGGACAACCGTGAGCATCCGTTGAGTGAAGATATCTGCTGGGTCCGAGTCATTCAGATAGCACTCCCAAACAGCCCCTTCTTTATCGTCTCCATCATGCAGAGTCTCAAATTCTCCCGTCGAATAATCAAGTTTCAGTTTGGGTCCCGTAACCAGCGAGCGGCCAATACACGCTGTATTGGCAACCAGATATGACGCCGCATCGATAACATCCTCACTTTTCCCGAGTGGCAACCCCGCCAACAGTACCCGAACAGGCGTTTGCATAAACGTGGAATCGGTATAGTATGGACAGATAATATTGACTCGAATTCCAGCGCTGACAGGAGCTGTCACACGTAGACTCCGAAACAATCCAAGTATCCCATGCTTCGAAACGGTATACGGCGCCTGTGTGATCAGCGGATGTAAACTGGCAACGGACCCCATGAGCAGGATATGTCTATCTCGTCCCGACGCCGAGGCAACCGATTCCTGTTCACACGGCATCGAGCCTGGGTTTTTCGGTAGAAAGAACAACGCTAGGTGCACTGTATACATCACGCCAGTGAGGTTAACATCCAGTGTCTTAAAACTCGGAGCCGGCGGGCTGGGATCGTTCAAGTAGTCGACGTGTGGATTTTCGAAGGATCGAGATTCCTCGCTATTGTTGATACCAGCATTCGCAACCACAGTATCGATTCCTCCATGTGGACTCAATCTCACAGATTCGCGAAAGAAATTGACCTGAGATTCCCAAGATGTGACGTCTAGCTGGATGAAATGAACATTTTCGTTTTGCGTGTCCTGGCGGATTTGCGCAGCTACTTCTTCGCCGGCTGGATTGATATCACCGAGTATCACGATTGCCCCTGCCGCTGCCCAGCGAGCACCGTATCCAGCGCCAAAGCCTGAGGCGCCGCCAGTGATAAGTATGGTTTTGCCTTTAATTCGAGCTGTGTCATAGCTCAGATCCATCTTGATTTGGGTCGTGTGGAAAAAGAGGAACGGACTTCGGTGTCCTTGTTATAGTGGAAGTCGAACACAAACTAATGCACAATGGAACAAAGGATTATCCGAAACCTTGGGGTTAGGGTAGAATAGCAGCGATGTGCTCATTCACCATGTACTTGATTTTATTCTATCGTCTTGAATTAACTGTTTAACCTTGAGTATACTGTTGCTCATAGAGCTAGTTAACTTCGGCGTTCTCGTTTATTACTTAGGCATCCTGCCCTTTCGTTATTAGAATACTGCCGAACCGCCGTTCAGTGAAGAGGTAGCTATGGTCTAGACGCTTCCTGTCGGATTAGCGCGTGCATGTGTACTCCCGGCTAGCACTGAATATAATGAAGGATTCCACCCCACCCCAAAACAAAAACCCCCGCGGGGCATACGTATCTTCAACCTGCGATTCGTGGACGAAATCAAAAACCCTGAACAGAAAAAGCCTTTCAGAAATCACGGCTAGTTGTACAAGCCTATAAGGCCGCAGACAAGACCTTCGTTTTAACAGAGTCACCTACGATTCAGCACTGCATAATCCTTTTCTGGCCTTCACTTGCTCATATCACTCAAGTATGGCTGATTATTTTTGTGATATCAGACCTAGCGATGTGAAATTTCTTCGCAGGCTGAAAGAATCTGAAAATTCTGTTGTTTTTCTAAGGTTGCTGTCAATGGCAAACCGTGTGTGATGAAAGTGGTAAGTGGACTGTACCGACAAGCTGAACGTCGCTGAAGGTTATAAGTATCATGATAGAGGAAGCTCTGATTGCGACCCTACCGATTATGAAATTAATCTTTTTATCTGCGAATCTACTGCCTATCGACGGCTGAAAGCAAAGGGGCTGTGTAAGCGAGGAGCTGTTCCTGATTTTTACGGAACAATTACAAAGATCCAACCGAATTCCTGGCCAAACCTGCATATGTTTGCTGGAGATAAGCTGCCTCCTAAGGCTATCCTTATAGAGTATATCGAAAATATGCAACCGATTGGTTTAGCCAATTTTTCAGAAGATCGCCTGAAGGAACTGCGCCAGATCCTCGATGATATTCATCATGCTCGGGTCCTCCATGGTGACCCTTATACGAGGAATATGATGATAGCATCGGGTTCTCTGGGTTGATTTTGATTCTGCTCAAACATTTCCGGAAGAGAAGCCCCTCTCCCACAAATAGGAGATGTGGTTTAAGGAGGAAGTCGAGCTGATCGAATATTTTAGCGAAGGCCTGGTAAGTCTCAGTCTATCCAGAGCGACTTTAACTGACTGTTCTGCAGGCCCAAGATTTCAAGGAGGGTAAACTTAGACGCGCATACTCTTGTTATTATAAATCTTTCGTATAGAAAGTGTATTGGACATTACGGATTTACAAAACAAAATCTCTTTGCGTTTTCGTAAAAGCACCCCTATGGTGCAATTATAGCTTAAAAACCCTTAAAAAGTTGAATCTAATTACTCTTTAATACTCTAGGCAATGTCTTGCTAAAGGGTGACATCCCGGCCCTGTTTTTGAATACCTGAAGAGCCATGATCTGGGAGGTCGAAGAATTCTTTGTCTTATCAATGGTGTACAATACCTAGACGACCGACTCCTTCTCAACGTGATTTGGCTATTTCCTACAGGCCCATCGACCCGAGAGGCAAAGCATATCTGGATACATATAGGGGCACAAGTCGCGATCAACGAGCGTCTCGGCAAAGAAGGCCGCATGGCCGATGGAGTGTCAATTCAATGAACCAGGAACTGCATAATGTAACAATGTTAGAAATGTAGGACCAGTCAGTATCCTTTCAAACCCTTGCAGCCAAGACCTTGCTATATGAGCTAAATTTTATGAATGTCTGTTTAGTGTCTAGAAAGCGGAACATCAGACTCAATTGGATCCATATAGAGAGTAACCACGGCACGATCAACGTCCAAGACAAAAAAGGCAGAACCACTCTACATTACGCGGTTGACTGCCATTCAAAAGATTCCTGGAGTACATGCCCTCGTCTCGAGGAGTTAATCCGTTTTCTATGTGAGCAGGGGCGAATTCTGGTATACAGGACAAAAAGGGACAGAGTGTCATGTATACATAGGTGTAACATGTTGCTGTCTCGGATGGTTGTCCATCAATCGAGTCATACTGGATATATTGGTGGCGCATGGAGGCAGAATCAACGATGCTGACGAGAAAGGAGACACTGCTCTGCACCTTTTGACCAGATGGCAAGGCAAGTGGTTGAAAAAAGTTCAAGCTAGCCGGGGAATATATGACAAGCAGATGAACACCTATAACACAATGGTCACATACTTGCAAGAAATTGAAGGCTCAACTGATGAACGAAATAAAGCGGGGAAGACACCAGCAGCTATTGGATGGTGGGTATCGGAATGAAGGTACAGAGAAGCCTCCCCCGAAACCAGTCGGTAGAGGACGCGGACGCGGCCACTTCCAATAGTTCATTTGAATTTTCCATTCTCCTTGACATATAATTCTCTCAGGTAGTTGTGTAAAGGAGGAACGTTGTGGCTGAGTAAAGCGGGGACATCTCCATCCATGGATGTGGAACTGGCGGATCGGTCCGATCGATCAGATCAACTCTAATCAGACATCCGAAGTTTTTGACTCGACATCGATATCTAGGTACACAATGAATTTTTAAGTCCATCATGGATATTCAGACGCAGATTGAAGATGATATACAGTCGTTATTCCTGGAGGAATATCGAGGAAACCTTCGCCGGGCATATAACAACATCGTTCAGTTTGAATCGCAACTCGAAACAACTTCCGATGAGTCCGACCCTGAGCAAAAAGCTTACTTTCTTCGATCAAAAGTACATGTGTGTATGCTCCGTGGCAGACTCAACGATGCTTATGCTTCACTAGACGAGTACAAGACCCATGTTGATGACAACATACTCGGCGAACCGAGAAAACTTGCTTCATACTGGGGTCTGCGATACGCTGCGTCTAAACTCCTCGTAGATTACTACAGACGCTACCCGCCATGCATCCGGTATCAGCATGAATCACAGTCTCCAACAAACACGGCCTTGATAGAGGGCATCTCAGGCCCATACGAAATCACAGCCGAGTTGAATCAGAATATACAAAAATATTGCGCCAATGCAACGGAAGAAGAAGCTGCTAGTAACCAAAAGGATCTCAATGTCTGCATGCTTTTCCTCGTCTTGCTCAACTTTCCGCAGCAGTTGAGACTACTGACAGTACGACACCCGTCCTATCCAGACGGTAATTGGAAGCCAAATGATGGCAAGACTCCCGAAGAAGCAATTGCTTCTGTGGCACCTTATCTGCATAACTTTTTGCAAATGGCACCGTTGGATCAAACGACCGATTCGACATCCCTGTACGGGCACAAATTGAACATTGAGCTGCACTATGCCATGGAATCTCCGTCTTTAGAGACATTGTTATCGAAATTGTTCCATACCTACGAGCGTCTTTCAGATCAGGCTGGAATGGCGATCACCAAACTTATCGAAGGTGACAGTTTGTATTCACCACCATTCACGAGTCCGATTATCCAGAATCTTGTCCCGATTCCTAGTCCCCACGCCGCTGGAGAAAGCAACATCTGGGACATACCCGAAGCCAAAATTGCGCCCAAAGATTCTGATGGTGTTTTTCGTTGCTACGCGGAAGCACTGGAGCTTTTTGAAACGTCGAATAGTCCTCGTGGGAAAGCTGCGGTTTATCTCCGTCTAGCCAGTATATTACATGCTAGATCCTACGACTATGATCCTACAGATAATGATAGATCAGCCCTTCTACAAGAGGCGAGCGAGCATCTAGAACAGTCCTTAGAACTATTCGACATGGACGAAGCAAACGTTCAAATCGTCAAAGCAAATCAAATTCTTGTCGAGATCTCCAAGGGCAATGCAAACATGGCAGACCTGCGAAAACGTGCAGGTGAAATAGGGAAATGGGGTCGCGAGTGCCAAAATGAACTCATCGCGTTTCATATCGGCACAGTGATGATACGATTTGCCAGACGGGAATGGGGAAAATATTCTCGATTCGATACAGCCAATGCCTGTTACGAATGTGCCTATGAATGTTGCGCAGAGCTCGGGGCTCCAGTTCCAGCATTCATAGCTCTCTTCGCCAGAGTATGCCTTCAAACTGAAATGAGCAACATAGCAGCTACAGCAGTATTGGGGGATCAATGCCTTACAATGTTCGACAGTGTCGTGGAAAGCCTCAGTCAACAAATCCAAAACATTAATATGGAAACCCCCGTCGGGAAGATCGAACGCCAGCATTTACTGACCCGGAAATTTGAATTCATGTCCACTTTCAACAATGACATGAGCAGAATCCTTGCACGAAGGGACTCCCTGGATACATTAGAGAATTACCGCAGATGGAAGGAGAAATTCCGTTGGTACGAGCAAAACGACGAGAGTTTTGCTTTCATTAGAGGCGAACCTGAAAACGAATCAGGTCCAAAGCAATCCGACATCGCGCAAAAGTACTTTGGTCAATCGTTGGACGATATACTAGATGACTTTGCTCTTAGTAACGCCATCTCAGACAAGTTTTGGAATGCCGATATGGAGTTTAATCAGGCTATATTTGACGGAAACCTGAACAAAGCCGAGACTTTTATGCATGATTTCATCAAAACGACGCAAGAATTCAAGAGAGTATACAGCCAATACATGTACCAGATGATCGCGTATGGCCGGATAGGCGACGTCACCAAAATGCGGGAGATATTGGATTCAGTGACGGATTCGGAGTTGTTCAATAATAGGCTGGAGGAGTTTCTGGCTGACAAAAATGTCGACATGTTCTTCTCCTCGCTGCCTAATAATGCAGTATTTGTATGCGTGGAAGCCACGGATTGGCAACGAGGTTTAAGAGTTCTAGACCTTATTTTGAAAATACGTCCGAAATATTTCGATGAGTCGCCGAGTGATAGCCCGATTGATTTGTCGATAAGACAGGCCAATGCGGCTACGATCTATTTGAAGAATGCTCGGCCAGAACTGGCTTTTCGGATGTTGCTCAAGGCGAGACATCTTATCAAACTGCGTCGGAGTCAAGCCAGCGATATGGATGTCAAAGTTGGAGTATTGAATAGAGGACTCATTGAAACATTCTTGCAGTTGGTGATCATATGTTTGCAGTGTGCTCATATAAACCTGCCCCTGAGCGTCCTCGATGCCTACGACCACGGTCATCCACAGGTATCATGGGAAGAGCATGCACTGCTTTTCATGGAAGAGGGACGAGCGAGGTCTCTGATTGACTCACTTATAGCATCAGCCCAGCAGCAATCTGACGAGGAAGGGAAACGAAGAATGTCCGAGAGTATATACAAGCGTCGAGCCCTAACTCATCTTCGATCGATCCATAAACGAACGGAAGATCAAGACAAAGAGTTGGATGAGCTGGTTAAAGAAGTCGAACGTCTGGATGTTGGGACTTGGTCGTCTTCAGCAAATGCTCTTATGGATACCATGACTTCAACAGTACTGCCGCGCGACTTGTACGGCCATCTCAATGATAACACCGTGGTGATTGAGGCGAGCTTTAACAGATCAGGAGGTATACTGATGGCTATTACCAATAAAGGTATACAAGCATATGAGACCAATACTATCCGGGACGTCGACATCCGAAAATGGGCCATGGAACTAATGCAGGTCATGAGAGACATGTCCGGTATACGCGAACCCGAAGAGGAAGACCGCAAAAAAAGAATGGAGATCCTCTCCGGGCAGATTTCAGATGTCCTTTTGACTCCCTTTGCGACGATCATTCGAGAGAAGAGCCACATCATCTTCTCTCTATCTCAACCGCTGACCGCATTCCCGGTTTCAGCGCTGGTGTTTAATGGAAAGCCCCTGGTTCTGCATGCAGCTGTTTCTCAGACTCCTAGTTTGTCTGCTCTTTACCACCTGTCAAAGCGACGTGCGTCATCAGCTGTGCCGACAGTTTCAGTATTCACCAAAGCTCTCGCAGGTGATCAACCCTCAGCGAGTGCTCGAGCCACGAAAGAGACTTTTCTTCCTATGGCCGGTGTCGAAGCAATAAGTATCTCTAATATGTTCTCAACTTGGGTACGAAATTGTTCCATTCTTTTTTTTTTTTTTTTTTTTTTTTTTGAAGACAAGAAGCTAACCTTTGCTTTGTACAGCCCATCGAAGCATCAAACCTCTCTCGCGCCCAATTCCGCGATCACATCCAAGGCCACACCTCAATCCTTCACATAGGAACCCACGGAACCGTCAACACCGGAAGTCCACTTCTATCCTCAATTTCTATTGGCGAAGACTTTCGAGTAATCGACATGTCGCCTATCCAGAGCCGTGCGAATCTAATCGTCTTCGCAGCTTGTCTCAGCGGTCTAGGGAAGGCCACGTCCGGAAACGATGTCTTGGGATTCACGCATGTCGTTCTCGGGACTGGATGTCAGGCGTATATCGGGACGCTGTTTGAGATTAGTGATTTTGCGTCTATGGTTTTGATGACGTTGTTTTATCGGCAGATCAAGGATACGCCCAGTTTATCGTTGGCGGAAGCCCTACGTCGTGCGCAAGTGGAGTTTTTGAATTTCGATAATGAGAAAGCTACGGCTTTCCTTGATAAATTGCTGGAAGCATGGGATGTAACTTCCACCACGGAGACCGGGAGTAAAAGCCCAGAGGATTTTGTACCTGATGGTAGGTATTTACTGACCTTGCAGAAGATGATGTTGCCTCAGATTGATTGGACAAGCCCTATATTTTGGGCCTCGTTTGCGTTGATGGGATATGGTGATTTCTGTTTCAGTTATCCTACGTAGTTGATTCGTGGTTATAGCGCCAAATATAGTTTGATGTGCTGTAGATTATTGATTTCATTAGATTACATATCATCGTCGATCCCATTCCCTTTCACCTGCCCTCTCTCTTTTATGTTCTCTCTCCCTATCCCTTCCTGTCTTCCTACTCTTACCACCTCGATGTACATATTCCTTCTCTTTTTCACGGGGATCAATAACCATAAGAGAGTCTACATCCTCTCGGTGCTCCTTTTTCCAATTCAAATCTTTTCCTAACGTATCCTTTCCAAACTGCAGCCGATGTGACAGCCAATCTGTCGAGTCTTCGTCTTGATCTTGTTCTGCACCAGGCCCTTCAGCGTTTTCGTTCCAATTTTGACAGGATTGACAGTTTGCAATAAAGTGTAGGTCGCAGAGTTGCGCCTCTTCATCTTCGACTTCCTCCTCGAGTTTGATGTTTCGAGATGACTTTTTGGTTTCTTCTTTCTGTTTCTTGTCCTGACCGCTTTGTACGTCTGAATTTTCGAGCTTGGCTTTGAATGCGTTGAATAACTTCAATGCGTCAGCTTCAGCTCCTTGACCATTTCTGCCTCCCCCGTTCATGGCTGCACTACCAGGCGCCGGTCGTTTACGGCCTCTGATAGAAGTTTCTGGTATCATAGCCTCTAGTGCTGACTTCTTCCTGCCTGTCTCTGCAGGAGCCGCTATATCCCGTCGCATCGACGCCTTGAGAGACGCAATCTGCGCATTCGTTCGTTCTAAAACTGACTGTCTTGCAGCTGGAGGCGGAGTTGGAGATGGGGATCTTTCTGGTTCTTCCGGATCTTTGAGAGGGATTTGCGTATAAGGATCTGGGCTTTTAGGTCGTGGTTTTTGGACATGGTTGTTTGTAGATGAGAGATCTGGAGAAGGTTTGAGTCGTTTCGCCGGTTGCTTCTCTTCTGTAACAGAACTCCTTCGCTCTTCTGCATGAGTCTTCGGATCCATTTCCAACGACTCCCCAGCTGAAACGAGTTTGGTGTTGAACTTGGGTTTCTTGGACTTGATGGCGCCGAGTTCTTCTCCATCCTCTCCTTCCTCACCTCCAAAACTAAGCAACGTCTTCGCACCCTTTGCCTTCTTTTTCTTCTTGATCGTAACATCACCCTTGGCCGGCTCAATCACCTTCGCAACCTTCTCCCTTTTCTTCAATTTTCCCTCAAACGGACCCATCTCCCCAACCTCACAGCCCGTAACCTTCACCGCAAAGACGGGCCGATCCGTACCCTCCACCAACTCCGCTTCCGCAATTTTGACCACATTATAAATACTATCGCCCTCAATCCTGCCAAACATCGTACACTTCCCATTCATTTCTCTTTCCGTATTTCCCAAGGTAATAAAAAACTGACTCCCATACGTCCCATCTTCACTTTTCGCCATTCCCACAAGACCGCGTCGGTTGAATCGTAGGCGGCTGTGTATCTCATCGCGAAAGACCACTTTTTCGTTGGGGTCGCGTGCTTCGGGGTCGTATTCGAATTCGGGGTCTTCGTATATTGATGAGCCACCTGAGCCGGTGCCCGTGGGGTCACCGCCTTGGATTACGAAGCCGGGAACGATGCGGTGGAAAGATGTGCCTGTGTAATACCCATCGAGGCAGTGTTGAATGAAGTTTTTGCAGGCGAGAGGTGTTTGTTTTGCGAAGAGGGAGATGTGGAGGGCTCCGATGGTTGTGTTGAGTGTGACGGAGGCGGTTGGCGGTGGTTCGGTGGTGTAATGTGAAGACATGGTTAAATTATATGGAAATTTTGTTTGACACTTCGTGCTGGAGATATGTCGAGAAAATCGAACGCCGTTCTCATATGTTGGGCATTCAGCCAGCAGTCCGCGAGCAGTGTTTTCAAGCCCAGCGCGGTTGGTTTGTAAATATCTAGATTTAGATTAGAACATAGATGATTTTTCGCCTGTTTCCAATGCTGATTGCTGAACGAGAGAGTTGCTAGATGTCAATAAAAATATCCAAGATGCTTTGCGACAAAAATGCAGAGGGCGAATCGTGAGGTCAACGGAAGACGAGCTCCGACGGCAGCTTTTATTGACTGGACTTGGTAGCCAATCATACGCCCTGCAAGGATCTAATCTTATCTGATCAGCTACCACAACATTTGATCTGGAAGATGAAATTGACAAGTTTATTATACCGCTATCCCGAATATGGTGAGCGCAGCGCATATATCCACTCGTACACCCTCATTGGA
>JAKLNL010000037.1:0-303122 GCA_022814505.1 Talaromyces liani
AGTAATAAATAAGAGAGCCTAGTTTACTAAGATTATAAGTAATAGTATACTTAAGATTAAATAGTTAATTTAAGATAGTAGAGAAAAACTAAATATATAATAAATAAGTATTCTTATATATTCTATTACTTTTCTTCCTATTATACTATTTAGTATACTTGATATTCGTCCTATTATATCTTTTAGTCTAACTAGTAATATTCTTATTATACCTAGGCTCTAATTAGTATAATACCCTAACCCTAAGGTTATAGATAATCCTTTATTCTATTATATATTAGTTTCTATAGGAATTAGTCTAATTTATTGGCTATAATATTATAATTCTTTTAATAATTCTCTTCTTTAAAGACTAGTATCCTAATAGTATAATAAATAGTCTATATTTCCTATTTATATTATAGGTATATTCTTATTTTCTAAAAATACTTATATTATAGTACTGAGCTAATTATATTATTAGAAAAAAATAAGATAGCTAAAATTATTAGACTTATAAATAAAATTAAGAAATTTAAAATAATCTTTCTTCATCTCTATAATTACTATTATTAGTTAGATTATACTTATATTAAAGCTAAAGGTTTAATTTATTATAGTAATTATATTTATATAAGTAATTATTATTATACTAATATAGATAATTCAGAGATATTATAGAAGTGTTTAATCTTAGTATAAGATTAACTAGATACTAATAAAGAGAAAGCTTATAAAAAGATAGCTAGAATAATAGCTAAACTTTTTTATCTGTAAAAATAAAAGAAATTACTTTAAAAATATACTAAACAGTTCTTTAAATAGATATAAAGAATATTAAAGAGTTAAAAAGGTTAGAGAAAGAGGAAGAAAGAAAGATAATAAAAAAGTATATAAAATAAAAAATAAAATATAAAGAATAAGAGTTAATTATAGTAATACTTAATTCTAGCAATATTAATAGCCTAGTTATAGATAATTCTTCCTAGCTTACTACTTTTTCTTCTTTAAACTAATTATTATTTAATACTTCTAAATCTTGTTATAGCAATTTAAATTCTTAATAAATTCCTATAAATTATTGTCTAATAAGTATTTATTTTATCTAACCAAATAGTAGATTTTTTCTAATTCTTATTTTTAGTCTAGGATTCTTTCTACTTTATATTCTTTATCATCTACTTTATTATTTCTATTTTCTAGGTTTTTTATGGATTCTAATAGTAAAATATAAAATATTAAGTATATATACATTCTTATTAGTAGCTAGAGTTAATAGTTATTATTTTCAAGTTTCTTTACAATTCTAAATAGTCTATATTTAACTATATTAAATTTATCACTTAGTTATTTACTCTTGATATTGAAAGTTTTTAAATCTAGTATTTATTATAGAAGGTAAACTCTCTCTCTTTTTTATAAGATTAGTACATCCTTACATCTTATATTATAATATTACTTTATTTTCTATTCTATCTATTATATATATACTGCCTATAGTATTATTTCATTAGAGCTTTTATCTAATAATATAGAAGTCTATAACATTTATAAGTATCTTCTTAGATTAGTAAAGTGTGGTACTTCTTCTATTAAGGTACTTTTTACATTATTTAATATAAATTATATTAATAGTAGTATTTCTACTTAATTATCTTAATTCTAATCTAAATAATATTATAAATATTACTTAATAATTTATATTATTCTTTTAGTTAGTCCATCTATTTATTAGTAATTTACTATTAATAAGCTATACTTAATTCTATATACCTTAATAATTATTTACTAATATCTTAATCTAAATAGCTTATCTTAATCTAAAATAATCTTAATTAATAATCTAGTCTAACTAAATACTTCTTATAATATAAGTATTATATATTATTCTACTATTAAATCCTTTAGTATTAATTATATAATAATATATTTTATTAATCTATTAATAATAACTATTATATTAGTATATTATAGTCTTATAATTAGATCTTCAAATCTTAGTAGTTCTTATATAAAATTAATTATAATACTTTTCTATAGTTTTTCTAGTATCTCTAGTAATTATATTTTTCTATATAGTTAATAGTTAATTAATTTATTCTAGTTATAATTATTATATTAACTAATAGATTTAGATATATACTTTCTTATTATTAAGAAGTAATATTATTATTATATTTTTTTAATTATCTTATTAATTCCTTAGTATCTTTATAATAGTGAATTATAGTATTTCTTATTAATTTTCTTAACTATTTCCTTAAGTACTAGTATTAATCTATTCTATTATACTAGTTCTTTTTATTTAATTACTTTATTATTAGTAATCTTTATTATAATTATCTTATCTCTTTTTATTGCTTATACTATTTACTAATAGAATCCTATTTTATTAATAATAATTATAGTAGTAAGTACTACTTTAATATTATAATATATTTTATCTTTATCTTTTTTTAATATATTAGTTTTTAGTTATTTAAGATCTATAGTATAATTAAATCTTCTACTAAAAGTATTTACAACGTCGCGGACTCTCCAAAGGGGATTTGGGCAATAGCAAAATGGGGAAAGAACAGCTCTAAACCCTTTAGGCCACCGAAAGTCCCAGCCCTCAGCACTAGCAAGGGAAGAAAAGCTGAAATATTTAAAGAAAAGATCTAGGTACTCTAAACCTAATTCTTCCTACCCCTACTAGAAACAGATCTTATAGATATACTAAATAAATATAGACAAAGAGAAGTAGATATAGACTTGACAGTAATAGAAGAAGAGATCTAAAAGATTTTATCTAAAATAATATCCTTTAAGGCAGCAGGCCTAGACAGGATCTTAAATAGCTTCCTTAAAGCAATAGGAGATCTAATAGTAAGAGTCCTATAAGTATTAATATAAGTGATATAGGACTAGATATATTATCTACTAATATGCTAAAGTATAAAGATAGTGGTTATAAAGAAGCTAGATAAGAAAGATTATAGGATAATAAAGGCCTAGAGACCTATCACCCTTTTAAATATTATTAGGAAAGTTATTGAGGTAGTGATTTTAAAATACCTATAGAAAATAGCTAAAGAGAATAATATACTACTAGAATACTAAATAAGAGATTGATAGAATAAGTTAATAAAAATAGTATTAGACCTTCTAATAAGCTAAATAAGAATAATATAGAAAGCTAGAGATATTGCTTTACTCCTCTTACTAGATATAGTAGGAGTATTTAACTATATAGTGCTGTAAAGGTTACTATATATAATATAAATATTAAATATCTCTAAAATACTTATTAAATAGGTAGAGAGCTTTATAAGTTAAAAGAGTATAACCCTATTATTTGATAGTAGGGAGTTAGAGCTAATAGATATAAATACTAAAATCCTATAAGGATTATTAATCTCTCTAATACTTTTCCTCTTCTATAATAGTGAACTCATTTAAATATGTAACTAAAGAAATCTAAAAAGGTCTAGAGGTAGATATATTAATAATATATATCTTTTCTTATAAGGAATATCAATATATAGCATATACCAAATCCTTAAAGAAGCCTATAAAGAGTGCTAAGAGTGGGTGTAAAGGTAAGGAGCAAAGTTTAAACCATCTAAATATAAGTTGATACACCTATTAGGACTGAGATACACTTTTAACACTATAAAAAGAATCTAAATTAGAAATATAGAGGTGATACTAATAGATAAGGTTTAGGTACTAAGTATTTTCCTAGACCTAAAGCTGAACTAGAAAGTATACTAGGATTAGATAATATCTAAAGTAAAGATAGGCAAAGATATAATAATAAGACTGTTTAGATCTATATAGGGACTATTAATAGTAGAAGTAAGAAAAGTATACACAATAATAGTAAGGCTAATATTAACTTATATAATAAACTATTAGCACTAGCTAGAGCTATAAAATAATAAAGAAATAAAGATAATAAAGGCAATTATAAAGGTGTAAAATAACTGCCTAAGGAAGGTATTAGAAGTATTTAAAAGAATATCTATTTATATACTAGAAATATACTTTTTTATTCTATCTCTTAATATATTTCTTATAGCAAAGATAGCAGCATATAGAAAGAGACTTAATATATTACTAGTGAAATATCTAATTAAAGAGGCAAGCTAAAAAATTATAATTATATTAAATATAAGACATACAGGGCCCAGCCTTTATAAGATATTATACCTATATCTAACTTAAGAAGGCTAGTATAAGAGATAGAATAAAACTAATATAAAGATAAGGTTAACTACTAATATAAAAAAGGGCTCTAAAGGTTATACTAAGTAAGAAATACATAGTAAAGTTATATAAGAGGAATAGTATAAAAAGTAGAACTAAGTAAGACCTCTAATAAGAGAGATTATACCTAGAGCACTAGATTAGAAAAACCTAGATATATATAAGCACCTACAGAAAGAATTTAGTTTAATATATATTTAAATAAGGTCAGGAAAAATCAGACTATTAGACTTTTTATATAAAGTAAAAGTCTTAAAGTTTACTACTTTATAGTGTAAGTATAGTATAGCAAATAAAACTCTAAAATATATTACCCTTTATTATATAAGGTTTAAATAATAGAGACTATAACTATAAATAGAGAGGATATTAGATATAAGTAAGATAGTTACTAAGCTAAAAAAGTTAGTAAAACTTACTAAATAGTAGCTTAATCTTAAAATACTTCTATAGTTCTATATAGTATTAAGAATAGCAAAGAATATCAATAGACTATAGTAATATATCTTACTAATAGTTGACTAGAGGATTAAGTAGATATAATTATAGGCTATAAAGAGAGATAGATATAAAATAAAGTAATATATTAGGCCTAAAGGCTAGCCTAAAGGTAGAATATTAAGATATAATAAAAATAAAACTAAAAATAAGAATAAAACTGTATAGTAAAGGTCAAAACTCTATCTAAAGGTAATACTAAAATATATATATTAATATACTAAAATACTAAATAATTATACCTAAAGGTAACCTATCTACTAAGATTTTAAAAACTATAAGTATTTATAGTCTATATAAACTATTAGTAATAATTAATATATATTAATAAAGATATATTAGCCTATTTAACATACTAGCTATAAATAAATTTCCTCTAAATAATTAGCTATAAGAGTATAATTATCTATAATATAATATATCTAGTTAAGTATTACAAGGACTTACTACTAAAGGTCTATTATATAACTAGTAATAAACCTAGAATACTCTCTATAGTATATAGGTGCTATTATATAATATCTACTAGATATATACTGTATAAATTATAAGCTAAATAATCTACTCTAAATTAGGGTCTTATATAGCCTAGTAGGGTAATAAGAGATAGTGAACTATCCCTAAACTATCTTAGAGCTAATAGATATATTAATATCTACTTCCAACTCATCACTATAGATAGGAGTTATTAGCTTAGTATAAGGATTAATAGGCTTCTATTACTTGCACTTTATTACTATATTAAGAGCCTGTACTAAAGTATCTAAATCCCTAATACTAGAAGTAGCTATATTAATAACCTAGTATATTAGAGCCTTTTACTCTAGAGGATACTATATATAGTTAGTTTAATACTACTATATAATAAGAAAGCATAGTATACAAAGGTTAAGAAATAAGAAGATATAGGGGAGAAGGGAAAGTATTATATATAAAGAATAATTAATAGTAAATTATACTATAATATAATTATAAGCTACCTTCTTTAGGTAAGCATAGTAAGAATACTTACTATTAGGCTAATAGATACAGGTAAGAGTTTTAGTAAAGCTATTATTAAGAGCACTTTCTAATAAGCGAAGGTATTATTAGCAAGGTAAACTAATAATAGTTATTCTCTTATACTTATAAGCACTAATAGAGGGATAAGGAGTAATAGAAGGCCCCCTAGGGGATAATACTATAATAATAGAGTAGATATAACCTATACGCGAATATTAACTGCTATAACTATAAAATAATAATATAATAATACAAAGTATAGTAGAGAAGGTTAATTAAGACTCTATAAAGATTATACTTACTCTTATAAGCCTTGTAGGCTTAATAGGTATTAATTTAATATACTATATAAATAGTACTGCAAGAGTAACTAATAGGAGCTATAGTAATTTAAAGATTATTTATATATATAAATTAACCAGCAAATATACATAATAATATAATAAATAAAGTAGAATTTAATTAAATAGTAGACTTAATAGTTAGATGGATTTGTATAGGTAATAATAATGATAAATATATAGGAAAAGACAAGGGATTACTTATAAAAATAAATAGCGAAGAGTGAGGAAAACTTCTATAATATAAATTAGCTAATAAATAATATATTTAATATCCATAACAATAATACAAATATTATTGAAAAAGTTAATACTAATAATATAACGGGTAATATAATTAAATCTATAATATTAAAGATAGATTAATAGGGAAATAAGCTTATATCTATTTATAGAGATAGATAGTGTAAGGAGCTAATAGAATATAAAGATATATAATAGTAGAGATAGAAAAAGAACTTTAAATAGTAATAGTATGGTAAGAAATTATTTATATAACTATCTAGAGGAAAAATAGGTCTATGCTACACTAATATAGTAACTATAACAATAAATTAAAATAAATCCTAAGGCACTAATAGCTTGGCACCTATAGCTAGTAGGCTAGGTATAGAATTATAGTAATAAATCAATATAAAGCCTAAGGCACCAACATCTTGGTATCTATAGCTAGTAAGTTAAGTATAGTATATATATATACTTTATTATAGAGAGCTACATATTATAAAATATAGTAATACTCTGCCTATACAATACTATAGGAGAGATTAAATAACATTAAAGATATAAAGTAGTGTGATATAGCGCTACTATAACATATATCTTTGCACTATTGAGTTTAGGGTTACCTGACTCTAGGTTCTATATAAGGATAGATATTAGAGCCTAGCGCTATGATAGAGGAGGGTTTTTATCTAAAGGTCAAGTATATCAGCCCACGGTTTTCCCCTCATAGAATACGATAGGTAGACCCAGACGTCCCTAGCTGGACATAGTGGGATTAGGTTATTATTATTATACTAAAAGTATTTATAATAATATTTTTTTCTTTTAATATATTTAATTTAAAATTTAAACTTTAATAAATATTCTGCCTATTATATTTATTATTTAATTAATTCTTTTATTATTATAAAGTATTTAAGGTTATAGTATTTATTTCTTATAATTATTTTTTTCTTAACTCCTTATAGATAGTGTCTCTATTATATAAATATTTTAACTATTATAAGTAGTTCTTTATTATAAATATTATAGTTTCTTTCTACTATAGTAAACTTTCTTAAATAAAAGATAATAATCTATATAATATTATTATCTTCTACTTATTTAAATATAATTCTTAATATATATCCTAATATATCTAGTTAAATAATTTTTTACTTATCTAGATTATTTAATATAAATATTAGTATATTTTTAACTAATTCTTTAATATAGTTAAACATTTATTCTCTTTCTTCTATCTATTTAAATTTAAAATCTTTTTTAAATAGATTAGTTAATAATTAAGTAATTATAGAATAATTCTATAAATATTATTAGATATATCTATTTACTTCTAAGAATTCTTAAACTCCTTTTATATCTATTAGTATAAGCTAATTTATAATTATATCTATTTTCTCTAGCTAAATTTTTAATCCTTTTAGTATATAGATTATTTCTAAATAGTTAATTATAGTAGTATTAAATTTATATTTTTTGATTTTAAAGGTTAATCTTATTTTTATAAGTTTAGTTATTACTACATATATATAGCTATTATATTCCTTAATATTCTTAAAATAAATAATAATATTATTAAAGTATACTATAATAAACTTATTAAGAAATTTAATTAATATATATATTATAAATCTTATAAATTCTATAGGAAGTCATTTTAAACCTATTAATATAACTATCTATTTAAATAATCCTATATCTATTAAAAATATTATTTTTTTTAAATATCTTCTTTAGTAGTTCTAAGACTATAGTAACCTTATTAGATATTAAAGATAGTTATAATTTTTACTTCTTATAAGAGATCTCTCTTTTATTCCTAATATAGTGCTTTATTTATATTATTAATTATTCTATTATTTAATACTTAATAATTAATAACTATTTATTTTATCCTATTCTTTTTAGGCATAGATATTAGTCTATTTAATACTAGTTCTTATCTTTTATATATATATCCTATAGCTAAAAATTCTCTAATAAATTTATTCTCTAATTCTAGCTAGTTCTTTGATTTATACTATTATTTAACTAATAGTAATATAAATCCTAATTTAAATAATATATATGCTTTATACTCTTTCTTATAGTTTAATAACTAGTATTCTTTCTTTATAAATAGTTTAATAAAATTATAGTATTTCTTAGATAGCTTTATAAGTATCTCTTTTAATTCTTATTTATATAATTTCTTAGGTTTTAGTTATATTATAACTAGTTATTCTAGTTATACCTAGTTTATTTCTTTAAGTTATACTTATTTTATTTTATTTATCTACTTAATAGGTTATATCACCTTCTACACCTCTAGTTTACTTAAGCTAGTATTTATCTTTAGCCCTATTTATAGAAGATTATTCCTTAATCCTTCTTATAAGCTTATAATTTCTTTATATTCTCCTAACTTATTTTATAAGATTTAGTTATTAATTAACACTGTTCTAATTATCTAATTAATAACTAGATTTTATTATTATAATTATAATATTCCTAGTACTACGTTATATCTAGTTATTATTATAATATTAAATAAAAGAGTTATAATATAAAGTTTAGATTTTAATAATAATAGTTCTATTTTTATCTAGTATTCTTATATTATAGACTTTCTATTAATTCCTATAATATTAACCTATTATATTATTTTATACTATTTAATTTATAGCTTTATTATAACTTTAGGGCTTATATAGTTACTAGTAGCTCCTAAATCAAGTAAGATTTATAATTTCTTATTATTAATCTCTACCAAAATAATAATAGTTTAATATTTTAGATTAATTATAGTTATAATTAGGTATTTTTTTTAATATTAATCTATATAGCTTTATACTATTTAAATATATTCCTCTAGATAGTTTTTAAAGAGTTTATTATAATAATCTTAATAGAATACTACTTAGTATTTATCTTAGAATAAGCTTAAATATACTAGATATTTACTTTCTTTATATATATATTAATATTTTAAATTTTCTTAGAGGTATATATATTTTAATTATTAGATAATACCTAGTATCATTAGAAACTATTAATTAATTTTCTTATTAAAGTAGTAGAACTTATATCTATTATAATAGGTTATCTAGTATATCTTATTATATATATATCCTACTAAGTTTAAATAATATATATAGATATAGTTTAGTATATATCTTAGTTATCTATTATATAGCTAATATCTATTTAAGTTTAAGATTTATTTATAAATTATTACTAGAATCTTATTACTATATCTATATTTTAGGTATTCTTAATATATCTATTTATAATATTTTTTATATATATCTATATATTCTTTCTAAATATGTTAAGATTCTTCTTAATAAATTACTTTTATAAGTATATAATTATATAGATCATCTCCCTAGTTCTATAATTTCTTAACTTTTTCTTTAGTAACCTATATATTATTATAGCTTTAATTAATTTTATATATTTCTTTATTATATATTATCTTATTAGTATAATTACTTTTCTAGGTATAGCTTAGTTTATTTATAAGATTATTAATCTATTTCTTAATTCTTTTATAAAGATCTAGGTAAGATTTCTTTTAGTCTTAATATAGAGATAGCTAACTTATTACCTCTTTATTATCTTCTTATAACATTAATTAAGTATAAAATAACTTAATTAATAAGGAATCTTTATAGTTTATACTTTTACTACTATTTTCTAATTTTTTCTCTTTTAATAGCTTATAGCCTCTAGATATCTCTTTTATAGGTGATTATTTCTATACCTTATAACTTTAGTTATTCTTTAATATATCTGAGTTGTAGATAAGGTAGAGAATTAATAAGATTAGTAAGCCTTAGGGAATATCTATTAGTATAGGAATTGGCTTTAATATATCTTCTAGAATCTTAATTTGTGTACTCTATCCTGTAAGAAAAGCTTCTATTTATAATATAAAGTAGCTAAGTCATTATTTCCGTATATTATGAAGTAATTATGTGTGGTATATATTATTATATATATCTAATATATCTAATAGAAGTATAGAAATAATCTTAAATCCTTTACCCTATATATGTCAGATATGCTCTAAGATAATTTAAATAATATAATCTATTAATATTTTTTTCTATCTGCTAAGGTAGCCTTTTAGAAGTAGTCCTTCTATTTCTATTATATAGCTAATTCTATGTGTAATAATAGCTTTAAGAAATTTACTAAGTGTATTAAGTAGAGTAACTAGTTAATATATTTTAGGTATATAGTAGTCCTAATTCTTATTACTCTTACAAAGGGTAACTATGATTAAGTGTTAAAAATATAATAGATTATAGCTGGTTTAAATATATATATTATAGATTTTATAGAGTATATTAAGTACTATAGGGATGCTAATAATTTAGTATTATAAGCTATTTAGTATTATATCCTAGTTAGAGGCTTTATTAGGTGATATAGAATGAATTATATATTTAATCTTATATTAGGGTACTTCTAGAAATAGAAGCTGCTTAGAATATATAATATTATCTATATCTACTAAATTAGCCTCTAGAATTGCTAGAAAGAATATTTTATAAAGGAGCTCTATTTTGGTTTTTACTAACTCTATTATCTAGTCTTTAGATTTAAGTATTAGTATTACTCCTAATTTGTAGAGGCCTTTCTATATATATATCTATTTAGCTAACTGCTAGAGGCTTTAAGAGCCTCTTTCTATAGCTTTCTAGATATGCTAGTAGTAGCTAAGTCTTAAGGACTTATATATGAGCTATTTCTTTTTATTCTAAATATATAGATAGGCGCATTAGATCTATAGGTTATAAGTATTTGAATATATATAGTGTAAGTAGTGATATATTTTAATTACTTTTTAATATTTAGGTATAAAATTAGGGTTACTCTATTTGCTAGGACATGCCTATAGAACTAACTTCTTAATTATATAGTATATTATACTAATAAATATAATAGTAGTAAGCTTAATATAAGATTTAGATATATTTATAAGATCTAAAATAATAAAATTATATTCTAATATTATAGTAAGTTTCTTAATATCTATAGTTTTCTAGTTATAGTATGCTAGGGATTTATTAATTAGTATTTAAATATTAATCTAAGTATAGATTAGCTAGTAGTTAGAGTTATATTATATAATATTAGTATATTTAATTAGGATAAGGTAGTAGAAGAGGCTTATAGATAGGAATATAAAATTAATTATTAACTTAGATTAATTATATTCCTATATTATAGTGCCCTTCTCTATAGTAAGCTCTAATTTATAATAGTCTATAATTTCTAGCAATTTAATACCTTTATTATTAATTTTAGTACTAGGGCTACCCTAAGTAGGATAGTATATGTTTATATCCTTAAGAATAAGATACTTAATTGTTTAGGAATATCCTAATTAGGTAAGTTCCTAGTTAAGAAGATTAAATGTTAGCGAATTAGGCTCATTATAGATATTATGAATATAGAGGTTATAGGTTTACTTACTATAAAGGTATTAAAGGTAAAGGATCTAATAATCAGGGGATATAATAGTATATATCTATTTAATAGGATTAATTTTTTTATTAATATATAATGCTATATATACTTATTCTCTATTAACTGATTTTAGATAAAGTAATTAGTAGATAAAATATATAGGTTAATATATCATATTATTATATTTATTCCTCTATAATTCTTGAATTGTAATTATAAAGGCCTTGAGTATAGTAGGATTATAGAGAAATATAGCTATAACTTTGTCTTTTAATTTATATATATTATACTATAGTATTTTAAATAGTATTATATTTACTATTTATTAATTAGATTAGGGGATAAGTATATTAATATTATATTACCCTTAACTTCCTTCTCTATTAGAGGATTCTAGGGATAGTAGCTTTATTTATGCATAAATTAAGATAGGATTTTAAGGTATATATCTAAATTAAGCTCTCTGCTATTAATTTTATAGAAGCTAATAGTACTATTTAATATAATTTAGCTATTATTATTAAAATATATATTTATTTCTAGAAGAGATAGTAATAGTATATTATTATATAATTAGGATTAGGAATACTTATAGTGGTGTTACTTCTAGAGAAGCTATTCTAGATTATTATATATATTTATATTAGTATCTAGGCTTTATGCGCATGTTAATTTGTATATTACTAGCACTATTAATAGTAGGTTAGTATCTTAAAGCTATACTAGGTTAATTATTATTAATAAGCTTAATTAGCCTACTATAAGTATAGTATTAATATATTTATAGGGTATAGCTTCTCTATTATTATTAGCAGATGATTTAGACTTTAGAGGATATCTATAAGGCTATTTTTCCTTTATATTATTTAGCTTAAATAAGATTAACTCCACTAGTCTATAACTTAATATTCTTAAAGTTATATAGGGTATTATTAACATCTTATATATAGTAGGTAGCTTAATTATTACTATAGCCTTTATTCCTAGTTCTAATTCTTATATATTAGCTGGCTTAGGAGTTAGTTCTAGAATTAGTTCATAGACTAGTTTATAAGTTAACTCTAGAGCTAGTTTTAGAGCTGGCGCTAATATCAATTCTATTATATTTTATAAGGTTTATTACATTTTCTTACTTTTAGCTATAGCTTTTTTAGTAGTAATAGTCTTTTTTAGTATTTACTTCTTTACTGCTATAGTCTTTATAGCTTTACTAGATATTAGCTTAATATTTTATTATATTAATCTTTCTTATAGATATTAAGGAGTATAATATTTACTAGTATTTAATATAACTATTTATTATATATAAGTAGTCTCCTTTTATTATACTTTATAGTTATTACTTATAGCTTTATAAAGACCCTAGTAGTTAGCATATTTAGTTATTAGTATATAGCTATCTTTAGAAGGGTATTCCTAGGTTAGATATGTCTTTATATAAAGCCTATAATAATATTTTAGTTTAAGACACTAAGTATATATATATCTATATTTTTAATACTTTTTATATATCTTTATTTATCTATCCTTATAAAAGGACCAGTTAGAGAGAGAGTAGGATTTCTAGATTATTTCTCTATATAGTGTATTATTTACTACTACTAAGCTGGTAAACTTAATAATTAATTATCCTAAGTAGCTCTATAGCTTTGCTAATTATCTAATATATATAATTTTAATCTTAAATCCTAGCATTACCTATTGCCTATTATAAGTAATAAGCTCTGCCTTAAATTCCTTACTTATATCTATATTTCTTACTAGTATCCTATTAATTATAATTCCTTATATTAGAACCTATATATATGCTGATTCTCTAAGTATATAAATCTAATTAGTATAGTACTAGTAGAGAATCTCTACTCCTATAGTACTCCTTGCCTAGAGGCTAATATTACTAGATAAAAGTAGTTATATAGTAATAAAAGTATATTTTATAAGAGATAGGCTTAGAGTACTTTTACTACTAGAATTCTAACTTATTTTATATACTTTATAATCTCTGCTGGCTAGAGCTTCTTAATATTATATTAATCTAAATTATTACAAATCTTTACTATGACTTTATAATCTATGCCTAGCTCTATATAGCTAACTCTAGGGGTAGATAAGATTATACTTTAGGATTAAGGTAAGACTATACTATAGATAGTAGTTTACTATACTTAGACTTAGTAAGCTTTCTAAAATATAGTAGAGTTACTAGTTAATTCTATAGTTATATTAAAAGCTATTTATTTTATAATTATATAGATTATAGTCATATTAATCTAGATCCTTCTAAGAAGCTCTTTAAATTTAGTGATTACTTTTATATATTTACCTTAGAAGACTATGTAGATTTTAATCTACTATATAAAGCCTTTTATAATAAGACTATTTATTAGGTTATTAGAATATTTATATAGCTATTATAATATAAGATCTACTAGCTCTATAAGTTGCTCTATCTATATAAATCTAGCTTATAAGAGCTTATATATATAATTATTATTTAGTATAGTGCTTGCTTAATGATTAATATATTAGTTGATTTATTATAGTGTTGATATTAATATTATAGTTATATCGCAAACATCTTGCGGAATATGATTTTCACCTAATAAAGATATTGCAACTGTACTCATAGCTATTACCATAGTCTTACCTAGTAAAACTAGGATTGATCAATAGCTCTGGCTTCAAGAAATAAACTGGTAAATTTACAGCCGTTTCCAGCCGGATCTGGGCGCGCAATTTCAAAAATTCGATTCACGCGGAGAGAGGTGTTTTGAGAGCCTAGTTTACTAAGACTATAAGTAATAATATACTTAAGATTAAATAGTTAATTTAAGATAGTAGAGAAAAACTAAATATATAGTAAATAAGTATTCTTATATATTCTATCACTATTCTTCCTATTATACTATTTAGTATATATGGTATTCTTCCTATTATACCTTTTAGTCTAACTAGTGATATTCCCATCATATCTATGCTCTGACTGGTATGATACCCTAATCCTAAGGTTGCGGATAATCCTTTGTTCTATCGTGCATTAGTTTCTGTAGGAACTAGTCTAATCTATTGGCTGTGACGTTGCGATTCTTCTGACATAAGTATTACTAGGTAAGAAAAAGGCTATAATTATAATTATATAATTTATTTATAATATAGGAATGCTAGTATAGTTTATAAATATTAATACTAAAGTAATAGGTACCTATAAATAAGAATTAACTAAATAGGATACTAAGTTTAAAATATATATAGATATATAAATAAATAGTATAAGTACTAGGTCTATTTATCTATTAGTAATAATTAATAATAATACTAATATAAGCCTTGGATTAATATAATTAAATAGGCTAGTTAAAGGAGATATACTATAAGAAGAGAATAATAGAGAAGTAAATATACTAGTTAGTAAAGATTTATATATTAGGGATATTAGGGATATATAAATTAATATAATATATACTTTGTAATTAATTTATAGGATTAAGTATATATTAGTATATTTAATAATATAGTAGTGCTTATATTGATGCATATTAGCAATACGTAAGAATAAGAGTATTAGAATAGCAGGAAATTAGAAACCAAGGATATTGATGTATAGAAGAGTTAGGTGTATATATTTATACTATTTAATTATTTTATATATTTGCTATTTGCTTTGTTTAATTGATTTGCATTTATTTATTTCATTTGTATGATTTATATTCTTTATAGCTCACCTTGTGGTGCGCCTCCCGTGGCTATGCCATGTCTTTGTTATTGATGCCTGCCAGCTTAGGCACACCTAGGATAGTGGCTTCTAGACCTTAGCTGCTTTAGCCAGTATCAATGCTACTACTACTACTACTACTATACTTAGATAGTAGCTTTTAGATTATAGCTAGCTTTAGTAGATATATTACTATTACTACTACTACTACTACTATTACTATATTTAGGATAGTGCCTTCTAGAACCTAGCTAGCTTTAATTAGAATCAAGCCCAACTAACTAGCAATCTAATTGTACATTTTCTTTATTTCTGTATCCTGGCTTTCCGAGTGATATTGGACATGGCTTTTAGTTACATGATTCCAAGTCTAGGCCAAGCCTTCATGACAAACGAACACCGAGAATGCAAACTTTGCACAGAGAACATGAGAGCTTGATGGAGCCTTGTTAGTCACGCGTTGACTATTCGGACCTGGAGAGAAAGTAAACATAGGCAAACTGCTTCATCTCCTCGAAGTTATCCGCCCTGACTACTTTCTCATCATTGTAAAGAACCCAGGCGGATTCATCGCTGTGGGGAATTTCCCTATTTAGGAAGGCAACGTAATGTCTGTTGAAAATTAGCATTCCATTGTTGTATTACCCGGTTTCCGGACTTACCCAGCATGCAGTGAACCGCCTTTGTGACAAACCAGCGACTGTAGCTTGTATTTTGCAGGCAAATCTGTCTTGCCGGGTGTTTCTCGTTGCGGAGCTGACCCAGCTTCTTGGGTAGTGGACATCTCATCCCCGTCGTCAAAGCCCTCAGGATGGCTGAACACCCAATCTAGTGCCCTGTTAACATCTCCATCTGTCGCCGATAGCGCTCTTGAGGCTTGTTTAGCATCAATGCCCATCTCTCCAAGTTGCTGAATCTTTTCAATATCGTGTTCCGTTGCCTTTTCACCACTCTTCACTGACACCGGCTTGTCAATATCAGGGTCATCTAGATGAGCCAAAAGCCAATTCATTGCACTTTCTAGATCGGAATTGCCTGTTGCATACAATGCATTTTCACATCGTACCTGGGAGAATCCCATGCTTGCTAGCTGTTGAACTAGTTCGGTGTTAGCAGAGAACGCTGGGGTACCAGTAGCGGCATCCTCGGGTAGAAGTTCTTCTGTGGGCAGGGGGCCAGAAGACAAATAAGCGCCCATATCAATGTCACCTTCGTTGATTTCCACAGGTATGTTGAGCTTTGTAGGTACCCAGTTGATCAGTTCAAACCGACGAGCATTTATGACCAGATGCTGTGGTAGCGACTTGAAAAGGGACCGTTTGCGAAAACCTTTGTTGCTCCCGCAGCCTGGGCACTTTAATTCCACCACCTCCTCACCAGTGAAGATATCAAGACACTCCTTCATGGTTACTGATTCGTATGTGATTGTCTGTTCCAACCCGCTTTTTGACGCGAGTGGGCGGGCAGGAACCTGAACCGAGATGTTGTCCTGCTCGTCATACTTGTATCGGACTTTACCACAGTCTAGGCACTGAAGGCGCTGTTCAAGAACAAAACGGAAACTGTCGACGGGATTGGCTAAACTTTCGGTACGATTCGACAAAGTGATAAGTTTGAAAAGATGCAGCAGCAACTCAAAAGCGTCTTGCTGTCTCATTGTCGAGAATTCCTCATGGCCCCGGCCAATGAGATGTTTGAACATCGCAGGTGCCAGCCCTCTTTGATGGGGGACTTCCACTGAGTCAGGTTGGACCGATATTTCAGAGTCTGGTTTGGAGTATCTTCCAGATAAGAGACCATCAGCCAGCTTCCTTAATTGTGTTTCAAGATCCTCTGCGGGGTTATTGATATGAGGGGGTTCCTCGTTGGGACGAAAATATCGTTGCTGAAATTCAGGCAGTGCGAACAGACATTGAACGATACTAGCAAGGTAGCAGCTATTGCCTAGGTTTTTCAGACCTGTAAAGCCAGGGCCAAAGATTGGTTGTAGGACCGAGCCATCATCCGTTGTCATGGCAAATTCCCACTTCAGGTTTTGCTCAACTTGCAGTTCCATCAGGCTTTTCTCTGTCTTCTCACTCTCTGCAATATTGATGCCCCAATGCGCTAGATGTGCCGCTAGATTAGGGTCTATCCTTTCCTCATTGCACTTATAACAGTATATGTCGGCAGAACCTTCCGGCGTTATGGAGCCAAGTTTGACAGCAACACCATGAGATGATGAATCCGCGTGGGCCAAGGCATGTGAGTTACCGCCAACACCTCCAAACTGGCTCCTGCCGCAGCCGACATTGCCGCATTCCAAACACAACCAGAGATTCTCTTTCAGCTCACACGTGGAGCATTGTTTCAAATCTAAAAGCACATTAGACATGGACAGCGTATGGATTTGGCACAAGTCTCCTTACCATTCCTGTTGACATTTCCGCGATCGTGCTGGACCAAGCATAGGATGTGCTCGCAGGAAATAAATTCTTGCTCCCACGCTTTTACCTCTTCTCTTTTCGAGAAAGATAGAGCTTTCATGACTCCATCCACCACTGCGGATAACCTATCGCCCAGATCGCCACTATTTTCTTCCTGACACTCGTAGCAAATAACGGTTGTTGTCGTATCGTAACGGTCTTCTTCTGTTTCAGCTAATATGGCAAGCTTAGAAATTTTCTGGGGTGGTTCATCCCTCTACAAGCAAAGTATCGTATTAGCTGAGCGGATCTCTTGAAATTTGCAAATCCTTGTGTCAACACACCTGTATTTTTTTTCTGGTCCTCCTGATATTGAGAGCCAATACGTGGCCTGTGCGTGTGTGGTGCAACTGTGCGTGGTTCCTTTCGCCAGTACATCCGCCGTTGAAGCAATGGAGGCAGACATTCAGGCCGGATGGATCGTCCTGATTGCTGTCAGCCACTCATACTTGATAATGGTGTACCAGCCAGGGTCCCTTACTATTGAATCGAAACACTGAGTACAATCTTCTCTGTACACGGGCTGTGTCGAGCTCGGAGGTCGCACATCTTGGGAGGAAAACGGTAGTACGTTAGTATCTCGACTAACAAAGCTGGATCCAGGACGCACGTACCTGCATCTTTGAAATGACGGCACCCCGCCATGCTGGATGGAGTGGGAAAGATATTTATATATGGACAAGAGACACTGATTCAGAGTAAAAGCAGAAAGAGAGTCAATGATGGCAATACTGAAGCGAGCAACCGGTGTGGAAGAAGGATGATGGATAGGCGGATAGATGTCCACTGGAGGAAGGAGCTCTCGATGACATCAAAGAGGTCAGTTAGGTGGTTCCTTCCGTGTTTGTTTAGTGCGGGGTGCTAAGGCACCAAGGCATCCAGGCCCTTAATTGATCGCGCCGAAACGCGCCACACGCGTCGTGCCTTTTTTTCACGCTTCCATCTACTCGACTCTATCTAACGCTCACCCACTCCATCACTTTCCGACGGAGAGGGACATCTTTGGAGGTATCTATCAAGTTACCTCGGATTACGTGTCCGCAAACAACCCCATCGCAGTTATACGCTTTTCGGGGACCGTGGCCTGCGTGTTGTAGTCGCAACGAATCTACTGCTCCCATATCCAGTAGTTGCTCACCACCATCATGGCTGACCCAGCAGCGTTGATCTCGGTTGGATCTCTGAGGCAAGTTGTCGCTTACCAAGATCCTTCCTACGCTCTCTAACAGATTACAAGTGCAATCTTCGATGAATCGAGAACAGCTGAAAGCCAACCCGTCGTTCAATGTGTGCAGATCAAACCACTGGCTCCTCAGCCGAACGGTACCGAGCGGTACCGAGCGGTTTTCAGTGACATTTCTAACTATGTGCAGACTATGCTTGCTACCCGTGAGTCTTTGGGGCTGATGGCTGTTATGGCTAATGCCGATCGTAGCTAATGAGATCCTTTATAGAAGTGAATCCCCTCGTCCAAAGTGAGAAGCTGAGAAAAGGTCGCCTCGTACGACTAAAGACTTTTCAGTCAAATGCTATCAAAGGCAGGAAGTATGGCTCACATTTGAAACTCGATTCCTGAACATAGTGAGAATAATGACCGTGCTGACCGTGACCCCAAGAATACTTATCATTCTCGATCTCGAAGTCCTTGAAGATTACGGCGAATACGAGAAAATCGGGGATCCCAAACCGCTGGAGGCCAAAGCTGAAGATGAGGAGAAAGCCACACCAACGATGATGTCTGGCAACGGGGTATACGGTACAAAAGCACCAACTGGACACGGCACTCACAACGTACGCCAGACATCCTCTTCTGGCCACGCAACTATTTACCCCATTGAGGCTATTTCTCCATACTCTCACAAGTGGACGATAAAGGCACGCTGCACGAGCAAGTCACCTATCAAGACATGGCATCGCAGTAACTCAGAAGGCAAACTCTTCAGCGTGAATCTATTGGACGACAGTGGTGAGATCAAGGCGACTGGTTTCAACGATCAATGTGACTTGCTCTATGATCTTTTCCAAGAGGGCTCAGTTTATTACATCTCAAGTCCATGTCGAGTGCAGATCGCTAAGAAGCAATTTTCAAATCTTAACAATGACTACGAGCTCACGTTTGAGAGAGACACTATTGTTGAAAAGGTAACTTACTGCTTAACTCCTATTTGAGCGAGACATTGAACTCACGCGAATCTTTACAGGCCGAAGATCAGGACAGTGTTCCTCAAGTCCGATTCAACTTCACAACCATTGGTGACCTGCAGTCAGTCGAAAAAGACACAACAATTGATGTTATTGGTGTTTTGAAAGAAGTCGGACAGACCTCTCAGATAACTTCTAAAACGACTAACAAGCCTTACGACAAACGGGATCTGACTCTCGTCGACAACACCGGATTCTCCGTTCGCCTGACAGTCTGGGGTAATCTAGCCACGAATTTCAACACTTTGCCTGAATCAGTAGTTGCATTCAAAGGCGTGAAGGTGTCCGACTTTGGGGGCAGAAGCCTGAGTTTGCTCAGTTCCGGCACCTTCACCGTTGATCCAGACATCGAAGAGGCCCACAGACTCAAAGGCTGGTACGATGCACAAGGAAGGTCCGACACTTTTGCATCCCATGCTTCCATGTCAGACGGGGCCACTTTTGGCGGCGGGAAGATCGAACAGTACAAGACGATTGCTCAGATCCGTGAAGAGCAGTTGGGAATGTCAGAAGCTGCCGACTTTTTCTCTCTGAAAGCAACCATCATTTACATCAAACAGGACAATGTGAGCTACCCGGCATGTCCTTCACAGGATTGTAACAAGAAAGTTAGCGAACTTGACCCTGGTCAATGGCGTTGTGAGAAATGCGACAAGACATACCCAAAACCAGAGTATCGCTACATCATGCTTATCAATGTAAGCGATCATACTGGTCAACTGTGGCTGAACTGCTTCGACGAAGTTGGAAGACTTATCATGGGCACAACGGCGGACGAATTGGTCAACATGGAGGCTGAAAACAAGTATGAAGCCAGCGAACTATTCCAGGAGGCCAATTGTCAGACATGGAGCTTCCGCTGCAAAGCAAAAATGGATCATTACGGGGAACAGCAGAGGTATGTGCAAAATTCTTTTCCATGCCTGGTGCCCGTTCTTTCATTCTAACCATTCAACTGTTGCAGGATTCGATATCAGATATCCTCGGCCAAACCCGTTAATTACTCCGATGAAGCTACACGATTGGCGAACATCATCCAATCATACAGTTTTGCATGAGGATGTCTCATTGATCTCCACCCAGGTGAATTTCATTGTGCACCTATGTTTGTTTCTTGATCGATTCTCGAGGAATGTTGCTCTCCCTGTACTACCAAGGATGTGTTGTCGAATAACGACTCTGGTTTTATGAAGTAAATGAATGGATCGACGAAGCTGATGCGTATGATCGTAACATACTTTTGTGCTGATACAGCGGATTTCCGTGAGATGCGGGACCACTTCCAGGTAACTTAGTGGGGGCAAGATTAATAATAACTCCCCATAATCCCATGACGTATTCTGTCAACTCCTCCAAGTCTCCAACTCATATTTTTTTATATTTTTTACCTTGCAAAGAGCTACTTAGGTTGAACACGTGTCGATTAGTTCTACTGTTTCGCTTCTAATTAGCATACATACACCGCACTCACAAAACATGGCGTCAATGAAAGCGATAGGTTTGTCTTGCTCTTCCCTCAGCAAAGAAGACTGATATCTCACCATGTCTTCGTGTAGGTATCAAGAATGGCAAAGGGCCCGCAGAGGCTATGTTCATGGACACAATCAGCCGACCTGTCCCAACCAGCAATCAGGCCTTGGTCAAAATAAAGGCATTTGGACTCAATCGAATGGATTTGCTGCAGAGGGAGGGCGTGTATCCAGTTCCGCCGCAGGCTCCCAGCACAATGGGCGTGGAATTTTCCGGCGTCATTGAGGAGCTTACAGATTCACAAAGTGATTTCAAAGTCGGCGATGAGGTTTTCGGCCTCGCATATGGAGGTAAGACTGCTTCAGTATTTCGATTGCCAAGAATATCCCTTAACGGTCAGTCAATATCTAGGTGCCTATGCAGAGTATATATCCATTTCGACACGAATGCTTGTACATAAGCCATCTGGAATCTCGTGGGTGGAGGCTGCGGGAATACCAGAGGCAAGGCTCAGTACCTTCCCTCTCCTAGGGTACTCATTAACTGACATGACTTCAGACATGGATCACCGCAACACAAGCTTTGAACTTGATTGGAGAATTCAAATCCGGCCAATCGGTTCTATGGCATGCCGGCGCTTCCTCCGTATCCATTTCCGGTATTCAACTCTCCAAAGCCCTTGGAGCCACAAAGATTTTTGTCACGGCAGGGTCCCAGGAGAAGATCGACTTTTGCGTCAACGAGCTAGGTGCCACTGCGGGATTCAACTACAACACCCAGGATTGGGCCAAGGGTGTTTTGGAGGCTACCGATGGCAAGGGTGTGGATCTGATTGTTGACTTCATCGGAGCGAAATATCTTGCTTCAAACTTGGCCGCTGCTGCGCGAGATGGTCGTATCGTCGAGCTTGGTTTTATGAGCGGCGGTGAACTACCTGCAGGTGTCAACATCGGACCTATCTTGTACAAACGACTAAGAATCGAAGGCAGCACTTTGCGAAGCCGCGACGAAGGATACCAGGAGAAGCTTCGAAATCTTCTGGTGGAGAATGTTCTGCCGAAGTTCGAGGACGGTACCTTCAAAGTCTTCATCACCAAAGTATTGCCATTCGATCGAATTGTTGAAGCACACAAATTGCTGGAAAGCAATCAAACAAAGGGCAAGATCATTTGCACAGTGTCGTGATCACAGTGAGCGAATATAATCGAGTCATGTTTCTGGACCATATCCTGTTTACATAGTCTGACACAGTTATCAATACGTATATGTACAAAAAAATAAGAAGATACCTGAGGCTTTTATCGATAAGACGCGGTGGAAGACTATCTAATCTTGGCGGTCAGGGCTGGCAGAAATTATTCAAGCGGAGTTTTTTTTTTGGGAGAAAAATTAAAAGTTATCCGGAAAGGTCAGTACAACATACCAGGTGACTGAGAATTGGAATTGCTTGGCTCTTTGATTATATGCACAAAATGGCGAAAAGAACAGTCACAGAAGAAAGTGAACCATCCAGGAAGAAGCTGAAAACAAAAACTGGCAAAGATGAAAAACATTCCGAACATAAGCCCAGTACACACGAGAAGAAGAAAAAGAAGGATAAAAGCAGCAAGAGTTCGTCCGGGTCAGATACACCAAGTGAAATAACTTCTCAGTCGGGAATAGACGAGTTTATGAAAACCAACACGATAGAGATCTCGGATCCATTGAATAAAGAAAATCCCCCGACGCCAATTCTCTCATTCGATCAACTTCCCGAACGCGATCACGTTTTATACGAACCGCTCAAGAAATTTTCAGCGCCGACCTCTGTGCAGTCTGCCACATGGCCATTGTTGTTTGCTGGGAGAGATGTGATTGGTATCGCAGAGACAGGCAGTGGAAAAACCCTGGCTTTCGGTCTCCCGTGCCTGAAGAACATGGTGGATTCCAAGAAGAAACTCAAGCCTTCTCATCCAAGGGCGGTGATCCTGACACCTACCAGAGAGCTTGCCATGCAGATTTACGAACAACTGGAGGGATATGCTCCTCGTGTGTCCGTCAGAGTTACTTGCATTTTCGGAGGAGTCAGAAAGGACGAACAACGGGAAGCATTGAAAGATACTGCCATCGTTGTCGCCACGCCGGGTCGATTGAAGGATCTTGAATCGGAAGGCGCAATCAATCTGTCCAAAGTGAAGTATCTCGTCCTTGATGAAGCAGACAGGATGTTGGACAAGGGGTTTGAGCAAGATATCAAAGACATCGTTGCTCCAATGCCCGTCTCTAGACGACAGACTGCCATGTTCACAGCTACATGGCCCGTCGCTGTCAGAAATCTTGCCAACAGCTTCACTCAAGATCCAGTCATGGTCACCGTTGGCGGCAAGCCGTCTGAAGATCCTCGCGCAAACACCCGCATCAAACAGGTTGTCGAAGTATTGGACGGGAGAGACAAGGAAAACAGACTTACTCAAATTCTTGCGAAACTCACGAAGGAATCTCCTCAAGGCAAGATTCTAGTCTTTTGTCTATATAAGAAAGAAGCTATGCGCATTGAACGACTCATCCAGTCGAGGGGATATGCTGTCGCCGGCATTCACGGTGACCTCAGTCAGAGCGACAGATTCAAGAGTCTTGCGTCTTTCAAATCAGGCGCCGTTACCATTCTCGTTGCTACAGATGTGGCCGCCAGAGGCCTTGATATACCAGCGGTGAAGACTGTGGTCAACGTCACCTTTCCCTTGACAATAGAGGATTACGTGCACCGTATAGGACGGTTAGTGATCTTACTCATATATTAGATCCTGATTTAGATAGCTAAGTATTTTTGCAGAACTGGTCGAGCTGGAGCCGATGGCCATGCTATCACCCTTTTCACTGAAAACGACAAGGCGCATTCAGGGGCGTAAGTGAAATACCTTCTCTGCAAACACTAATGATATGAACATCGACTGACCATCGTGTCTAGGTTGATCAACGTTTTAAAGGCAGCGAAACAAGATGTTCCTGACTCTCTCTTCAAATTTGGCACCACTGTCAAGAAGAAGCAGCACGATGCCTACGGTGCCTTTTTCAAAGATGTGGACGTGACTAAATCCGCCACGAAGATCACATTTGACGATTAGACAGCTTATGATGACATTTCTCAGCATCTTTATAGAATTTCTTCTTTCTTATGTACAAAAAGCTCATTATCTGCCACGGATATGTTTCCTATACTGGTCCAATATGTAGTCGCGTTCTATGAATAGACTAATTTTCAGATTTAGCATTTATCTTTATTGTAGTTTGATCTCTCTGGGTGGGTAGACTCACATTACCAATCCATATATCGCGGCAAATCCAAGCGTAGCCAATATGCCGTAGAGACCCTCACCCAAAGGCCGGTAGTCAACCAGTTTACGACTAGCTGCAAGGGCAAGAACACCTAATGTCTGAATATTGGGGCTGAAGTCGGTGACTTTGAGCTCAGACCCATTTTGCCGCAGGTAGCCTCGTATGTATGAAAGACTCCAGATTGTTCTGACTGACATGTTAATAATGTTTGCGAGCACCAAACCGAATGCGCCGAGGTTTGCGACAGTGAGAAGCAAGAAGGAAGCCACTCCGAAACACAACGTGAAAACAGTCATCCAAGCTGCTTGCCTCCGCATATCTGCAGGGCTAACGGCAGCAGATACGAATGCTTCCGTGATACCATTGAAGGCAAGGAATGGGATATAACAGCAATAAACCGATAGCAGTCCTTGCACCTTCTCCGACTTCCAACGCGACCCCATGAGAGTTTTGAGGCCAATCTGGACAACATCTGGACCAATACCCAAGGCTAGCAAAGCTAGGATTGCGTATGCTCGCAGTATATCAGTCAAATGGGATCTTGCGGCTTCGACCTGAGCCTTGTGTTCCTTTTTATCTTTGCCTGCCGTATTCAGCTGCTTGGACCATAAGTTTCGACTACTCTCTTCAATGGGTTGAAAGACCATGCGCGCAACGAGACCGCCATAATTCGATGCAAATGAATATATGCCTTGATCCTCCAATGTTGAGAAAGTTGCAAGAATCATGGAGTCTCCTTGGGTGAGAAAGTGCTTCACAATTAATTGAAGATATAAATTGACACCCAGCCAGAGCAAACGGCGTGAGAATCTATTCGCAATATATTTTGCCGCATTTCTGTATCCTAGTTAGCATAATATGCCTCGGAACTTTGTGACAGTCAATTCTCTTACCTGGACTGAATTGACTTAAGCCAAAACGAATAGTTATGCGTTGTTGATCTTGCCACCATCTGCCAGCTGTACCCACCGATCAAAGCAGCTGCGTATGCGAGATATCCCATGGCGAAAGGCAAAACACCCGCATGCCAGTTGCCTCTTGCGGCCCATACAGAGATAGCACAGGTAGCTATACTCCTTGCAAAAGCTGCTGCAGTCTCCACGATTGCTCGCTCCTTGTAGAGCATTCGCTGCTGAACCACTGCAAAGAAGGGTTCTGTAGCTAGCTCTACCATACAGGACAGGGCGACTAGGCGCAGACTTTCCCGGAAATAAGGCGTTAAAAGAACTTCTTCCGTCGCCCATGACTGATAGAATAAAGCCAGGAGTCCGGATAGGGGCAGGCCAAGGGCTATTGCAATGTATGACATATTGACCACTGTCTGTGAAGATGTAGCGGCATCTTGGGCATGTTTCGATTCTGCCTTTTTAGTCGTCTCGGATTTGTTCGTGTTATCCTTATCCGCACTTTCAGGCTCACTCGAGATAGGTTCTCGTTGGATTGCAGTTCGTACACATTCTCTTGAAAAGTATAATACTGTGATGTAGTACAGCTCCAAATGAGTAGCAACACCAAGAATTTCTGGAGACAAGTGGCGCAACACCAGCTGATTCGAGGCAAATGTGAGAAACCGGGACACCACTTGGATCAGTATGAGGAAACTCGTGCCATACGCCAAGGAAGCGCGTGATGCCTTTGGGGGTTGCTGGCTACTTGCACTCATTTTGATGGTAGTGGTAGCCGTTAGAGGATTGATTTCGGGACCACCAATGCCCAATTTTTCCACCCTGGACTCGGTATTTTCTTGTAAGTCGGATCTTGTTCTCTTGTTAGTACAAGAACCCGACTTTGTATGAACGGAAGTCTTGATTGAGGAAGTTGTTGAAGAGTAAAATGAGACGGATTAATTAACCGGGATGGTTGAGTCCTGAGGCCACCATTTCCACAACTGGCCGCGAGACACATGAGCAATGCACAGAGCATCTTTCGACAGTGCATAGTTACGGATCTCAGGTTTAAATGGGACAATGACTACGGTTAAATTACAGTATCAAGGCCTACATGGAATAGTGAACATTCCGTGTCCTGTATGTGTCAAAAAAAAAAAAAAAAAAAGGCTGGAACTCGGTCCATTGAATTTCGCCCAAAGTGAATACAGCAGCAATGAAACCAGTAAATTGCTATGCTGTTATTGATGTTGCTGGTATGGTCCCGTTCTGTACATGAAGCTCATCCGAAACATGCAAAAATACTTTTCTCAAACAAGAACACAGTCATTGTTCTAAACGTTATATAAATACAAAACTGGCCAGTGCGCAAGTGTCCCAAGTATCATCCCATCCACTGGCGTGAACACTTGAAATATATATCTTAAAATGGAGGCAAGTAGAAAGGATAGCCGCCGTTCTTGGCCCTGAAGACGCTGAGAAGGAAGCTGTACATGCCGAGAAGTATAACGCCCCAGATAATGACAGCCAATTGCTGCGTCTTGGCGTCGGCCATGCGTGGAACTCTCAAGGCTAGCGCAATGACTACAAAGGAAAGAATGCCATCTAGAAGACTGTCAGAATTGCGACGTAATTGCTGCATGAAAGGCGCTTACACATTGCAGCCACAATCTGGGTTTCCATGCCATACTGATTTGAAAATCCGCCGGCAAAGTAGGAGATTCCACCTCGTCCGTCTCCTGCAACATATGGAACCTTGCGAATGTGGTTGAACATATGACCGCTGGTAAAAAGAAGGATCGCAATCAAGCTGATGGCCGCCCAGATATTTCTATTCTGGATAATAGGAATCACATATGGGGAGGTTACTGTGAAGAGTGTGATTGCGCCAAGTAGCAGGGTGACTGCGGACGCAAGTCGCATGTAGTTGATGGGACGCACCAATTGGGGTTTCGGGCCTTCGGGGAGATGACGGGTGATCCAGACGTAGGCTTGTTCAGCGGTGGTTGGGCTGTGAACGGGATGTCAGCAAAGACTTAAAGTACATGTGACGGAATATTTACCCAAACAAGTCGAATCTTTGAGGCGCTCCATCGGCCGTTGCGCCAGGTCCCACTGTTGGTGGGAATAATAGTACTATGGGGGCAGTTTGCAACATGAGCTGTAGACGGTGAGTCAATTGTCAATGCAAGCCCTGAAATGATAGTATCAACAAACCTGTCTAAAGGTTTCCTTTCCTTTACTGAAGTCTAGTGTGCCAAAGATCAAGTTGATATCGCCGGCTTTGCCCTTGTTCCAGCTCTTTGCAATGAGATCCCACTCCGGTTGGAATTCCTTGCAGAGGGCACAGCCAAAGCGCGCATCTGTTGCTGTGAGCATAACGGCGACATGGTAGTCTCGGGGTGCGGATGTGAGCTCATTGTACATCGAATCGTCCAAGTCGATTGGAGTTGATCGGGAGAGGGACTGGAAGCGAGCTAGCTTGTCACTTTTGGTTGTTGCTGCCGACAGGGCAACTCCTGTGGTGCACAGTAGTGCAGTGAAGTAGGAAAGCAACCTCATGTTGATAAGTGCCTGAACGCAATGCGAAGGCCAATTCAACTGAGAACTGTGGAAGAGAGATGTTGACAAGTAGTGGAGATGGTGAGGTGTCCAATACTCCGTCTGAGTACGCAACCAACCAGCTTACGCGCACGCTAAGCCCAGAAGGGTAAGGTTTACTTTGTATACTCTTAAACTCCTACTCCGCGACACGACGCGTCCTCATTGATTGTTGCTCATCAACATCTCTGAAATGCGATGAAGAACTCAACTCCTCAAAATGGTCGCTTATTGTGAAGAGGATACGTGTTCCGCACGGGAAGTATGTGTATCCAACACCACTGAGAACAAAATAGACCAGGCTGACGATCCGTATAGTATGAACTGTCCCTCAAATCAGCCCAGCTCGAGATCGCATATGAGAAAAGCCTTGCGCAGCTGGACTCTCTGATAGCCTATGAAGAGACCAGAATCTGTCGCGTGGACTACATCATTCTCGATGCCGACCATGAGGTGCTACAGACGAAATGCCAACGATCCGAGTATCATATCGAGCAACTACTCCAAGCCGAGACGGCATTGAAGCAACAGCTTCTACGCGCACAAGAGGATTTGTCAAACTTGCAGTTATCTGCGCCCTCTGATACGCGTGCTATGCAGGTTCTAAAAGTAGATATAGTCAATCACAGCCGTAGAATAGTATCCGTCTGACTATTTATTTAGAGCGATCTCGTCTCAATGAAGCGCAAGGTCTCCGACTACGAACAAATCTCCGCCGATAACGTGTCCCTTACGAAAGAAATCGCACACTTGAAACAGGAAATCGAGCGCCTCCAAAACCAGAACAAATCTCACCAAAATCTCCTCGCCGAAAAATCTGCTTTGGAAAGGCAGCTCAATTCGCTCGAAGTTCAACTAGAAGAAGAAAGACGGGCGTTCGAGCGAAATAGAAATACGGAAATCAAAAACCAAAATGCAGAAGCGCAACAACAAATGAAAAAATTGCAAGAGGAAATCAAGAAAGAAGGTGACGAAAGACGCCGAATGGAACAGGAAATTAATGAACGGGCAACCGCATGGGAGCAACAGAAAAAATCCTTGGAGGAACGGCTTGATAAGCTTAGAAAGCAGCTGCGATCAACAAAGGAGAAATTGAAGGAGCACCAGAATGATACCCTTCTGTCTCACGAACCTCAACAAATTGAGCGACCTCATCAAAGTGTCGCCAGTGACAGGAGCGCTTCACTCGGCCATTCAAGTGGCATTTTTGATCCATCCATGACAATCGCAACACCGGGGGCTGTCAAAGTCAAGACGAACTTTCAGCCAAGACCCTCGGCCGCCTTGGGAGAAAAGTCGTCATTCTCCATCACACCATACCTTAAGCGCAACAGGAATGCCGAAAACTCCTCAAGCAGTTCTGATGATGATCTGCGACCACAAGCGGTTTCACACAATGCCAAAAAGCGGGCCAAAGTGTCACCTAAAAGCAATAAGACAAGACGTCCTAAAAATCAACCCTCTGATCCTGATAATGACGATGAAAATGACGATGACGGCGAGGATCGTAGGCTCGCAAAAGCCGATGGACATGACAGATCAATTGCAGAAGATTCTATACTCTCGCGACGGAATGACGAGATGCCATCAATGCTCGGGGGCATGTCAAATAGAGGGTCTTCCTTAGGAGGGAAGCAGGTTCCTAGGAAACGGAAGGTTCTAGGTGGCCAGCGCGATATTACCTTGTTTGACGAAGAGGAAGAACAATTTGAAAGGCCAAAGAGGGTAGAGAAGCCAATCCCCAGTTTGAAGCCGAGCGCCAAACGCCCACAGGCTTTAGGAGTTGCTCGTCTTGCATTTGGGGAGTCATCGTCGTTTTCTCCGCTAAAGCGTGATAAGAGGTTAATATAGTGCATCAATACCTTTTTACTTGAATACAGCGGGGTAAATGCTTTCGCCGTAGCAATAACACAAGATTCTCTTTGTCCCTGGCGAGTACTTGGAATACTTAGAACGATAGATAGAGAGCTGCAACCGGACCGCGACTGGAGCTCGGAGAGCTCGGAGCATCTCCGCAGCCAGCTCAAACCGCTCAGCTTTCTCCGCAACAATATTTTTCACAACACATATGATATTCTTTTGAAAGCCATCATCAATTTTTGTATTCGGTCGAGCACATGCATTCAAAGCGACCCGCGGTCCTGTCAGTGTGGCAGGCAATGCTGTCTTGTCGTCGGTGTAATTCCCAGCTCCTTTCGATAGACCTGAAACGATTCTCTTCGTCGAAACGATGGCAGTCACGACAACGCAGTGATATGTTCACTAGAGAAGCTGTGGTTCGGGGCCTGAAGAGCAGAGCGGCCTTCAAACTTTTGCAGGTAAGCTTCGTCCTGGATTGTGTTTCTTGCGCAAGGAATTGCTTTGGACGGCTTGCTAATGTAGTCATCCCAACAGATCGACGAGCAATATCGGATTTTTCGGAGTGGGCAAACGGTTGTTGATCTCGTCAGTTCTTCTTAAGCTGATGGCTTGGTCGTCTTGGTTTTGACAACTATCTATAGGGATATGCGCCGGGTTCATGGTCTCAGGTAAGGCCGGATGAAGAAGATGCCGTCGTTACTTACGCCTTTAAGGCCATCACTGACTGATTATAAATTTTAGGTCGCAGTAACCCGAACAAAACCCAACGGTCGAGTCCTAGGCGTCGATATAATCCCCGCCCAGCCTCCGAAAGGCGTATCTACCATTCAAGGCAATTTTCTGTCTCCAGACATTCAAGAATACGTTTTGGAATTCGTACGAGATCCCAATCGAGGTCGACCGCGCTTACCTACTCCGCCGACCGACGAAGCCGGACATATCACACCAGACAATGATACCACCGTCTTACAATCTTTAGCCGAGAGTTCTGTTGCTGCAATCGAGAAGGACAAGGAGGAAAATGGAGAACAAAAAGAACGAACTGTCGATGTTGTTCTAAGCGACATGTCTGCACCCTGGGCTCAAGTCAAAGGATTCTCAAATAGGAGCCTTAGTAACCCGTATCGCAGGATGATGAACACCAGTGGAATAAGTTTTCGGGATCACGCTGGAAGTATGGTGAGTGTTCAGATTCTTCTATATTTGCGATAGCTATAAGAGACTAAATGTAATTATACTAGGATCTGTGCCGAGCAGCGCTGCAGTTCAGCTTCAATGTCCTAAAATCTGGTGGCCATTTCGTGTGCAAATTCTACCAGGGACCCGAAGACAAAGTCTTCGAAAAACAGCTCAAGGCGTTGTTCGAGAAGGTTCATAGATTGAAGCCGGAATCGTCTCGAAGTGTATGATTCGTCTCCTCGCCACTACAAACAATGGCCTCCTTGCATTCGCTGACGACAGGTTATAGGAGTCACGGGAGGCATTTTTTGTTGCTATGGCTAGGAAGCCAAATGCCGCAAGATCAGACGTGCTCGATATCGAATGATTGAATCAAATATCCCTCATAATGACGAGGAATCCGGATTTGGGGGACTGACTTAATCTTCAATAAGTCCCTCGGAGTCATCATCCCACTCGATACCTGCGACATTCTCCTCGGCTTTTCGTTGTACCTGTGGCGAGGTCAGTCATGATACGAAAGCATTCAACAAGATAAAATCCTACCTCTTTCAGGCCGCTCAGTTCTTCGACGTAGTCTTTGTCGTTGATTGCTTTCTGCACAAATTCCCAACCATCCTTCCTGTATGCATCCACGATTCTATCCGAACAGGCACTACAGCAATCATAGCTTTTCCCGGTGATTGGGATATTGGAGAATGTGGAGAGAAATCCCCTGATCTGGTGTGGAACAAGGCCGAGAGGATGGTCTCCTCGCTCGGCATTTTGTGTGATTGGTGCAGGAGCGGCAGCTCCATCAGGATGTTGCAGAATGGACACAAAGAGCTCTACTAGGAGCGCGGATGCAATTGCAGAGACGCCTGGTCGGGTGACTGTGCATTGCTGATCAAGAGTCTGGTCTTTCATGGACTGGGGTGCTGTCAGTTTAACTTAAAGATAAAGCGTGGTTAAAGACTTACATCCATCGGTGCAACGACGTCATTGCAGAAGTAACATCCAAGCTCCGCTTCACTAGCCGATTGGGGCTTCACTCCATGTCTCATTGCGACAAATGTATCAAAGCCCAAGGCGGCGTTCATCACGATCTTTCCTAGAGACTTTCCGATGACGGTTGGCAACCAACGAGACTCTCGGCTGTCCATGAGGAGGAAGATAGCATCATGTTCTTCGATCAGTTTGCGAAGTAGGTCGAATTCTTTAGCAGCCTGAGCGACGTCGGTAACGGGATGCCCAGGCATCAAAACAGAGAACACATGACCTTCCGACACAACTCCTGGATATATCTCTTTCAAGGCTGCAGCAGCCCTTGTAGCTTTCTTCGCTCCGCCATCTAGACAGTCATTGAAATCAAATAACGGTTGTCTCACCGGATTAGAGAAAGACACCGATCCATTATCCACAAAAGTAATCTTCCGTACACCCCAACCCTGTAATATTCTTAGCTTTTCTGAAAAGGCATAATTTTATTATGCTTCCGAGGCACAACCCACAGAGACAGAGCAACTTACCATCAGATTGCGTGCAACGTAGCTACCTAGAGTTCCAGCTCCAAGTAAGAGACAGCTCGTTGCTTTGACTTTATCGAGATCAAGGCCAGGGCTGATCCTCCATTTGATCAACTTCAAATTCAGATCTACTGCTTGATCGGCCAATCTTTGGTCCTCATGTTAGTCCCTTCGCATAAAGACAAGAATGGCAAAGTAGATGCTTTGACTCACCTGCGAGGATCCATGTATGCTGTCAAGTCAGAGATTCGTCCAGCGAGCTTCCCTGCGCTATTTCTCTCCCAGCCGGTAATCTTCGGCATCTCGCTAGATGCCAGGTTTGTGGCAGCTTTAGCATCCTGGGTGGCATCTAGTTGTAGTGTAACCGCCAAACTCCGTCCAAGTTCTCGCTTAGACTGAATATCTCGATAGAATAGAATCTGGGCTTTTTGAAGACCCCAGCGGCGTTGCAAGAGCACCAGAAGATTGCGCAGCATCCAACCCGGAGCGTTCGGATAGTTCGACGGGTCAGCGAAAGCAAAATATTGATCTTGAGGTTCTGCGCTATCGAAAAAGCCATTCTCATAGTCCGCTAATGATGATACTTTCCAATCCGGAGTGTCTGTGCGGGTAGATCCCTTTTCCTTTCGAGCTAGGAAATATCCATGTTGTCGTACATCCGTGTTGGCTTTCCAAGTTTGAACTACATCAACTAGAGCTGAGCTTTCGGCTTCGGAGAGATTCCTAGAGCCAGGAATTGACGGGCTGGTAGCATGGTCACTTGAGCTGGTTTCGGAAACGGGAACCCAGTGTGGTTGAGAAGTGATTGCAGGAAATGCGAACCAGTACTGAAACTTGTATTTCTTCAGGTCCGCGAATGAAAGAATTAGAAATGACGATAAGAGTGACGGGTTGGATAGAATCGAGCCATCTCCTATGGCATCCCAAACCTATAATGAAGGTTAGTGGTGCAGTAAGGAATCATGACCATTCAGCGGAACCCTTACGGTTCTCCCAGCTTGTTGAAGTATTTGCATCTTATCTGCATTTTTGTACTCTTCAACGGTGTTGAAGTTCTTGATTGTGCCCTCGGCTCTGTAGTAGCCAGGTGGGACGCTACTCAAAGAGAAAGTCATGAATTAGCTTTTCATTCTCTGCCAACATCCAAATGACACCTGTAACTTACTGGTCGCTGTTGAGCGCATTTCCCAGGATCTGCATTCGACATGATGCAGCAGGAGCGTCTGATGTGCGAATCTCATAGACTCCTTGTACTCTTCTCGCAGAGTCGTCTAGCTTGTCATGGTTGATCTTCTGTGATGCAAGCGATGTGTAGAATGGGAGTTCGATATCCGAAACAAACGGAGTGTACTGCATCTTTGGCAGTATATCAAGGGTCTCTGGTGGAAACTGAACTAGGATGTCTTATGACAAATCAACTGTCCGTCGAACGTCGTGTCTGGGTTTGATGTCTGTGGACGGTATATGTGTAGGATCGGACAGACACGTTCTTCGAGTTCTTCGAGATACCAGTCTTGGAGTATAAATGCGTCGGAGTAGGAGTAAAGAGATGTGGAAGGCAGGCACCGGCAGCAGAGGAAGTCACGAGTCCGGCCCAGCAGGTGACCTTCCACGTGAAGTGAAGACTTAAGAGATGACTCTCTATCCGCTGACAGTATACTATGGTGAAGACACAGAATGTCCAGAAATACCTTCCCGGAGACGACGAGTAGGTTTGTCCGCTGAGGAGTCACTGGGCAGATGTCCAACAGCTCATGAGCTCATATCGGTTGATGCTGAGACTCGGTGTTTGTTGATGGTGGGGTAGCTTATCGCCGATACGGTATGTATTTATTTTCTCCCTGAATAAAAGACACATCCAACTCACGGCTTTACACTTGCACACTCCTTGGGAATTACGACGAATATGCTGATCGGTATATGTGGTGGTGAGTGCCGAAATATCCCAAACCCTCGAAGCGGTCTTGAGCTAACTCCGTAAAGGCATATGCGCAGGGAAGCATGCCATCGCCGAGTATCTGATCCGCGAGCAAGGGTTTGAGCTACTGCAATTAGCAAACAAAAATCCGTTACACATATCAAATGAGCCGAAAGATCCAGTACGCTTAGAAGGCTCCGAGAGGGAGGGCTTGCCGAGCCGTAAAGACGAAACAGTTTTCGATACCGTCGATTCGTTACTCGAGTTCGTCACGAAACAATGGACAGGTCGGTGGGTGACGACGGATATTTGGGATCACACAACCTTGGGCAGACTCCTACAAAGGCCATTCTTCTTGCTTGTGAGCGTAGATGCTCCGGCCAGTTTGAGATGGCAACGATTTCGAGACAGGTAGGCGGGGAACGACCACCAGCAAGAATAGGCTGTGTCCGTCTCACAGATTTTATAGGTGTACGCGCCAGAAAATAAGCCCACCGGATCTTGAGGAATTCGTCCTGTGGAACGATAGGCATCTATACGATAGGGAAATCGGCCGAGCTTATCTCACAGACAGAGCGCAGGTTCGCTTGTTCAATGCTTCGTCATCCTTAGAAGAGCTACACGCAGCCTTGGAGAAACTGGATTTACCGAACGATGAGCGCTTACGGCCAACATGGGATCAATACTTCATGCAACTAGCATCACTTGCCGCACAGAGAAGTAATTGCATGAAGCGGCGAGTGGGATGTGTCATTGTTCGAGATCGACGCGTTATCAGCACTGGATACAATGGAACCCCGCGCAACATTACGAACTGCAACGAAGGAGGATGTAGGTATTTCCTATGGTCTATCGGATTGTCATTGGTTTTCTGACTTTATAGGCCCTCGATGCAATCGCGGTGAGGGTGGAGGCGCCGGCCTGTCGACATGTCTGTGTATCCACGCAGAAGAGAATGCCCTACTGGAGGCCGGAAGGGAAAGGATCAGGGAAGGCGCTATATTATATTGTGATACGTGCGATTTGTGGAGTATCTCACAGGCAATTATGTCCCAAGACTAACTATTCAGATAGGTGTCCCTGTCTGACATGTACTGTCAAGATAGCGCAAGTCGGCATCTCCGAAGTCGTGTACTCGAAGAGCTACAACATGGACAAAGAGGTAGGCGTTCTTGTATCCTTGCCCAGCGGCATTTTATGCTCATCAATCTACATAGAGCGCGGCAATTCTGAAAGCTGCTGGGGTCCAGCTCCGCCAATTTTCTCCGGTAGGGTTCCATAAATAACGCGCTGTGAGATTGTACTGACTTTTAGCAGCCCCCAAATGGACTAACATATCTCCAACACCCTGAGCAGTCTAAGATACTGCCTATTTTGTAAGCATATTCGGTGAGCGTGATCTGTAGTGTTGCGCCAACGGTATTATTTGGAGGGGATGAGAATATAGACCTCTCTTTTGAATGATGAAAATGAACTCAGGAGTGTCATGCAATACTCCCTCAAACTATATGTCCTTAATGAACTAGTAAGGAAGAGAATCCCGTCAATGCCTTCGTTCTTGGAGATGAAGATGCCCCTCTCTGATAGGCGGCATGCTGTCGGAGAATGCGGTGGGTCTCCAGAAAATATTCACGGGAGTACCAAACAAAGCAAGATTTTATATGTTCTTCTCAATGCCGAGTCAATCAATTGGAGAATCTTGAAGATCTTGCAGATTAGTAGAGATTGACTGCGATACCAGTTCTGTCGTGTGCTCGTTGAGCGGTTGAATCAACGACTTTCCGACTTCGGCATTCCCCTCTATCAAAATTTGTATAGCCGGAGGACAAAAATTGTATGACTCACCAATTCTTAGAGCTGCTCACCCTGTCCATTTAAGCCCTTGCTAATAGACAGAATTAACTTGTTTGAAGTGTACGAGCTCAATAATCGGATTCAAAAAGGTCAGACAGCCATGCCTTCTGTGCATTTGCTGGACTATGTGGCGGGGAACGTCAGGTCCTTGGTGAACGCAATCAACAAGGTCGGCTATGATGTGGAATGGATCAAATCCCCAGAAGAAGTTCGCAATGCAGAGGTGAGCTTTTACTTGACTGAGTATTTCATGCATGATTGATACTTACTAGAACCACAGACGCTGATTTTACCTGGAGTGGGACACTTTGGACATTGTCTTTCTCAACTTTCGGCTGGTGGCTTCCTAGAACCCATCAAAGAGCACATTGACTCTGGCAAACGTTTTATGGGTATTTGCGTTGGTTTGCAGGCCTTGTTTGAAGGTTCAGAAGAAGATCCTCAGACCCCTGGCTTGGGCCTGATTCCCTCGCGTCTGCGCAAGTTTGATGACTCAAATAAGAGTGTGCCACATATTGGATGGAACTCTGCAAAAACCAGCCACAATGAGGGTTCTCAAACCTCTAGTATTTACGGATTGCGTGAAGAGAGCAAGTACTACTACGTCCATTCTTATGCTGCGCCTTACGAGCCGGGTGTCCTAGAGAAGCAAGGCTGGTCAGTAGCTACTGCTCATTACGGAGAAGAAGAATTCATCGGCGCCATAGCACGTGGCAACGTGTTTGCGACACAATTCCACCCCGAGAAAAGTGGACAGGCTGGATTGCGCACTATTCGTGCGTTCTTGGACGGACAGCTTTCAGAGAAACAAGAAACTTTGCCCTCAAGTGAACGGAGAGATGGATTGACTCGAAGAGTTATTGCCTGTCTCGACGTACGCACCAATGATCAAGGCGATTTAGTCGTCACGAAAGGAGACCAGTACGACGTGCGGGAAAAGAGTGCCTCTGGTGGTCAAGTCAGGAATCTGGGAAAACCAGTGGATATGGCCAAGAAGTACTACGAGCAAGGAGCAGACGAGGTTACTTTCCTCAACATAACATCCTTCCGCAATTGTCCTCTTCAAGATTTACCGATGCTGGAGATTTTACGGCGTACATCAGAGACGGTGTTTGTGCCGCTGACAATTGGAGGTGGCATTCGAGAAATGACAGATACCGATGGAACTCAAATATCGGCTCTGGACGTTGCGAAAATGTACTTCCAGTCCGGTGCTGATAAAGTAAGTATAGGCTCTGATGCTGTCATTGCTGCGGAGGAATATTATCAGAGCGGGAAGAAACTCTCCGGAAAAACCGCTATCGAGCAGATCTCCAAGGCATACGGAAACCAGGCCGTTGTTGTCAGTGTCGACCCCAAACGTATCTATGTTAGTGGTCCTGAGGCAACAAGTCACCACACAATCAAGACGAAATTCCCGGATGCAAATGGACAAGACACGTGTTGGTATCAATGCACTATCAAAGGAGGCAGAGAGATGCGTGACATTGATGTTCGGCAACTCGTGCAAGCAGTTGAAGCCATGGGTGCTGGCGAAATTCTCCTGAACTGCATCGACAAAGATGGAAGCAATAGCGGCTTTGACCATGAACTGATTCAAGACGTCAAAGATGCCATCAAGATTCCAGTCATTGCTTCTAGCGGAGCTGGAAAGCCGGCTCACTTTGAGGATGTCTTTGCAAAGACCACGACAGATGCAGCACTAGGAGCTGGAATGGTGAGTCATATCTTAACTTCCCCCGTACTTCTCAAGAGCAATTCTGACACATGGATCGCAGTTTCACCGAGGAGAGTACACGGTTGATGATGTCAAGAATCATTTGGTGGAGAAGGGATTCTTGGTCCGAAGGCCTGAAAAAGAGTAATCGACGCACGCTGTGAAAGTTGAAGATTTATGATTAGATCAATAAAAACGTACACTTTTGAGAATGAGATGTATGTAGTTTCTGGGTATACCGAGTCTGGCAGCTGTCGGCTGGCTCTAAACACGCACTAGTCCTAATGTAGAATGACCACGTGATGCCCATTCAAAGTTCCACTCAACTAACGTCTTCTTCCGTTCTCCCTCCTTCCTCCCGACTTCTCATCATCACCACCTCCATCACAACCCACCATTTCCTTGCCCCTCTCTTTTTCTTCACTTCATATCTCGATTCTTCGAATTTCTGTTACTTTTGACTCTCGCGATTGTCTAGTCGGCCATTTGTGGAAACCTACAACTCGCTTGATCTCGTCACAATCTGCGCACCACAATTCGCCACCTCGCTCTTCTGCCTTCCTTCTTCGCAATCACATTCCGTCCCAGTTCTGTTGACTTGACCATCCCTTATTCGAAGTTGTTTCTGATGGAATGAGTTCGCTAGGCCTATACGTTTCACTGAAGAGAATAAGGCTTTGTGGAGGGCTCTGAGTGTTGTTTGTACACAGGAATCTACACCCTTTAATGTAATCCAGTTTCTGTTTTCTTGATCTCATACCACATACAAACAGAGAAGTGTGTCAAGTTCTGAAGGAAAAAAGAAAGAACATCATTCTTTGTCGATAGATAACAAGACGGTCTATTTGACATTCTACAACTTTTCTCTCTAATAGTCCTACATGCAAAGTGTTTGAAATCGGGATTCTTCCCGACTGCTGGATCACTGACAAACCCACCCATCGACACTCTCAACATATCTGTACCTGCATATTTTTTCCTTTTTCATCCTGGCTGGGATTTCCCTATCGCTATCCAGCTGCTCTTGAAGCGAATCGTCGACAACTAAAGCGAAACGAACACCATGGCGTCATCTGTGCATTTCAAATTCAAGTCACAAAAGGAACCTTCAAGGGTGACCTTTGACGGTACAGGAATATCGGTTTTTGAACTCAAGCGTGAAATAATCAGCCAGAATAGATTGGGCGACGGTACTGATTTTGAGTTGTCAATCTACAATGAAGACACCGGAGAAGGTTCGTTTGATACCGCGAAAGTTTCGTTCTCGTCCTTTAGACTTAAATGCTAACTGACCATTTTGATAGAATATGATGATGACACTGCTATAATCCCCCGATCGACCTCCGTCATAGCGCGTCGACTACCGGCAGCACGGCCTGGTAAAGGAGGCGCCGCACGTTATGTGTCCGGTAAAATGCCTGTAACCGCTCGCGGTTCTACGCGACCAGATTTACCATCTACAAGCCGAACTACATCAGGTGCTAGCCCGGCGGGTCAAACTTCGATACCAGGGCTAGACAACGCGCGAACCGAAGATGAGAAGATTGACGCTTTGTTCAATCTTCAGGCGAATCAATGGAGAGAACAACAACAGGAAATGGCAAAGTAGGTTTACTCTTTCTGATTCTCGCAAAAAGAAACAATATAAAGCTAACATATCTGCAGTGCAACCCCAGTCACTTTTGGAAGGGGCCGTGGCAAGCCTCTGAATGTCCCAGATCATCCACCACCCCCGGGATACCTTTGCTACCGGTGCAGAGAGAAAGGACATTGGATACAGGCCTGCCCAACGAATAATGACCCGAATTTCGATGGCAAATATCGGGTTAAGAGGTCGACTGGCATTCCGCGATCGCTACAAACAAAGGTAGACAAGACGACGGCTATGGCGATGGATGGGTCTGCCGAAGATTTAAAAAATTCTGGTGTCATGGTTAATGCCGATGGCGATTTTGTTATTGCTCAGCCAGACAAGGCTGCGTGGGAATTGTATCAGGAAAAGGCAAAGGCATCTGCTGCTGCCGCTGCGGAAGCTGCTGCTGCTGAAGGAAGCAAAGAACTTCAGGCTAGAGGATTAGAATGCCCAATTGACAAGCGCATGTTTTTGGAACCCACCAAGACACCTTGCTGCAATCGAACATATTGCAATGACTGTATTACCAATGCTCTCATTGAAAGTGATTTTATTTGTCCTGGCTGTTCAACTGAAGGTGTATTATTGGACAATCTAACGGTTGACGATGAAGCTGTCGCCAAGATCAAAGCATTTGAAGCTGAAAAGGCCGAAGGAAAGAAGGAGAAGGAAAAACAGGAGGGCACTAAAGAAGCTTTTGTTGAACAAGAAGAAGAGCTAAAATCTAGGAGTACTTCTGTGAAACCTGTCACCACAGCTGCCGCTGTGTCTTCGCCTAGCGTTCAAAGCGCCACAAGCACGAGCCAGAGCAAGAAAAGAGCGGCAGAAGATCAGCCCGAAATTGAGGCTACTGAGAGACCTGACTCATCGGCATCTTTCAAGAAGCAGAAAGCCGACGACAGTAAGGGATCGAAAGACGAACAGGGAGATGCACAAACACAAAACGACACAACCGAGAATAATGACAGCAACAACATGCCCAATAATGTGATGCCGTTCCTAATGAACCCCCAAATGCCTTTTCCAAATGCTGCATTTCCACAGGTTCCAGGTATGCCACCGATGCCTTTCGACAACAACTTCATGCCGGGCATGAACCCAATGCTGAACCCCATGATGATGCCCATGGGCAATGCTTTCCAAAACCAAGGCTTTAACGGATGGAACCAGATGAACCAGATGGGTGGAAATAACTTTCCATTCCCAGGTAACGGAATGTTTGGGGACAATTCAATGATGCAGGGAAATAACTACGGACAATTCAACAATAATTTCAACCCGATGCACATGGGGCAGGGAGGTCAATTCATGCCACAACAACAGCCCGGATACCAGCAGGGCGCGGGACTGAACAATTTTTCCAACCAACAACGGAATAATTACAATTACAACAAGGCAGCAGGCAGTAGAGACGACGAGAGTCCATACTTTCGCCAGCCTGTGAATCCTCAGCGTCATCAGGCCCGTCAACGCCGAATACGTCCGAGTGATTACCGTGAGCTTTGATGGAGATTCATGTACAATTATTAATTCTGACTTTTTTTGTCTCTTTTTCTTTTTCCGCTGCATTTTTATCTCAGTTAATCCCTAAGCCAACTACCCTTGACATGCGACCATTTACTGCACGGGCATGAGGATTACGGGCTTCAGTATTGACACGGGACTTATTGTACATAGTTTATTTTGCAGGCACAGCGAAGCATTGCATACATAATTGCGAGAATAGAAACAGATCTTGAAAATAATGATGTTCCTATTTAATGCGTAAAGATGCGGTGAGACTTCAGATTCATGCCCAATCCGTAGTTATTGGTCTCAGGGACGTTTTGGACGATTCATTAAATGTTGTAAAGTATAGATTCGTAGTCCAATGATTAAAGAGTCGTTGTAGTCAGTAGTAGAGAAGTCGATGATGTTGATCAAGTCTTCGAGTCATTCGTTGAGGACAGAAAGGGACTATTCCAGAACAAGCCTAGCGTCCTCGGCAACCAGAGCACGTGAGGCAGCGGCAGGCTTACCGCCTCCAATGGGCAGTCCCAATCGATAAGTCGAACCTTCTACCATTTCCCTCATCCTTCTACTCTCCAGTCACCAAACACTCATCGCCACTGTTCTCTCGTCACCAGTCACTGACAATTATCTTCCCTATCCAGTCACCAACACACCGAACTCACTTCAAAATACCACCTCAGCATCTCATTCACAATGGAGGGTGAACTCATGAGTGACAGTAGTAATTACTCTAATCAACACCAACTTTCCTTCGGCAGCCATGGTCAGGTCAGTATCTTGGCCAGCTGCTACATGGCCACGACTGTCTCGGAGACCGTAAAAGGTTTCCACTACTGCACTCCCAACGGGGCAGGTATGTACATCGACTGACCCCCGTACTTATCGATAGCCACGTTTGAGCTAACATATCATGTCTTATAGGAGCACAGTGGTATGCCTGAGGTCCCTTCGGGGCCTGATTCACGCATGACAAGTCCTCCCCAAAACATCTCGACCAACGTCCCTGCCGCGAAGGAGGATATGTGGTCGAGACACAAAGCATCACGAAATAATATTGACAATATTACTCGAGGGGAGGCAGCGCAAACCATTACGGAAGAGTGTGAGAGGCTTTTCTGCGACACGTTGTCCGCCATGTTCCTTGGTGAGAGGAACCGCAGACACCGAACGTCGCTGGTGATGGGTGCGTTTCAGCAAAATGTCCGGCCGGAAAATCGGAAACTAGCACGCCAACGAGACATCGAAGCTTATCTTGAACTATGGGATTATGCCAACGATGCCATCTATCGAGGATTCGTAGTCGATGGCTGTGGTCAAAGAACTCTGTTCGTCTTTCTTGACAGCCAGGCGACCAGCCATGGCATCAAGACGGCGTAAGTTTTTCTATATCTGTTGGTTGCATCAATTTGCTAACATTCTCGTGTATCAGCCTACTTTCACTTTTCGAGCTAGCCGAAGTAGAAGCCTTTGAATGCAGCCAAATCATCGCTTGTGTACCACGCTCAGACGATCCGTTGGGTAATGGTATCGTGCGAAACCTAGGATGGTGTGGGTTTTCTTTGGCAAGTCTCGACTCTTGGATGCCGCCGGGTAGCGGCGGAATAGCACTAAGCGACAGATGGCTATTCTTGGCTGCTCAGGTGTAAGAACGAGGCAGCTAGACCGAACGTCTACGAAAGACTATGCCATGATTACTCTTTGTATTCTTGCACCGGGGGCTCTACTAATTCGCGAGCTTTATTCAAAAGCTCAAAAGTCTTTTATATTCGTGTGAGATGCGATCAAGTATGCGTATAAGAGAGCATGCATCTCATCACATTCAAGTCATTTTCTCTTAACGCTCTTGTTTCTTTTCTAGGATACTCTCTTTGCTTACTTTCAAGCATAAGGCGTTTCTCGATTTTTTATTCTGTACGCAGGTGATTTTAGCTCTGTTCTAAATGAATACTTTCTTGACCATGTGACGATCTGCACTGATTAGATAAGGCATACAGTAGTGACGTCGACCAGCATGATTCTTCCCCTCATTACTTTCTACTTCCTCACTTCTCACTCTGTGTCTGTTATATCAACTCGATGTATGAGTAGGGATTTCGGCTGCTAGAATGATACAAAACTAGCTTGGATAGGCTGCAGCAAGCTGTTCTTGCTATACAAACCTCATCCGCCTACCTCGTGATATTGCTTTAACCTATCAGCTCAAGTCACCAAATAGTTTTACAGCGCATTACATCGTGGGGGGCAACTCCAATTGTTACAAGAGAAGTCTGGCCATCATCAATCCAGATGCCTCTCATATCCATACCTGCATTCCCAACGTTCCTCATTCCATCTCCATCATTCCCGAAACGACGGTACAGAGCACCCGAAAGCCATGATGTCGCGGACGATTCAATAGAAGATACGAACTCCTCTCACTCTCCGGAGAATAATCTTCGATCGTCACACTTGTCCTACATTCGCTGCGCTCGCTGCGGAGGCCATATCTGCCATACATCTCAAATAGTCAGCAAGGGCTTCACGGGCCGTCACGGTCGTGCCTATCTCGTCTCACCTACAAATTCTACCTCTTTGAATGGATATCAGCAGACAAACCATACAGCTACATTACCAAACACAATTACTCAACGGGCTGTTCCTCGCCAGTTAGTCACCGGCGCTCATACAGTCGCCGACATCAACTGTATAATCTGCGGCAGCGTGCTAGGATGGAAGTACGTTGCAGCAGAGGAAGAAGCGCAGCGATATAAGGTCGGTAAATATATCATTGAGACGAAACGGATCACGACTTCTTCGTGCTGGGAGTTTCAGGATGATTTTCCGTCGCCTCCGTCGTCAGATGGTTTAGCTTCATCGTTGCCTTCTGCCGTCGACGATGACTACTCTTCGGAAGTGGAGTTTGATAGTCAGGATGAAGACGAGTGCGAGGATCTGTTTGCTGGTGTTTGGAGTCCGGGACTTGCGAGACGTCGAAGGAATCGGAAATTGACTCGGAAGTAATGATATAAACACTATAATCGTCAGCAACGACTAGAGCTGTGCTCTCTACACACTTTACGAATACGATGCGATGCGCTGCGTGTCTTATCTGATACCCCAGAATATTAATCACTAATCAATCCTCTTTTCTTTTTGGGTTTGGAGACATTCATGGAGTTGTTCTTGGTTTAATATCTCTTCTCATTATATCTTATTCTCAAACATAATGACATGGACACAAGCTTCTCCCTGAGCTCGTCATAACATACCATAGAATCCAGCAAAACACAAACATCTAGAGTCTCAAATCTCTATCGTACAACAAAGGTATCATGAATTCACACATCGTAATCAACCAATCAAGCTGGGTCTTCGGTCTTCGCCCTTTTTGCCCCTTCCGGCTCTTCAGTAGTGTCGAGTTGCCTTTTTGCGCCTGATGAACTTGGCTGTGCCTTCTTGCGAACAAGTGAAGAAAGATCATTTGCTTGTTTGCTGACTTGATCGAGCGTAGCGGCTTTTTCGGCTGCAGATTTCCCAATGAGTTGACCGAGGACACCGTTCAAAGCTTCGATGGCATTGGCGTCTTCGCTCGGAGCATTTACGGATTCAGGTGGGCGGCGGAGATCTATCAACTATACAGAAAAAGCATTTTAGTCGAAAACTCTCTTGAGCATACGGGGAGGTAGGCTTACCCGTTGTTCCATGTCTGCAACAATCTCTTTGACATTCGCAATCCGCCTCTTGGCTGCATTGATCTTGTCTTCTCCTTCAATCTCTCCTGTCTCGAGCTTCTTCTCTTCCTGTGCGAGTCTCAACTTGCAACTTTCAATAGCGCTCTGCATGTGTTTTGCGCTCTCAGCCCGCATCGCCGGATCCACTACAGCGGGCTTTCCCTCGCCATCTTCTTCATCAGGCTGGCTGACCGATGCGAATTCCAAGGCAAGAGAGAGCTTATAATGACATTCCGAGACCGATGGATCTTCAAACGCATACAGCGCTTCTTTGAGTTCGAGGGCAGCTCTAAGATCTGAGACGGCGTTGACGAAGCTCTCTCCCTCTAGAGAGATTTCTGCTTGTAAGTCGTAGATGTCCGCAAGACGTTCTTGAATCTTTCTGACTTCGGGAGGAATGTCTGCTGATTTGCCTTTGCCATTTGATTTTTGTTCCGCGTCTTCCAATTTCTTCAACAGGAGGACTCGTGCAAGATCGAGTACCTCAAAAGCGTTCGCAAAGTCATCCTCCTCCTCTTCTTCCTCTGCTTGTGCACCCTCGCCCTCTTCCTCAGAGTCCGAGTCCGCAAAATTCTCGTCGCCTGTAAACTGGAAAAGCTGGTTTGTAGACTCTGTAGGCTTTTTCGAATCAAGAGACCCTTCTGCTGTAGAACTCGAGATCGCAGCCTGAATAAGCCCGGTCGAGGAGGAGTCTTTTGATTTTTTTGATGTAGGCTCATTTTCTTGCGCTGTCTCTCCTCCAGCTATCTTCGATCCTAGAACGTCACTTTTGCTGACACCGACATTGTAGAGGGACTTTCCGTAGGCGTAGAGTAGGTCGGCATTCTCGACGGACATTTCTCCATTGATCTCGGCTTGGATTTCGGTAGCTTGCGAGTACAGCTCCGCTGCGGCGTTGTAGTCCTTAACGGCGTCCTTCGCAGCTGCTCGAGTGACGAGATCGTCGAGACGAGTCTGAAGCTCCGAGGTCTCTGGTGTGGTGGCTGCCATGCTCGGACAAAGGTATTGCTTGCGTCTTGATGTGAAACAGGTGACAAAAAGCTGATTCACTTGCCGCGTAGAATGACGCGACGTCTGGAAATGGCGATGAAAAAGTAAAGGAATACCTAGCAAGGTAGGCGCATGCTGGGGATAATTCAGACAGGAAGAAGTATCGAGGCAAGTCTTCAGATTGGGCTTAGCGCAAAGTGCTTAATTGATATTTGCCCCACTTGCCCAGGACGCGTCTTCAGAACGCGTCTCACTGTCTTTCTCTCTCCGCGTGCCGGATGGGCTAGCTTCAACTTTCTCATCAACAATTGGAGAAGAGTTTATTGGTTTCTTAAGGAATGCAAGAATTGGCACTGTGATATTGTATCTCCTTTTTGTCACCCATACTTGCAATTGGCATGGGAACCATCTTACTCTGCTGATACTGTGGACACCTCCGCAATCTCCCTGGTGATGAAATAGAACAGAATGGACAATACACAGACTCCCAAGATGCCACTCCCAATACGCGGTGCCGATATAATACCTTCATCTTCACCAGCGTTCGGTACCCCAGCACGACCAGTCCGCATCGGCAATAGACCGAACACCTTACAAGGGAAATCATCCGTTCTGCCTGTCCTCATCCCGCCAGCGCTTCTCCGACCTCTAGCTTTCCGAACCTTTACCAGAAAACATGACTTGACGATATCTTCAAACACTCTTCAGACACTGGCTACTTTTGTTGGCAAGAATTGCGGATCGAGGTGGCGCGACGATGGGCTTGCGGAACGGTTACTTGACGAAGTAGCCAAACTATGGCGGAAGAACGGCGGCGGAGTTATTGTGGAAGAGGGAAATGGTGCCTCTATCAAAGCGATTCTTCAAATATTGGAAGGCAACATGTCCAATGGCAAGGTTGTACCTGGAAAGTTAGCGGATCAAGAAGATCAACGTGGGAGTCATGCTGGGCTTGCAGATGATACAGCAAACAATAACACCGGAGAGGAAGACGACGAAAACATCTCTACGGATCCCAGACGCTACTTGAAGATCGTCGATGCTTACGATCAGCCTCGATTGACATATAACCCCGACAAGAAACATTTCGAGATATCAATAAACAAACCATCCTTTTTTCCTGACCCTTCTCATCAGATCACGTTCTATCGAGACAGGTTCAACCTCATATATCAGAGACTGCTGCGAAACGAGTCGTTCCAGACGTCGTCCCTGTTGCATAGCAATCGGCAAACCTACAAAATCACGCCAATCGCAAATCTGTTGGGAAGGGGAGGGTCACAACATATGTGTTTGGGGCTACTGTCTGTCTCTCCGGCTGGAGAAATGTCACTTACCGACCTGACAGGAACCATCATGCTGGATTTATCAGAAACCGTACCTATCCCTCGGGGAAATGGCGCATGGTTCTGCCCCGGAATGATGGTTTTGGTTGAGGGTATATATGAAGAAGAAGAGGTAGTCAAAGGTTCCGTATTGGGTGGTAATAGTGGTATTGGAGGTGCCATAGGAGGAAAGCTGTTGGGAATCACTATTGCTGGACCACCCAGCGAAAAACGGGAGGTAACTCTCGGCATGAACAGTATCGACTCAAACGGAGACATCGGGACTAGCGGTGGATTTGGCTGGGTCGATTTTCTCGGTGTAGGAAGTGAGCGTGCTCAGGGAGCCCGGATGAGGAAACTCGAGCATAAAAGCCTACGTCAAGTCAGTGGAGTCGACGGTCAAAGGAACGGACGACGCAATATTGTTATCCTGGGTGAAGTTAATTTGGACAATACCAGGACACTTGAAGCTCTTAGGAGTGTCTTTGGCATATACAGCGCACTGCCTTTTGAAGAGTTGCCGCTAGCATTTTTGATGATTGGCAATTTCATTGGAAAAGTCGGATTTGGACAGACCAATGGTGGAAACAGTGTCGAGTACAAGGAATGCTTCGATAGCCTGGCCTCCGTGTTGTCCGACTTTCCAGCTCTTTTGAGCCATACAACTTTCATATTCGTTCCAGGCGACAATGATCCCTGGGCATCGACATTCACAGCCGGAGCTTCAAGCGCTATTCCACGGAAAGCAGTTCCTGAGCTGTTCACATCGCGAGTGAAGCGTGCATTCGCTTCAGCGAACAATGATTCAGGAGACCCAGCGTCCAAGAATACCCCAGGAGAGGCTATCTGGACATCTAACCCTTCACGCATATCCCTCTTTGGTCCGGTCCACGAGATTGTCGTCTACCGGGACGATATCTCTGGACGACTGAGACGTGGCAGTATACATTTTACTAATACTGGGGTCAATGATTCTCAAGAACCTCAAGTGCAATACAACGCCACTGAAGAAAATGATGATGACATGATAATCGACAATGATGATAACGACAACAACAGCAACACAGAGGCCCGGAAAAGTAATTCCACAACAACCAAGAAACCATCTCCCTCCTATCTCGCCGCCCAAAAACTCTCCAAAACAGTCCTCGACCAAGGCACTTTATCCCCCTTCCCGATAACCACCAAACCCGTCCTCTGGGATTATGCAAGTTCCATCCAACTCTACCCACTACCCACGGCACTGGTACTCGCCGACAGCGAAGTAGCCGCCTTTTCCGTTTCGTATGAAGGATGCAACGTTCTGAATCCAGGCAGATTTGTGCCAGAGGACCATAAACGGGAGCCTGTGACGTGGCTTGAGTATGACGTTTTGAGGAAGCGAGGGAGAGTTAAACAGCAGAGGGTGTAATGCTTTTTTTCTTCATTGGATTTGTTGAAATGCATATGAACATGGTTACGGATATGAATGTCTAGGGGTTTTTGCAGATAGAGCTTTCCTTGTTAAAGATCATTTGAGCGTATCGGTCTAGCATAATTTGAAGATTAATTTACCTACATACCAATAAACTTTCGGCCCTCTCCTCTAAAAATTCGCCATCAATTGATGAATGATCATTACACGTGAAATAGGATTTGCTTCTTGGCGATAAGAAAGATGAAAAGCGTAGGACAGAATTTTGTATAAGAAGATATAAACTAAAGACTGACAGGATCAATAGAAAGGAGGCAATTAATACCAAAAAACCATGTGAATTAAACCTCCCAAAAAGACACAATATGTATGATGTGGAACAGTTCGATCAATGTCAAAAACGCTTGCTAACCAAAATGCAAGAGTTAGTCTTTTTTAAATGCATCCTTGAAATGCAATTAAAATGCAACTCCAAAATTGCGAGGCTTTTGTTCATGGAGGTCCTCCGGACTGGGGCTGCGATCGCGGCTGAGAGTTCGGAGATGTGTGGATTGTCCTTTTGAGTGGCCTCGATAGTACGATTCGTTATTGATCAGGCCATCCGTACTCCTGTCGCGGATATGAGTGGAGCCTTTGGTGGGCATGTCTCGGTATGGCTCGTATGGACCGGTCATGTTGTACTTGCTCTGTTCATACATGTCTGCTCGGGATCGACCGTCGAAAAGGAGAGAGTTTCTCGCATCTAGGGCGGTCAAGTTGTCCATATCTTCCGCATCCCCTGTTGGATCAAAGTTAGTCAGACATCTTTAACAGCAAAAACAGAAGAAGAGTAAATACCTTTACGTTCACGTAATCTGATGTGAGGGTTCTTTCTGATGCATGCAATCAGAGCGTTGACACCAATCAGAATTGCTAGTATAACGGTGAGAGTCGACTGCACAGCGATGAGAACGACCCCAGTTATGGTCTTGGTTGTCTGTGTAATGCCGAGTTCCTCGACGAAGACCAGAATGCATGCCACCGAAAGTACACGGACTACTTGTATGGTGATGTTGATCCATTGACTCGACTTGGCCACGTAAGGTCGGCTCCATAGCAAGAGAATCAACATGAGAGCTTCAACGATCAGCTGTCCCCCGGTTTGGAAGAGGCCGTGACCGTCACCACCAGCAATGATACAACCCTTGATAAATGAGTAGAGAATAGCGGGCATGAAGATCCACCAGTAGGATCGCTTGTAGCTGTCGTAGAACAGACTGTAGCGTCTCCAGATTTCCTGGTCTTCGTACATGACAGAGTTATCACCCTGAGACTTCTTGTACCGACGAGCAAGGAGCCAAATTCGAACAGAGAACGCAGCCAGTAGAGCCGTGAATGCAGCCAAAGTCAAACCTGCCAATAGCTTGGCGGCCCACGAATCGCCACGAGTGAATTGATAGACGCAATAAAGCACCCAGATACCGTAGACAATGAGAATTAAATTAGTAATCGTCCGGCCTAAGAGTCCCCAGTAATGCTTTCGGAAATCGACCAGGCTCTGTGGGAACGAGCCATACAATGCCCAGGCCTCCAGAACAACCTTCACCAGCAAAATGCCCACAGCAATAGCAGCAATCACAATGGCAAAGAACAACAGCACAGTCATGAAGATGTTGGATGACGGAATGTACAGTTGTTCAGACCAAGCTTGTATACCCTTGAGTTCAGCGACGATGCCACTAGAGGCGGTGGATGTATTGGTTGTAGCATTGTCCGAAGTCGAGAAGTCCCGGATGAATAGTGCCGAGCGCTCCAGGAGATCGGAAAGAGCCCGTTTCGCGAGGCTTGAGTTTGTTGAGCCATCGTCGAATGTAAGAGTGGCATTCCTGAGATATTGATAGTTGTTTTGGGTAAGGTTGCCGCCCGTCACGTTTCGAAAATTGTCGATTGAGTTCTGCATGTCAGTCCAAGGGATAAGACCTCCAGCAAAAGCAAAATTAGAGGTAAAAGTACGATAGACCGTGGGATATTGCACACTGAGCGCACCGCTTGTCGCGAGGGTTTGGAACCAGCCAATAACCTCCCCGAAGCTGGGGCTCGACGTAGCTGCACCAGGGTGACCAGCAGTGCCAAGGGCAGTCAGTCCACTCAGCGCCAAAGAAGCAGCAAGAATACCAGCTGCAACGTAAGAGACAGCAGGGATCTGAAGAGTCTTGCCGTTTGTGACTTCAGACTCGATACAGGCAACCTCATCACCCGTATCGGCAGCCTTGAGTTCCAGCCTTGCCTGACCTTCCAAATCCGGTACGTTGAACGCTATAGATGGGATCATATCGGCATATTGGCTAGGAATGGTCATGTTACCGCTGGCTGAAAAGCCTCTGGCTGGCACGGGGCAGAGTTCTGGAACTGCGGAAGCTGTATCACACGGGTTGAAATCTTTTTCGTAAACTTGTTTTCCGTAGGCAAATACAACCAGCGAGACAGTCACATTCTGGACCTTGTCGCTGGTGCCAGAGACATCGAAAACAACATTGTTGCTGCTCTGATCATATTCGACGTTGAAGTTGTTTACTGTGATGGTTGCGTTTGTTGAGCACAGAGAGTATCCGTTTGTTTTGAGGACATTGCCAGCCAGGACCTGTACGGGACCCAGCAAGACAATGGCTGCAGCGGTGAACCAGCCAGGCTGCATGACGGATGATGTTGATGATTGAGTGTGGATGAATCGAAAGGACAGGATCAACCTGTCGACACGCGAAGAGCGTGTGGATTAAGATGAAACGTATCTCCCAAAGAAAGAGATCACCGGATTAATAGATCGGAAAAAAGACAATTGAAAAGTTCGAGGCCGACCAGTCACCAAATCGACATGGTCAAAGAAGATGGTCCTATCCAGGAAGAAAGCAGGCAAGCGAGCGATTCGGCACAATGCAGAGAATGCACGAAACGAGAGATGATTGATGAACGAATGAGCAGTAGGAATAGGATGGATATGGATATGAATATGGAGATGGATATGAAAGTGAGACTGAACGAGTGTGGTATAATTTAGCGAGGAGTGAGAGAGAGGGAGAGAGAGAGGGAGAGGAGAGAGAAGGCGAGCTTGGGCAGGAGCGATGGACGGTACATACCCCGTATCCCCGTCGTGGTTATTTTTGTTACAGACTAGTATGTACGGAGCATAGTGATTGTGGCTGTGTGGCGCACGTCTCAGTCGGGACTCGGAAGGGGCCGTAGCGCGCCCAAAATGATCGCAAATTTAATAAATTCTCATATATGTCCCCCTAATTGGTTGATCCAGGTGGAATTAGCCCGCCGTCCTCTCCTTATTGGCGTGCTACGTACTAGCGGCAGTTCTGGTCCTTCTGGACTCTCTGATCGGCCGGCGCCAACTTGTCTCAGATTGCTGGCGTTATGCCACAACGATTGGCCGTGTGTGTTGTTTGCTGCCTGTACTCCGTACGTGTCACGGATTACTACTACGTAGTACATAGTATAGTACATACTTCGGCCAGTAAGCGTAGTCAGCATCAACATGCAACTTCCAGACTGACTTAAGACATAAGACACTGAAGAAGTTATAAATCTGTGACTTCGCCAAGGGGCCAGTTAATCAATTCAAAATTAAAACTAGCCTATTCGGTCTCTAGCGCGGTCTCAAGTGGCCCAGAGGCGCGCGCTAGTCCAAACCATAACTATATAGTAAGCTTCCTTTACGCGCCCTCCTGACTCCTTGTCAAGCATGCTGATGCTCAAGCTGTGTTGATCGGGTCTAGATCGATATGCATATGATCGATCATCTTGGTGATCTTGCAGATGCGGCTCTACTTTACAATCGCCTTCCAAGGCATGATGTTGCATGGAGTGTGAGCGTAAGTACTGGATAAGAGGATTCTGCGCAAAGGAGAAAGACGGTCGATTGTAAGGAGTCTCATCGAGTCATCATTATTGATTGTTTTTTATAGTTACTTTGAAGTATAGTAAAGTAGCCGACGAGTGTATATGAAGACCTCTCCGGATGTTGGATCGAGCGATTGCATGCAACTCTCTCATGATCCAAACGTTTTCAAAGTGGATGGTCGGTAGGTTTCCCGCGTATGCGTATAGGAAACAATATCAAGTCACCCTGTGACATGCGTCGGTGGGATGATCGGCCATGGCAATATGGTGACCAAGTCACAATCCGAATTTCGCTCGAGTACCTTCAAGACACAGCATATCACAGCCCGGCCAATTCTGTTTGCGCATCGATGCATTTTAACCCACTAGTTGTCATGCCGTAACGTCCAAAGATCATTTCTTGCCACTCTTCTCTTGCATCTCCCGCATTGCAGCACGAGCACTCCGGCTCCCACCCAACTTCGGCCCACGAGGTGGCTCAGGTTTAGCAACCCTACTATTCGTCGTAGTCGTGGTAACACGATTTCGCTGCGTCCGGCGCCTAGTCTGGATAGCTTCCATGAAATCACGTCGGAATTGTTCTGCAATGCGATCATCCGCAGCCATATCATCATATGTTGCAGATTGCTCCGGCTCGTCGTATACGTCCACTGATATAGATCACCCATTAGCATGCATTCCTTCATACACAGTCAACTCGTTGAGAACTCACGTTTACTCTCTCGTAAAACTTCCTCCACAAGTCTATCCCGTTCGATATCTTCGCTATTCCGCCTTCGATTCCTCCAAGGCTTGCCGTTCCTGCCAACCTCCGCAACTGCATCCGAAGACTCACCGGCCATACGCCGCGTCGCGGCTTCGGTACGAGCAATATTCTGCAGTTTCGTCTCTTGACCCAGATCAATCTCGTGGAGCTTCCCTAGTGTGGCCGGCTCACGTTTCGAGAATGCATTGCTGAACGAATCGTTCACATCTGACTGATTGAGTCGACTGGCCGCTGAAGTTTCATTGTTTGCTTCTGTACGATTTTGTCGTCTAGCCAGTTCTGATTCTATATATTCCATCCTTATATTGTTAGTCATGATAGGATACAACCTTGCGTATTTTGAAGAATGCAGGAGGACGTACATATGTTTATCAACATCAACCTTTTGCCCTGTATGAGCTGTAAAGCGGTCGAGTCTGGCCTTGAGAATCTCTGCTTCTGTATCCTCTGTCGACAAAACCAGGGCGTTAGTCTTATCAGCTGGCTGCGAGCTGCTGGTCGAGAATTCGATGCCGCCTTTTCGCATGCGCTGAAACTTTCGCGGTCGCATGATATTCGACACTTCGCTTTGATTGCTATCATCTTGCAGCTCTGTATTATCGCCCTGCCTTTCTTGTGATGTTGTATTGTGTTCTGAAACTGCCTTGTCTGGCGTGGGTACGTCATCGTCTTCGAATCTTTTGCGCAGGAATTTTTGCCGCTTGACTGGGCGGAAAGAGACGACCGGCGTCTCAGAAATTTCGGTGTTCATAACGTTTGTTGAATGTCTTTCTCGTTGATATGTCAGTCGAGCAATATATGTCGAATGCGTTTGTATGTGGCGTCGAAAGAATGAAGTGAAGGTCGGAGGTTATGCGCCGCCGCCAATGGTTGGTCAACGCGGGTGATCCATACTTTTGGAGCAGGAAGCTTCCGCACTTCTCTCATGCGAACAACCCACGACAATTTCGGTCGCGACTGTCTTGAAGTCAGACCGACATCAACTCACAAGACCGCAATTATATCTTTAAAATTGCTATGCGACTGCTCTACTAGCTCCAAGAAAGTGACATCGCAATTATCGTGCAGCTGCTGGAGCTCGGAGGCTTCCTTTGATCATGAACCCTTCTATTCCACCCTCAACCGCAGAATATGGCGGAGGTGAGTTTAGTCAATTACCTCAATAAAGCACACCGAATCTCTCTTTCGAAGGAAATACATTCTATGAATAAAGAATATACTAATTGTATCATCTAGATGAGGTCTCCGCCATCGTCTTAGATCCTGGCTACTCCACGACGCGCGCTGGCTTTGCTGGCGAAGACACGCCCAAATCCGTTGTTCCCACCTACTACGGAAAATACCCCGAAGAACCAGATAAATACATCTTTGGAGACGATATCTTCGTGACCCCCCGCCCTGGCGTTTCGATACACAACCCGTTCGGCAGGGATGGCATAGTAGAGGATTGGGACATGGCTCAGAGACTCTGGGAGTACTCTTTCAAATCGCGATTGACGGGCGCCAAGCCAGGGAATCCAATGTACAATGGTTTAAATGATGTGCCTGCCGAAGGTGAAGTACCGTCTGACGAGATGGACGTCGAAACCGAAGAGAAGCCGCTCGCAGATAGCCCTCTCTTGATGACGGAATGTGGTTGGAACCCTACAAAGGCACGAGAAAAGACTATTGAGATTGCCATGGAGAATTGGGGCACTCCTGCATACTATCTTGCAAAGAATGGCGTACTTGCAGCGTGAGTGAAGAGACAATATCCCCCTTGTTTGGTTGGTATCATTCTAACTCGTTATCAGTTTCGCGGCTGGTAAAGCCTCCGCCCTCGTCGTCGATATCGGCGCTTCAAACATCTCCATAACTCCTGTCCACGACGGAATGGTCCTCAAACGCGGCGTCCAACATTCACCTCTTGGAGGAGACTATGTTTCATCCCAAATTCGGGCGCTGTTCAAGTCCAACTCTCCCCAGCCGATCACCGTCACCCCTCATTACCTAATCTCATCCAAAACGGCAGTCGAAGCTGGACAACCTGCTCAGGCCATCTACAAAACTTTCCCAGCCGACAAGGCCCCCGATGCCTCGTATAGAAAGCTTTTGGAAGAACGAACCTTGACCGAATTCAAAGAATGTGTCGTGCAAGTCTGGCCTGGACCAAACAAACTATCTTCCACCGGACCCAACGGCATCTCAAACGAAGACATCGCAAAGGGCAGCCCCGGCCGGCCCTTCGAGTTCCCCGATGGATACAACCAATCCTTTGGTGCGGAACGGTATCGCGTCACCGAATCCCTCTTCGATGCAAAGGCATACATCCCAGACCCTGAATCTGAATTCCCAGCACCCACCCCAGCACAAACCATTCCAGAGCTTATCAAGAACTCCCTCAACGCAGTGGACGTCGATATCCGACCTCATCTACTCCAAAACGTGGTCGTTACCGGCGCATCCAGCCTGTTGTACGGTTTCAACGATCGCCTAAACCAAGAACTAATGCAACTCTACCCTAGTCCTAGGGTCCGTATATCAGCTCCTGGAAACACTTCCGAGAGACGATTTGGCTCCTGGATTGGTGGAAGTATCCTGGCTAGTTTGGGCACTTTCCACCAAATGTGGATTTCGAAGAAGGAGTATGAAGAGCATGGCCCTAACATTGTTGAGAAGCGATGCAGGTAATCATCTGATAATCCCTTATGTTTGAGTGCTTTTTGGTTGGTGATTTTGGTGGTTTGTCATGCAAGAAAAGATTAAGGGAAAAGTTTCCTATAGGGATAAATAATGACTGGAATTTTATCCAACGTGTATCACTTTAAATTTGCCTTGAATGAGATATATTTTAAAGTCTACATTGTTATCCTGAACATGTCAATATCGTTATTTACGTAAGTTCATTAGGCCTGCTAAGAATGCTTTGCATAGAGAATGTAAGAATAAGTAAGACTCATTCCGTGACAGTTTATCCTCGACTTCTAGGAGGTCGATCATCAAGATCGTCCGCAGCCGTGACCTCCCTGAGTGAAGTCATTGAGACGAACTTTCGAACTCTCGGTGTCGTCGGTGTTCGAGGGAAGAGACTAAGACCTCCATGCTGGGGTCTTTCGAGTGTGGTGGTAATGCTGAGGGGAGATGCACTTCGAGTATCGCCATTGCCTTTCGCTCTCGAAGCACTCGATGCCCTTCTCTCGTGTGTGTTAACCGTAAGAACCTTCCTGGGAATTTCATTTGTGGGGCCCGAATTGTCAACGATACTTCCACGAGCACTGGATTGGCTTGTTCCTGGTCTCATGTTGACATTCGCTGTTGTTGAAGGAAATGCCTTTGGAGATATTGGCGGCGTTTCCACATTCCTGAAAGATCCATCTCTTGGTGCAGCCCATGTATGGTTGAATGATGGTACAGGTGTAGTTGACCCGCGTGTATGGTTCGTTTGAGATGACATCGGCCTTGATGGCGTTTCAGATATGCCGGAACCATGTCTAGATCTAGATCTGAACAGAGACGGCGAATTCAGTGAAGCGTCATCTGCGCCCTTTTTGGAAGATATGAAGGAGAAGACGTTGGAAGGCTTTGGGCGTAACCAATTGCGATTTTGGTAAATCACATGATTGTTGCCGGAATTTGGGGTTTTACCAAAATTGGGTTTAGGGAGTGGTGGCACATGTAGGTTTTTCGCTCTGAATCTGCGATTCTTTGCCGAGTAAGTGGAAGCGACTTCGGCTGCCATGTCATCGTCTTGGCCGGATTTGCCTTTGAAACCAGACATGGATTGTGTCACAGTGGGTAATGCGGTGATTTGATGTTCGAGATTGTTCTCCTTGCCCGCTCCATCTTTAATATCCTCCTCGTCCGGTGACTTTGAATCTTCTTCATCACTTGCTGATTGGTCCTCCAGGAACGACATGTAAAACAAGTGAGGGAACTCCGGGCCAGTATCCTTCCTAGATGCTAAAGTGTGAACGTCGGATTGGTGCCCTGGTTGATGAGACCAACTCATTTGCTTGTCGCGAGCATCAAAATCAATCCACGATCGCTCCATGGGCTTGAAAGGCTCCTTCCGTATGGTCTCTATTTTAGGCTCAGCCTTGGTCTTTTTCTTCGTGTTACTTCTGGAGAAAGCAGAAACACTGAATATCTTGGAGGTTGACTTTGAAAACCGGTCAATCTTGGAGCTAAATCTAGCCAGCGGTCTATTTGAATCCTGTTCTGGCACGGCGAAGCGCTCCACGACTTTGGAGGAGGTCTTTGGTCGCTGTTGTTCTCTTTTCCGTTCCTTTCGAACGGTATCCTTAATCTGGCTCTCGGAGACTACCGGTGCTGTAACGGATCGCCGGGGTGTCATATTGCCAGTATCCGGATGAGCATAGTAGCGATCTGCCTTATTGTCCAACTCCTTTTTGGTCTCCGATTGCTTCTGCTGGTGACCATGACGAAGTACAGAACCAGGTCTTACTGACACAGGGCTTTCCTGTCGAGGTGTTGTCTTGACTAATGTGGCTGGAGTAAAGCCTGCAACAATTGAAACTGCCTGGGCCTTAGCGGTATAAGAATCTGGGTCTGCTGGTGATTGTGGAAGCGGGCTGTGCATGATTGTTGCTAGTCTGTTTGAAGTGTTTTGCAATTTCTTTTGATGGCGCTCGCCTCGAGAAACCGGCCGTGTTGCTACCTATTTCGTCGTAAGTAAAAGATAATATAACTTAAGAAAAGTAAAGAAACAAGCACAAAAGGGAATCTCACCATGCTATTCGTGCTGGCTATATCCACAAGTCGTTGTATCTCGAACGCGACTTGATGTAGCATGGAAAGGCTCTTGGCGAGCTTATAAGCCTTGCGCTTCAGGCGTTTGAATTCTCGCTTCCAGCCGTCGACATTGCCAACCATTGCAGTGTAAACCGCATCAAGGCTACCTGTCGGATCATTCCAATCCTCCCTTAGTTCTAGGAGATATATGCCAAGGATCCGAACGGACTGTAAGCCCTTTTCTATATCCTTAGCGTTATCATCCATAGCGAGGGCACTCCGCTGGATTATATGCTGTATGCGTTCGTGGTCCCTGATGACAGTCTTTCGAAAAGCTTCGTCAGCTAGCATATCGCTGAATACTGGAATGTTTCCGAGTGGTAAGCGCAGGTGAGTCAAGCGCTCTTCAATATCGCTGAATGCAACGACTATATCCTCTGTCGTATTCTCAATGAAGCCATCGAGTTCGGCCACATGTACTTGCAGGATCTTGATCACAGCAGGCTCAGACTTGGCCAAGCCGTTAGCGAGCAAATGAAGACCGAAGGCTATCTGAGATACTAATTTCCAGAGTGGATGGTATCTGGGAGTGAGTATGTACATAAGTATGGATGACGATGCGATTTCATGTATGAGAGCTACTCACTTCTCATTTGGCCGCTGCCTCCACCTTCTCCCACACAAACGTTCGTATACGGAGGCCGTCAATATCTGATTCCGCCGAGCATGTGCATCTATAAAAACCTGCCAATTGCCGTGCGATCCAACCGTGGATTCAGCAATAGACTCCTCGAAAGGTCCCTGGAGTTGAGCAATTGGGTGAACCGGTGCATCATTGATCGACGGATCTTCGACCTGAATCTCCTCGATCTCCTGCTGAGCCTTTGCCGTTCGCTCTAGCCATTCTTCCTCACTCGGTATCAACGGCATCCTGCTCGCGCCTTTTGTTCGGTTCGCCCGTTTTCATCGATCGCGGAGGAGGTATCCGAGGATACCAACCCTTCCCAATGCTCAATCTGAACACAATATCATTGATTGTCAACGTTGGAAAACCGTATATATTATGCTGTAAATCGCTCAAGAATATGGGAATGCGCCCGGCGGGAGTATCGCACTGGAGATCCAGGATGCGTTCGTTTTCTCGGAGGAATTGCGAATGAGCGCAAGGACAGCGTGCCTAGTACGGCTTAGCGTCATGACTGTAACTTTCATTGCACGTGGTCACTCACCTGTGTGCTATTTATACAGATTGACTGCGGTAAGAGCTGATTGATATGCTCAAAGATTGGAGGCCAGAGTTTCTCTTTGACTCGCGCTTTCCGCAGAAACCGAAGAAAGGGGTCGTGTCGAGTCTATAACCAAAGCCCACCTATAGCATCAAACACCATTTAATCCAAATTAATTTGAATCCTCGGTTTGCCCGCGCTAGTCCCTGATGTGCCGTGCCATAGTGGAGTTCTGGTCCCAGCACCGTCCAGGCACATTTGAGTCTTGACCTGATTGATTAGAAACGGTGCCAATGGTACATAGTAAGTCGCATATTGCTTCGGCATAACTTACTATAGTAGTGTTTGCATATAAACATCGTTATTGGACAAATTTCCCAGGCACACAGCCCCCGCAGATAGCGCAGGTGGCAAGGCACCTGATCAACACGATTGATTAGCCATGGAAATGAAATGTTGTCCAGGAATACATGGTACGTCGTACATAGTCAGTAAGAGGTAGGAGGTTGATAGAACCAGCCTCGAAACATGTATTGGCTCCCAACCGTCCATATGCATATTTTGGGATCTCGACTGTGGAGTAATTGGCTGTGGATCCGAGATGGCCGTCGAATCTATTATCTAGACTCTAGATGGGATGCAGCATGGATCTAATGATGAAGGCTGGAACAACGGGAGGGAGAGCAAGAGGAAGACATGTAGAGACGTACAATGCAATTGAATTGAAGAAGAGAAAATAAACATTGAAATGGCAGGGTTGGCACCTGCCACCGTTCCTCCCTGACATAACTCAGTTGCTCCTTCCTTCCTGGCCGTCTGCTTCCTGATTCCTCAGGCAGCACTGCGGGTGGCACTTTACGCGACCGACCGACGCGGTTAGCTCTTCGACGCGTCGTCCCAGGCTGCCAGCTCAGCCTCAACGTCTACAATGCGTCAAATGATTGTACCAATTCATCTGAAGAAGATGGACTTTTGCTGACACATGAAAAACACTCTGTTTCCTTCCTTGCTCAAACAACATACCAAGACCGCATTCTATCACAATCACATCCATCGTCCTCTCCCAAGCAGATTTACCTCCAATATGTCCCTGAAACGAAGTGCCAACACCTCGAGCTCGCCGGGAGCTGCCAAAAAACCAAGAGCAAACGGTAGTATCACATCGTTCTTTGGCGTGCCCAAGCCCAAGGAGGGTGCCAGTACACCCAAAGCAGGTGCTCCACCACCTCCTCCCACCGTCAAGTTCAACAAGGAGAAATGGGTGTCCTCCTTGACGGCAGAGCAGAAAGAGCTATTGCAATTAGAGATTGATACTCTTGATGAGAGCTGGCTGGCTCATCTCAAGGATGAGGTTGTTTCTTCTGAGTTTCTCAACCTGAAACGGTTCTTGAAGAAGGAGAAGGAGTCGAAAGCGACTATTTTTCCTCCAGAGAATGACATTTATTCATGGTAGGACTTTTCTTTACATGTGTCTGGCTATCATTAATGCTCATACATGTATAGGTCACGCCATACCCCGTTGCATACCGTGAAAGCCGTGATCCTCGGACAGGACCCCTACCACAACTTCAACCAAGCACATGGTCTATGCTTCTCCGTTCGACCTCCCACCAAAGCCCCCCCTTCCCTGAAGAACATATACATCGGAATCAAAAATGACTATCCCTCATTTGAAGCTCCTCCAGACAATGGCGGTCTGTTGATTCCGTGGGCAGAACGTGGCGTACTTATGCTTAATACCTGCCTAACTGTCCGCGCCCACAATGCAAACAGTCACGCAAATCGAGGATGGGAACGATTTACACAAAAGGCTATTGACACAGTGGCACGTGTCCGTACTCGAGGCGTGGTGTTTCTGGCTTGGGGATCGCCTGCCGCGAAACGAGTAGCAGCGGTCAATAAGCAGAGACATTGTGTCTTGCAGTCTGTTCACCCGAGTCCGCTCAGTGCTCGCAACGGATTTGTACGACCTTCCCCTCTAGCATCCGTGAAGTAGCGTTCTAACCGGAAAATTAGTTCACAAACGGACATTTCAAGAAATGTAACGAATGGCTTTCCGAAAGATACGGCGAGGATGCTTTGATCGATTGGAGCCTAAATCCCAAGAAATCCATCTTCGGCCAGAAGCCTGCAGTGACGACAACAGGCGAAGAGAAGCAAGAAGGGCCTCTTGCCACTAGCAAACTTGCCAACAAAGGGCCTCTGGATACGGTTGCCAAAGGTACCGATGAAGCTTCCAGTAAAATGATAACTACAGCAGTCACAGTTACAACGACTGATGTTGACCCTCTCTGTGACGAAGATGATCTGGATGCTCTCGAGGCCCTTGCAGCAGCAGAAGACGATTTCTCTTCCCCCAAAGTCGAGACTGTGACCAAGGAAGAAGTGATTGTGGAAGAGGTCAAGAAGGACTGATACTTAAGGTGAAATGAATTGGTCACTACTTCGGGACGACTGCTTTGTATAAATCTCCACCTGTGGTTTGTGGGATCTTGTACTGAAACTATACTACGAGCGCTGGCGTTTTCCTTCTTCTTCTTGACCGGTGTTGGTGTTTAGGTCAATTTCGCTCTTTAATAGTGAATCAAAACTTATTGGAGGATACATATGGATCGAATAGATACTTCATACGCTGTGTTCAAAGGTGCGGAGTTATCTCAATCAAGTCAACTATATCAAATTCAAGTCTATCATGGCATAATACCTATTCCTACCGAAAAAAGACATAAAATTTGAAAGACAATGAGAAGTTTAACATAAAGGCATAGCATTCAAGACTAAAAAATACAATTTCCATTCAGGTGGTTCGTGTTTCCTTTTCCTACTATATTTATTTAAAGCTCATCATGCTCAGGAGCGGCCTCCTCAGTGGCTTCAGGAGCCGCAGTCTCAGTCTCAGATGCAGTAGCGGCTTCGGCGGCGGAGGAGGCAGAAGCGGAAGCAGAGGCAGAGGAGGCAGCAGCTGAAGCAGCTGAAGCAGAGGCAGCAGCGGCTTCCTCGTTGAGTTTAGCGAGGTCAGCGGTAGCATCGATTTGGTGCTTGCCATTGGCCTTAATGAAAGCGGCGAGGTCCTCGACAGTTCGGGAACCGGAGTATTCAATAGGGGAGCCCTTGGAACCGGCTGGGTAGAGCTTGATAGTAGGGAAGCCCTGAATGGCGTCGGGAACATCGTTGGCAGTGGCGTCGATCTTGGCAACGGTCACCTTGGACGCATATTCGGAGTTGTCAGCGTAGACTGAAGCAAGCTGCTCATATTTGGGAGCCAAACTGTAAAAAGCAGATGTCAGTTAATGCTACTATCTCTCTTTATGTAGTTGGAAGACTTACGCTTTGCAGTGTCCACACCATGGGGCGTAGAATTCAAGAAGAACATCCTTGTCATTGTCGATAACGAGCTCCTGGTAAGTGTGGGCAACGACAACAGTGACAGGGCCTTCCTGGGTCTCAGGTATGGGCTCGGACTTGATGCTAGGGTCAACCTTGCCATCGAGAACGTCCTGGATAAATTCGCCAACCTCCTTGACGGTGATATCCTTAGTCTGGTCCCAAGGGAACTTGGTGTTCTTCTCAGGGTCCTGGATAGCGAAGGCAGGGAATGAGGAAGAGTCCAAGTTGAGGTTTCCGGCGTGGGCACCGAATGCCTTGGCGTCGATGGTGGCGATGTTGATCTTTCCACGGTGTTGTTCGGCAATAGGGCGGAACTCTTCTGCGAACTTCTCACGCTCTTCAGCGGTCTCGGCGAAAATGTAGGCGAGAGGGATTCCAGCCTTCATGTACTTGGCATAGGTCTCGGGACCAACCTCACCGACCAAGGGTGTGCTGGCGGTGGTGATCCAGGTAAGAATGCTGTCAGAGTCGAAAGGGCCGGTGTAAACAGCCTTCTTCTCATCAAAGTCCTTGTACAAAACGATAGAGGGTTGCTCGACTTCTTCAGACTTGGCAACTGCCGCATCATCACTGGCGCCAAAGAGGAAGTTGTCACGCTCAGACTCGGCCAAGCTGTTGAAAGCCTCATTGGCCTTCTTGCTGTCCGAGGGAATATATCCAACAATGACGATCTTGTCGAGGGTCTTGAATTCTTCGAGATTGGCCTCGGTAACGGGGGAGACGGCGGGAAGAGATTGCTTAACCATATAAGAAGTGATGCTAGATTAAAAAAAGTCCAATTAGTACATTAGTCGCCTCAAATTGTGGCAAGGATGAGAACTCACGCTCCACTCTTGCGAGCGCCTGCGTAGGGCTTAATATTGTCTTCGCCACGGAAGATCTTCAGGGTAGGGTAACCCTCAACACCGTACTCTTTGCACAGCTCAGCCTCGGCGGTACAATCAACCTTGACCAGAGGAATATTCTTCTCCTTCAACTCGGTGGCAGCAACCTCATATTCAGGAGCCAAGGCTTTGCAGTGCCCACACCACGGCGCAAAGAACTCTGCCAGGACGAGGTCATGTCCTTTGATAAAGTCAGAGAAGGTATCCTTGGTCAAAGAATGAACGTCGGATTCAGCGTCGGAGGCAGATGCGACGGCCGCGGCACCCAGAAGGGCCGTGGTAATGGAGAGGAAAGAACGCATGGTGATTGTGGGTTGATCAGTCTTGCGCAGGCACGAAGGGGATTGGATGTAGATCGATGACAACAAACAGACAAGTCGAGGGCGGCTTCGCAGAAGCTATCTATCTCTCAACTATAAGACAGAAAAGCAAGACACTCTGTCTTCTCTTCTAGTCGGTGGGGTATAAAAAAGCAAGAAGCAAAGAGGGAGTGGATGGTGGTTGTTGTTGTTGTTGTGTTGGAAAAGAAGTCGGCTGTATTTAAGATGGGAAGCTGCGGAGACAGATAACAGTAAGGACAGTTTGTTCTTTACTCCTTCCGTACGGCAAGTGGGGACTGCATTAGCGCCTGCACCAGCAAGGGTCAAGGGTTTCCGTATTATTACAGCTCATTACCGATATATATTACAGCGCTCTGGGTTGCTGTTACACCATATGCCCTAAAAGTCGTACACAGTTACATGGCCACAATAGATTGATTGTTGAGTATCAATTACTTTGTTTTAGGCTTCATGTAACCTGCCGAATTTGTTCAGATGAGGGATTGAGGACAAATTGTATGAGAAACTCTATGTTGTTTGTTACTACCTAGCTTACAAACATTGCAAACACTCTGAAGCTGCCTTGCAAGGCTGGAATAGACATAGAAGCTATTCTTGCTGTTTACCCAAGTGGCATACTTGTCCATTTCTCACTTATTAATCAGTCATACCAACATTCCATTATAAAGAGCTAAGCGGATTGTCGCTAATTATATCACATGCTGACTGGTACTTTCTATCTTACCGGAAGCCGAACGTATAGTGCAGACTGTATGTGCCTAAACTCAATCGTGTTCTTATTAAAGCGTGATTCCTTGTTTCCATCTGCTTGACCTTCCAGCGAGCCACACGCGGTATATAAAGAATATACTGTTGGAACATCTATGATTCGTGCTGGTCTTCATCTAACTCTTCTGCGAGAGCCAATGCATCTCGCTTCCCGCGCTCCACATCCAGACAAAGCATCAGAGGCACGGCGAGGAAAATCAAAATAGCCAGGAAAACAAAAGACGGTCTGATCTCACCATAACGATCGGTGATTGTACCGACAATCGCAGGACCAAATACACTCGAACCTTTGTCGGTAATAGCGTATAGAGCGTAAAATGCGGTTTCGTATCCAGGAGGGATGAGCTCGCCAAATAGGCTTCGGCAGTACGCTGACAAGCCACCCATTGTAAGACCATAGATGGCACCCATGGGGTATACTTCCCAAGGCTGTTGTAACCCCAGGAATCCCAGTCTCTTTATTGCAGGAATAAACCCTAGCATGCCGTATAATGGAATGATTTCGAGCAAAAGCACACTGGCAATAATCGGATACTGGGCACGAAGATTGAAATGCCGCGAGAGAAACCCCCAGGCAAACGCGCCCAGAACCCCGGAAAGTGTTCCGATGACGCTGATCAAGCCGAGTGCTGCCGGTTGCATATGAAGTTCGGTTTTTGCGAAGAGAATGGCGGTTCCGCTAACAGTCGCAATCCCATCGCTGAGGAGAAACCAAGCCGCAAGAAATAAAGCAACGTCCTTGAGACGCCGCGCTCGCATAATCGTTCTAGCAAGGGATTTCCAAGAAAATGACATGTAGCCAAGCCAGGTGCGAGTGATCTTTCCATTGCTCGGCGGGGGTAGCGGAGGGCCCGGTCGAGGCCTTAGCCATAGCATCGAAGGTATTGTGAAGACAAGCCACCAAAGCCCAATCAAAAACATAACCAAACGGAATGAGAATGTAGTCTGATGGGTGAATTGCACAACAATGATACAAATGACTTGCAGTAAGAGAGCTCCGATGTAGCTTATCCCCATGCCGTTAGCAGATATTCGCGTAGAGAGACGTAAAGCGATAGTTGATTGCTCTTGGTCATCTGCATAACTGCCTTGCAAAGAACTTGCTTCAGCTGAGACAGTTCGCAGTAGCGGTGTATTGATATCAGGAGGCGTCGCAGCATCGAGCTCGTCATTTGTATTTTCTACTCTTGGTGCTGGGGCGAGCTTGCGCAACAGTGCGGGATGATGCCGAACGAGGAGCGGCAGGAACGAGTTGAGAAGTACAAACGATGATCCGAAACATGTATTCGCGATGATTGCCAGAACCGCCGCGAGGACATAGATCTGAGGCTGCACTGCAATGAAGAGCATGGTTGCTACAGACCCAACGCATGCGAAAAGTATCAGCAGCGACTTTCTGTAGCTACCATGATCTGCAGCGCCAGACATTGTAACAATGAGCAGCGCTTGAACTAGCACGCTTAATGAGAAGGTATACATCGCAAAGCTGGCCGTATTGATCTCGAGTCCGAGCAGATCAACAACACATTGATTCGACCGGCTCAATAGGAGGTCGCTGGAGAAGGTGCTTATGTGGCTAGCCTGACATGGCTGGGTCTTGTCATCTGCAAGGTGTCCGTTGTCGCGAGCCATTTGTTCCAGCGTGATGGGAAGGAACGATCCTAGATGGAAAGTCAGTCCTGTCTACCTTCCCGAGCTCCATGATCTGAATGTAACTTGCCCATTGCGCACACCACAAATACTTCGGCGGCCCATCCATAGCTGTACCAAGCAGTGATTTCTCGTTTACTGGTTGGCCGGGTATCGTCACCCGGGTATTGAGGGGAAAGCGAGTCTTCGACGTCCGACATTGTATAATGTTTCGACTTGTAACTAGATCAGAGCACAACAGCCCGACGTCATCCGATAGTCCCGGGTTTTTCAAGAGGTTGCGGTTTCAGTAATATCCACCGTACTGGAGATCAAATGGAATCGAAAATGGAGTTCATGGTGATAATATGGAGGTTGTACACCCAGAAGCATATACTTGGTGTTTCTTGATCTGATGGTAGTTGGAGCTTGGATGATCAACGATGGTCACGGGCGCCAACATGTCATAGCTCGCGACTTGCGCTAGCTGCTTTGGGCCGAAAGTGATGATACTAGGCTGAGTTGATTTTTCGCGACAGAAGAGAAAAGAGTGTACATGTGGACAGTAGTTTCAAATGGAAAGCAGCGACAGATTCAGCCACACACAGTTTGAAGGCTTCTACCTCGGTCTTTGGCTCGTTATCTCTGTGATTCATCCTGTCTAGGACCTGTGCCTTAACCTGCTTTAGACCCCGGATAAGGCTAGCGCATTGCTCTCAGCCAATCAAAAGTGTTTCGCAGATACGGGGAGGCAGTTACCATTTCTGGACTAGTCTGGCTGGTTTGCGCCTGCCGTCAGCGCCGCGCTGCCGACAAGAAATCAATCGGTTTGACTGACCTTGCTAAGACCTCACATTATTCAACCCAGTGCAACAGGGTCAGGTTTCAGCGGTATCAATCTGCCAGCAAACAACAACCCACCTCATAACATACCGCCAGATCGTTCCTCTCTTGTCGCCTAATTCTGACTGTACTCGTCTCAGTCATTGTCTGGAAATCATTCGCTCTTTGTGTCGGCGCTACCATCCTTGTTTCACGCTTTATCCTTCGCATTTTCTCCACTGCTTGTTCCAGTACAAGCCATCGCCTCCTTCATAAATCTATCACAGCAAGAACACGCTGTTCTCTCTTCTCGCACGCCGTCCGGTACAGTGTCTCGCGCTCCCTGTTGGCATTCAACGTAGCCTCGATGTTCATACTGTCTTAGAACTCTCGTTTACTGCCATGGTCGCATGAATCGTCGCCGAACCGGAGAGCGCAAGACTCAGATTCGTTTACATATTTCCTTTTGAACTTCGACGAGGTGTGAATATTGGACTGAGCAGAGAGTTTTCGTCACCTCTTCTCATCCAGTCCGAAAAGGCTCCAAGGCAAGGACGCAATCGCAGCGAAGACTGCATCGGACACTTTAATGCTATTCGAGTCGAGAAAACGAGCTGCCAAGCCCTGTGACGGAGGAGGTCGCACCGATTAGACGGGTGCCAGTGATGCCTGGTCTCGTCATGGACGATGTCAGTGCAAGTGCATCAAGAGATTGGGGTGACTCTTACAATCGTCATGGTAGCAATGGGGACCCGACCGCAATGCGCGAAGCTCACCAGGTTGATAACCTTGGAAAGTCAGACAATCCACAGCAAGTGAATGGGTTCAAAGGAGATGACGGTAAAGGTCAAGGGTCCAACACGGCAATTGTGTTGAAGCATGGACAATCTGGCGTTATACCGAACGGTGTTCAAGGACAATGGGCTCCACCACTTATGCATATCACTCAAGGGTTTTTCCCATTTTCTCAGCTCGTGAACAGAGCTGTACAGCAATGCTATAACGATCTCTGCGACGTCATCACAGAATTAGCAGATTCGACGCAACAACAACAATCGTCGTCCCCCAACGGAAAGCCGGACCCGGCCGCCATACAGAAAAGAATTCGAATACTAGAGTTCGCCCAGACTAAGCGGACAGAGTTCATCAAGCTTCTTGTCTTATCGCAATGGAGTCGTCAAGCCGTGGATGTCAGCAAGCTCATCGATCTGCAAAACTTTATACGAACGCGGCATTTTGCTTATCAGACCGCTGTTCAACGAGTAGCAGATATGAAACGAGACTTAGTTAGAGCTCAGGTAGCCAATCCGGATTTACAAACTGCACTGGAGGTTCTGACGAAGGGTCGCGTGTCGAATATGCCAGAGGTGAGCATCATCCGTTTGCATTCCCTCTTATGACTAGAGTACTAATTTCTCCTTACAGTTCGGTTACAAACCTCCCAAACCTCTCAGTTCCAAGCGCTTGTTAGCAACCCTACAGAAAATCAATCGCATAATCAGCACGCGCCTAGTGACTAGCGATACCATTCCTTCCCCCCTTAATGAATATCGGGTCCATGACGGCCGGGTCACCTTTTCCGTTCAAGACGAATTTGAACTAGATCTCTCCATTGCTGAAGAAGATGTCGCGTCACAATTCTACTTCATCGACATCCGTTTTCTTTTCACTCCGTCCTCTCCAATTCCCAAGGGTCGCTTCTTCAACGAGCTCGATTCGCAGATAAACGGCATACTAAAAACGAAAGGCTTGACAGGTTGCTTCGACTTTATTCACAATCTTGTCCTTGTGAATAAAATCAACATTCTGTTCAAACAAGCAATCAGCCTCTCTAGAGGTCAGTGGACAGGCGCTCTACGCGTTGAGTTATTGCATCGCATTTTAGTTGTGCATTACTGGCCAGATAGAAGTGGTCCTAAGAGTTGGTTAGAGATTGGTGCTCGCAGTGGTCGTCAGCAGCGCCAAAAAGTCTCTTATCTTGGTCTTCGCTGGGTTCGTGACGGCAAAGAGTGCGAATCCTCACAGATTCACTTTGACACAGAGACGCTTTCTATGGAGTCTATTCTTCGAAGCGTAATCGCTATTCATTCATCCCACATACTCCGCGCTGTCTATGAACGCCTCTGCACGCAAGATCTATTTGCTAACCACCGACTCTCCATCAACATGCAAATGTCCAAGATCGAGCCAGGGAATTGCCGCCTGAACGTTCAACTTACTGAAACTCGTTTTCTCAATGCATCATTAGAACCCGTCTCAGGTGCCATGTGTATACATACTATACCATCACTATTATGTCGCTTAGACAAGGGAAGCGCTTCCGATGATGACTTCGTCAACCGGATCTCGCGACTGCGTTGCATTGCAGCCATGGAAGAAATCGAATCTGACGCAAAGATATTGGGATGGGAGAGCGTGGATCATCGCAAATTCAAGGTAGATATTCGTCGTGTCTTCCCGAATAACATTCTGCGCGCTTCCTTTTTCCGTAATCGTCTTTGGGAAAATTCCTGGATCATTGCTGCGACGACCAGTTTAAGCGGTGATGACTGGTGGATATTGCGTCTCAAGGCACGATCATCATCATATCCTAATGGCCCCGGTCATGCCCGTGTGGTTGCTGGTGGCTTTTCCGTGCAGTCCACTCGTGTTCTATCCGGTGTTCAACTCTTGTCCCCTCGAGAACCTAGGTATTACTTCCCAGATCTGGACTACTCCCTTACCGGGGCTTTGGTGATGTATTCGAACGCTTTGTGGCTTTCAGAGTTGGGATATCAGGACGTTCTTCCACCAGTAGATCAACTACAACTTGGCTCGAGGTTGGAAGTGCCTTGTCTCTACCTCAAGTTCGATAGTGCAAAATTACCAAGACAACTCCGAATTACTCCGCTGGATGGGACCCAAAGCAAGTCATATGTGCGGGAGACCCTCACTATTTCATATCATGGAATCGATTCCCGAACGAAGAATGCAATCGTGGTTGCACATGGACGATTCCACACCCCTTTGCGGAAAATGGGGTTGAAGAGGCTAAAGCTTGATGACTGCATACTCCTTCGACGAGGCGGCACGGCTTTTGCAATGCGTTTCCTCGTTGCCCCAGGCCAGTCGATCATGATCGATGTTTTCGAGCGAATACAGCGACTCAACATAGTCTTGTCTTTGTTCCATACACTTCAGCAAAACAAGATCACTGTGAAATCAGTGTCTCTGTCCAATTTGTCGTTTATGTATGCGCTGCGTGAAGGTTTCGAAGCAAGCATAGTCATTAGGCTAGATGGGCCCAGCCACGCGCCTGATTTGGACCCTACCGTCATCCGTCTACAAAATGAGCCGCTTTTCCGCTTACGCCTTGATATATCATTTAATAATCAGAGTCCACACAACCGAATCAAACAGTCTCTGGGGATGATACTCAACCGGTCAGGTCCTGGAAATGGTGTACAATGTGTGCTACAGTTACTCAAGTTGACACTACCTGTGCTTCATGCCTTGGATCGCCTTGTTACTGACCCGCAGCACAACTCTGCATTGCGAGTCCAAGTTTCTATTCGCGGGGCACAGACCTATCAAATCCACTACTTTGGTCTGAGATTCCGATTCCTACTGAATGCCTCTCATCGCCGTGATAAGATGATTTGGACTCTTAAAGACATAAGCTCGACAGAAGGGCAACGTGATGTAGAGCAAGCTGTGGAAGCCAAGCTACAGGAGAAGATCTATCGCGGAAAAGGAGACGGTTGGCAAGGTCTTGGAAATGGCGCTGTGGCTGAAGTTGATCAAGTCGGAAACCTACTATCAGAGCTGGATTCTTGTTTCGCAGATTTGACGCCACCTCCAGCGCCTCCAGCAGCACCTCGCGAGACTGTAGAGAAGAAGCCGGGCAAGGCAACTAAAGACAAAGGCCCGAAGACAAATGGGACCTCCAAGGTCACTAATCGACAGCTGCAGGAAGTGCCGAAGGAATCTGATGTAATTATGATTGACTAGTTTAAGGTATTACTCTGGATAGTAATATATAATATTTAAGAAATTATTTATTCGGTTCTCAATGTACTGAATTGAAAGCAAAGTAAATAAGCAGGATCTCCATGTCTTCCTCTAACCCCATTCACACCAGGGCACCGAAGAAAGAAACCCTAAATTATCAGAACGTGGAGAAATAATGAAATGATAAACAACACAGAACATGATAAAGCCTGCCACCTTTCCTCTCTTTTTTATGTTTTCGAGAAAATAACCTGAAAAGAAAACAAACCCGATATTTCAATTTCTGATGATACAAATTTGTAGGCAGCCTATTGTTCTGCTGGCCAGACCGGATTGTTTGTCCACTTATCGTGAGTAAGGATGGAAACCACGGTGACCACCTCCACGACCACCACCACGATAGTTTGCTCCTGGTCGTCCGGCGTTTCGGGGACCAGTGGGAGCATTAGCAGGTGCAGCAGGAGGTGTAGAGCCACCCGGAGTGCCTGGTTTGCCCCCTCTTCCCATGTTTCCACCACCACGACCTTGTGGACCTGCTGGGACGTTCGGTTGAGGTACTTCGTCATACATGCCTTCCCATGATGTTGGACCGCCTTGTTGATAAGGTGAGTAGGCACTGCCTCGACGAGCTTGTTGCTGTTCGTACTTTTGTTGCTCAAAGGCTAGTTGCTCGTGAGCGTTGTAACCTGGTCCACCGCGATTAGCGCCATAACCAGGGCCACCCATGCCCATTTGTCCTTGTCCTTGGCCTTGCATTTGCTGCATCTGTTGCATCTGTTGCATCATGGCGGGGTTGTTCATCATGTTTTGCATGCCTTGTGGGCCGGGACTGGGTGATTGACCAGGCTGTTGACCGGCTGCCATCTGCATCTGCTTCATTTGTTGCATCATTGCAGGGTTCATACCGGCCATGTTCATTCCGCCCTGAGCAGCTGCCATTTGCTGCTGCATCATAGCGAAGTACTGCTGCATTCGTTGCCAGTACTGTGCCATCATCTGCGGTGTGATACCACTGGGCATACCTCCTGGTCCTTGGCCACCTTGCTGTTGACTATTGTCGGGACCCATGCCCTGATCTCTACCCCGTCGACCTCCATCGTCCCGCAGGTTACCTCTTGGCTGAGCCTTTTTCACCTCAATAGATTTACCGAGGATTTCCAGTGGTCGAGAAAGAGTGGCTTCCACTGCGGCTTCACTGTCGAATGTCACGAAACCAAATCCTCGAGGGCGGCCGGTGTCCTTGTCGATCATAAGCGTGGCATCCACCACGCGGCCGAATTGCATGAAAAACTGCTTGAAGTCCTGCTCTGTGGCTTCCTGGCTGACTCCTCCCACGAAAATCTTACTGGTCTTTTCTTGCTCATCGCGAGGAATGGCGCGTTTGGGATCGATCTTTGATCATGTCAGCGCATGTCATTGCTAAAACCGAAAGCAAATTGCCAAAGAGAACTTACGATCTTTCCGTCTAGGTAATGCTCTTTGACCATGACCGTATTGACGGTTTTGGGATCCCTGAATGTAAGGAATCCGAAACCTCTGGATCTCCCCGTAGCGCTGTCGCGCATGACTGTGCATTCCGAGACCTCGCCGAATTGTGAAAAGTAATCCTTGAGAGATTCTAGAATGACACTTGTTAGATTTTCCGGACACAGTGCAGGCGAATATAAAGTATGACATACGATCTGTGGTCTCCCAGTTCAAGCCTCCAATGAACATTTTCCTGTAGAGTCACATGTTAGATACCATTTCTTTCCAACAACTACCCGAACTCATATAAATCAACACAGTATACAAGGATGTAAGGTGGGAACAAAATTTTTCGGTATGGCGGCTGGTCTGCAAATACTATCGGTAGGCGGTTCCAGGCATTTTGTTCCTGCTCAAGAGCATACCAGAATGCTGTACGGACTGACGACTCAGACGGATATAGTGATGCATTGCATATGACGCATGCTATTTCCATCTCTGTAGGGCAAGCATATGAGGTTGAAAGGTTTCAATATCTCTTTCGACTCTCGCGGAGACTTGAGCACTGGTCGCTTTCGGTATCCCTCGTGAAAGCATTCGACAGGAGATGTGTATATTGTATAGAAGGGTCCACTTGTTTACGCCTTGCCAGACAATCGAATGGAGGAGTTCGCCTGCATGAATCCAATAGCACAGCCCGGATTGGCTGGCCGACGGCCGTATAATGTATAGTCTCCTGATCCTCCATGTCCGAATGATGGGTCTTTCTAAGGTTCGTGATGCAAAGAGAAGTGTCTCGATATTTCTTGTATTCCCAGATGTCGAATCGTCTATTTGCTGCTCTGCTCTATCAACTTGTATCGATAAGAAGCTATATAGTATCATCTGTACTATACTCGCTGGCGATATAACATCGTATAACTGGGCAATACGGCCTCTATTTCTCATCGACTCCATCGAATAGCAACGGGCACTGGACCCTTGTGCAGCAATTTCGCAGACTATCGGTGGCCCACCGAGCTTGCCACCACATAGTCGTGGTTCACATGAAACAGTACCCAGTACGTCTAGTTTTTGCATGTATGTGGCGGACAACTATGTATAGCGCGGCGCATTTAGCTTCAACCAGAAGCTCCAGCCATTCACAACAGTAGGCAAGCTCTTTCCGTCTCCCTTGGACTACTTCATGCCTGTCGATGTAATCCCAAGATATTTTTGTACGCCCAGAGTCATATCCGAACAGCTCTTCTCAATGTGCCAAAACTGGCATTGTCATGCCTCCGAATAAACCCGCCATAGGTGCTCTCTTCCTCCGGCCCAACAATATTCGCAGACCCAGCGTCGATACCGAAAAGATTGCAGCGATGAAATATAGTCGATGGAAAAAAGATGAACTTACCCATCTTCCTTGATACCAGTGCCCTGTGTTTCCCCATCTGTAGACTGCATCCCGTCACCGGTATGTATGTTTACGTCGTGCGAAGTCTCATCCATTGAATGGTAACTCTGAATGCCGCCAGTCTCCTGACCCTGATACGTATCATGTGCGTTTGACTTCTCATAGGAAGGTTCGTAGCCTCTACCATTCTGATAATCACTGGTCTGAGGGACCGCTGAAGAAGTAGTCGCTTCCGCGGAGTGGTCGGCTACTCCAGTGGAGGTGGGCTGGTTATTGTCGTTTCCATCGTACCTTGAAGACTGAATATTAGCACCCAAGCATGCTACTGCTAAGGAATTATGACTCACAAATCAGCAAAGAGATCCTCCTCAAGCTCTTCTGGCTCAGTCATTTTGCTGGTAACTGAGATTGCTAGTAATGTAAATAAAAACCTGATGTGAAACCAATCAAGATAAAAACGAAAGCAAGCCTTCTATATTGTGAGTTCTGATGGATACGCCAAAAGGAACAAGTCAAAAGAACGTGAGGTGCAGTCTCACGGAAGATGAGGTTGAGTGTGTCGTGTGTTGAGGGAGGAAGGTGTGAAGCAGAGGAAGGAAGATGCCGACCAACTGAAGAGTGGAGCAGTTGACCGCCCTGGCAGAAAGTGTGGAGGGCTCCGAGGGATTCAACTGATCAGGTGGGCCTACAATCATTCAATCAATTGACTCCAGCAGATGGCAGCAAGCAACTGACTATGTTCCCAGGCCGTCTACAGGCACAAAAGGGCTGTGCACTACATTTTCGAACCCTGAATTCATGAGGAGCAGCCAGTGTGTGGTCTTGAGCCGTCGAAACGATGGCTAACAAAAAGACCCACCAACAGGTGTGTTCTATATCCCACCTTGAAGGCTTGAACGGCCTTGCTGAATAGACGCTGATCGATCTACGCTGGGGGTGAATAGGAAATGGTCCAGGTTGGTTCGTACCTCTTTTCTATTCTACTCGGACCATATATGGCAGACGGCTAACATTGATTCATCTCCTCAGCGGACCGTTCTGAGTATGTCTATCCCGATCCCCCTAATACCCAATCGCTTGCTTGTTACCCAACTACAGAGAGTTCTGCATCCAGCTGTGTACTATAGGCGCTAATTCATTGCGAAGAAGTGCGTCTCCTTTCTGGAAATCGAGATCTACGACCCAGCAACATGCCAGCCCTAAGCCATATGACGCCAGTTCCGTCGTTGGCGCATCCTATTCCCATGCCGACATCCTGAAGTATGTGCAAAGCAACCTCACTGCAATTGAATGGAATCGAACTATATAGGACTCATCTGACAGTACGTTCAGCACGTCGGCTCGCACACCATCTAAGTCCGGATCAAATGCAGGACAGAACCGCGCGCAGCCTTCCCTGGCACATCTCGAAGGCAAAAAGACCTCGTCACCAAACCGCCCTTATAATAATATACTCTCGCACTCGACACGTGGTTGGGGCTATGGGGATGATGTCGCAGACGAAGATGATGATGACGAATTATTTTATGATGACGACGAAGATGAATTTGGGCTTCCTAGTATTGCTAGCATGCGAAAGAAGGGAAAAAACTCTCGACGCACACAATCCACATTTATAACTACCAACGTGATGTCAGGGAACTCGTCGCTAGGTGCGGATCTGGATACTTCTAGTCGACCAAGAGCCAATAGTTCGGATATTGCTGAAGAACGAGGCGTATCGCTTTACCCGTCGGCGAAGAAAACCGAAGGCAAGATTCTTCGCCCTCAGTATAAAGATATTTTGAAAGGTAAAACTTCATGCTGGCAAGCTTCAATATACTGAAATATACTGACATTGTACAATATAGATCCTGCCAATTCCTTGAATCTGATAAACCATTCCCCACCACCCTCTGACGCCACACCGAGTCAACGAGAAGCCCATTCTGCGCGCATTTCTAGGATAAACAAGTTCAAACGAATCCTGCAGGCAAGTACCGTGTCCTTGTCAGAGCTCCGCTCTCTTGCTTGGTCTGGAATCCCCGATGAAGTGAGAGCTATGACATGGCAATTACTACTGGGCTACTTGCCGACGAATAGCGAGCGTCGCGTCTCGACTCTTGAAAGAAAGCGCAAAGAATATCTTGATGGAGTTCGTCAAGCTTTCGAACGAGTTTCTGTGAGTGGGGGACCTGGTTCAACCAACACGAGTTCTGGCCGTGGCAGGGGCTTGGACGAGGCAGTCTGGCATCAAATCAGCATTGATGTACCTCGTACGAGTCCACATTTGCAATTATACAGCTACGAAGCCACTCAACGATCACTGGAAAGAATTCTCTACGTCTGGGCCATACGGCATCCTGCAAGTGGCTATGTACAGGGAATCAATGACCTTGTGACTCCATTCTGGCAGGTCTTTTTAGGTGCCTACATGACGGACATTAATGTCGAAGAAGGAATGGACCCGGGTCAATTACCAAGATCTGTTCTTGACGCAGTTGAAGCCGATTCTTTCTGGTGCCTCACAAAACTTCTCGACGGCATCCAAGATAATTATATCTATGCTCAACCGGGTATACAACGGCAAGTGAAAGCGCTGCGCGATCTGACAAAACGAATTGATGCTGGATTGGCAAAACATTTGGAAAGTGAAGGAGTTGAATTCATGCAATTCAGTTTTCGATGGATGAATTGTCTGCTTATGAGAGAGATGAATATAAAGAGTACAATTCGAATGTGGGATACATACATGGTAAGCTCTCCTAAAAAATTTAAAAAATTGATTGCTAATACACCTGCGACAGGCCGAGGAGCAAGGGTTCTCTAGATTCCATTTATACGTTTGCGCCGCTTTTCTTGTCAAGTGGACCGATCGTTTGCTTAAGATGGATTTTCAGGTATGCGTCGCCTAAAAAGAGAATTGCATTCGGGTTATTGACGTGCATACAGGAAATCATGATGTTTCTCCAGGCACTTCCAACCAAAGACTGGACAGAAAAAGATGTTGAGTTGTTACTCAGCGAAGCATTTATATGGCAAAGCTTGTTTCAGGATTCAAGCGCACATTTGAGACAAGACGGTGAAGATAACAATACCGGCTACATGTTTTGATCACTATTTGCCCTTTTGGCGCCGGAATAGATAATGATTGAAAGAATCCTCGACCCCCGCATGATTGGGCAGAACTGTTTACTGGGACATTACACAGGCATCTGCTGGCATAGGAAAGCAGTTGATTATATCATCACGCTCATATTTGAGGGAAAAGTCACTATCTTAGACTATAAATTAGCAACGTGCTTGAATTAGTACTACATCGAGTACTCATTGTACTAACTTTCTTTGTGAATACATCCTGTAAGAGATACATGTATTTTGCCTTCATACGACATGGCACTGATAATGTGTGCAGATATTGAGTACCTACATACGTAGAGTTGTATGTAGAATCGTTATCAGATCTGATAAGATCGAAAGCTCGGCTCTCATTGGCCACAACCGACGGCACTGCGGTGGCAACCATCAATACAGATCAAATTTCGAGGTGAATCGATCTATCTTCCTCCATCCACCTACTCCGTTGCGCCACTCACGCACCTTTCTCTTCAACATGTCATATGGAAGGAAAGATTTCCTGAGCCAGCCGGCGCCTGAGAACTATGTCGCTGGTCTCGGTCGAGGTGCTACTGGCTTCACAACCCGATCAGATTTAGGACCGGCGCGCGAAGGTCCAACACCAGAGCAGATTCAGGAAGCGTTAGCGAAAAGAGCTCAGCAGCTAGGAGCTCCGACACCTACAGCATACAATACAAGTCGCGAAAAAGGAGGAAAGGGCAAAGAGCAGGAGGCGGAACAGGAGGAGGACGATGAACGCTTTCAGGACCCAGATAATGAAGTCGGCCTGTTTGCCTACGGGGCCTACGATCGCGAAGATGACGAGGCGGACTTGATCTACCAGGAGGTTGATGAAAAGATGGATAGGAGGCGCAAAGCAAGAAGGTTAGTTCTATCGCATTCCCTTTCAGTTTCGCGTGAATTTGATGTCTCGTTTTCGAGGCGTGGTGTTCGCTTTTTGCCTTTCATATATTTATTGTGGACAGAGTGCCGACTTGATTCTTTCGATGCCTACAGGGAAGCCCGTGAACAAAAAGAACGAGAAGAATACGAACGAAACAATCCGAAAATCTCACAGCAATTCGCCGACCTGAAGCGTTCCCTAGCCACCGTATCGGACGAGGATTGGGCCAACATACCCGAAGTTGGTGATCTTACAGGAAAAAATCGACGAGCTCGTCAAAATCTAAGACAAAGGTTTTATGCGGTGCCGGATAGTGTGATTGCAGGTGCTAGGGATGCAACTCAGTTTGATACTACCATCGCCGATGATGGCACTCAAACCGAAATTTCAGGTGCTGCGGGAGGAGATGGAGCTTTAACGAATTTTGCCGACATTGGTGCTGCTAGAGATAAGGTCCTCCAGGTACGCCTCGATCAGGCGGCCCTCGGATCTTCTGCCGAAACCGCATCAGGTAGTGCAACTAGCATCGACCCCAAAGGATACCTTACCAGTCTTACAAAGTCTGAGTTGAAGGCCGGCGAGATGGAAATTGGTGATATTAAGCGTGTTCGAGTTCTTATGGAATCTGTCACACGTACCAATCCTAAGCACGCCCCTGGTTGGATCGCTATTGCTCGATTAGAAGAATTGGCAGGCAAGATTGTCGCAGCCAGGAACTATATTGCTAAAGGATGTGAATTATGCCCAAAAAGCGAGGATGCCTGGTTGGAAAATATCCGACTAAACGAAAACCATAATGCCAAAATCATTGCAGCGAATGCGATCAAGCACAACGATCGGTCTACCAGATTATGGATTGAAGCGATGAAGCTTGAGACGGATGTCAGGGCTAAGAAGAATGTTTTGAGGCAGGCTCTTCTACATATTCCTCAGTCTGTGGCTATTTGGAAGGAAGCCGTGAACCTTGAAGAAGACCCAGCAGATGCCCGACTTCTTCTTGCAAAGGCCACTGAAATGATTCCTCTGTCTGTCGAGCTCTGGCTTGCACTGGCGCGCCTAGAGACACCCGAGAATGCGCAGAAAGTTTTGAACGCAGCTCGTAAAGCAGTCCCAACAAGCCACGAAATCTGGATCGCTGCAGCTCGCTTGCAGGAGCAAATGGGAACGGCAAACAAGGTCAACGTCATGAAGAGAGCTGTTCAAGCACTTGTACGTGAGAATGCTATGCCGAAGAGAGAGGAATGGATTACGGAAGCCGAGACCTGCGAAGAAGAAGGCGCTGTTTTGACTTGCGGCGCAATCATTCGTGAGACGCTAGGTTACGGACTTGACGAGGACGATGATCGTAGAGATATCTGGATGGAAGATGCCAAGGCAAGCATTGCCCGCGGCAAATACGAGACGGCACGAGCAATATACGCCTACGCTTTACGTGTCTTCGTCACCAGCAGGACATTGTGGCTTGCTGCGGCTGATCTGGAGCGTAATCATGGAACCAAAGAGGCTCTATGGCAAGTGCTCGAAAAGGCTGTAGAGGCATGCCCTCAAAGTGAAGTTCTTTGGATGCAGCTCGCTAAGGAGAAGTGGCAAGCTGGAGATATTGACAATGCACGACTTGTGTTGAAGCGCGCTTTTGCGCGGAATCCCAACAACGAAGATATTTGGCTTGCTGCTGTCAAGTTGGAGACAGATGCAGAGGAGACGGAACACGCTCGAGAGCTTTTGAGCACCGCTCGACGTGAAGCGGGTACCGATCGTGTCTGGATTAAGAGTGTTGCTTTCGAACGCCAGCTGGGTAACATGGATGAGGCACTCGATCTCGTCAACCAGGGTCTACAAATTTATCCAAAGGCTGACAAGCTTTGGATGATGAAGGGTCAAATCTACGAGTCTCAGAAGAAATATCCACAGGCACGGGAAGCATACGGTACTGGCACACGGGCTTGTCCTCAGTCAGTTCCTCTCTGGCTTTTGGCTTCACGACTCGAAGAAAAAGCAGGTGTGGTGGTCAAGGCTCGTTCAATTCTGGACAGAGCTCGGCTTGCAGTTCCCAAGAACGCAGAACTCTGGACTGAGAGCGTCCGAGTGGAAAGACGTGCAAACAACATTAGTCAAGCCAAGGTACTCATGGCCAAGGCACTCCAAGAAGCGCCCAATTCCGGCCTACTTTGGGCCGAAAGCATCTGGCACCTTGAGCCCCGAACACACCGCAAACCTCGCAGTTTGGAAGCCATCAAGAAGGTCGAGAATGACCCCATCCTCTTTGTCACAGTGGCTCGTATTTTCTGGGATGAACGACGACTGGAGAAAGCAATGACCTGGTTCGAAAAGGCTATTTTGGCGGATAGTGACCAAGGTGATTCATGGGCATGGTATTACAAGTTCCTGATGCAGCACGGTACGGAAGAGAAACGACAAGATGTTATTTCCAAGTGTGTTATCAGCGAGCCGAAGCACGGAGAGATCTGGCAGTCGGTTGCCAAAGATCCGGTGAATTTCCATAAATCTACAGAAGAGATCTTGAAACTTGTCGTGGAACAGTTGCCTCGTTAGGCGGTGATGTTGAGTTCGATATGCATTTGGCGATATATACGCGATGGAGTTGTTTGTTCAGTTGGCGTGGCGTTTGTCCTCGAGGACTTTTTGTATGATAATCCTAGCCTAGTATGATCTCTATCAACAGAATCAGATCAATAGTTTGTTTGCATTTTAGCATCAATTGATACCATTGTAAGTCTACTGGCTTAGCAACATTCACAACCTTGTAATACATTCATAATCTTGTTCTAGTCCTATGTATCAACAGCATAGCACCTAATTATACTCATGAAGACAACAACACCAGTCAATGAACACAACAAACTCCAATCCAAATGCAAAGAGATGAAAGCCAAGAAAAGAGTAACTCTTCCTTGTTCTTTTGACGTCGAGGTCAAAGGAAAGAAAAGCACTCAGTATAATAACAAAAAGAAAAAGCGAGATTGGTATCTGAAAATAGAACAAACAATAAGAATAGATAAAAAGCCCAGTGACCATCTTCCTTTGATGAGAACCATATGATTTTTGCCATGTCCACCCAAGCCACACCCCCCTTTTCGTAATCATACAACGAAACACTGTAGTGTGTAAGGAAAACGCCTCCCCATAAGGAAAACCCGCCAAAGCGCTGATTGAATGTTCGATCCTCGGTTTCGAGGAAGGATAGAGAAAACTCGTAGATAGATAGAAATGTGCTTCTTTTGCCGCGTGATTAGACGAGCGGTTCGAATGCCGTCTTCCTTCGTTGAAGAGGAGAATGCATGGATTGATCATGCCGCTAGCGACAGACACTCATCCAGAAGAGAATTCAATTGATCTCTATCCGTCAATGTGCCGCCTTCCCATTCCCATTCATCGTCAATATCCATGGCATCGACGCCATTGGTCTCTGTAGTTGCTGCTGTTATCGTGGCCGCAGACTTCTTATCGGCCTCAGCTTTCTCGCGCAACTCCTCAATGTAACCATGTCGCTCAAGTTCAAGTTCATCTTCATCGTAAGCACCCATAATCTCCTCAACAACCAATGGCATCTGGCCTAGGAGTGCACCGCCCAGGTTAAGCGCTAACCGCAGATCTTTGACTCCCAACGGTTGTCGTATACTAGCCTCTTTCGCCTCGACGGGCAGCAATCCAGTCGCGAGATCCTTGGTGATTTCGCCGCGAGTAAATCCAAGCTCCTCGCGCTCGAGTTGCCGGCGATATTTTCGTGTCATCATACCATTGATTGTACCTGATGGTCCATTGTGCCTTGTGCGCGAGAAGACACTTGATAGCACTTGTTTGACAAATGTCTCCGTTGCGATGGCCATGAACTCGGCGCAAGGGAAACCTGCTCCACTGGCTACAGACTCCTCGTAACATATTGGCACCATACGGGCATATATTGATTCCGCATCGGGGAATTCGCCTGTTTCCGCGGCAAGTGGTTGCGCGTAGCGTTTTCGGATTTCGAGCTCCCAATCTGATGGACTTTGTTAGAGAACACACGCACATCGAGAGTGACAGACGCCTTCTTACTTGTCTTGTTCAAACCACCGGCACTTGCTGGGAGTTGTGTAGGTAACGTAATTTGCTTCGCTTGGTAGTATAGCTCGAGCTCATTGGGTGCTAATTCGTGCGGATCCGGCTATAGTTTCAAAACCTATCAGCATAATTCTTCCCTTCAAATATTTCAAGCGCAAAGATTCCTACCTCAGGAATAGCTTTGATCCTCTTGCGGTCCCGGGGAGGTAATTGCATAACCTCCGTCTTCAGCCTCTGCTCCGCCAGGTCACTCGAGACCGGTTTCGATACCACAGTGGGCTTGTCATTCGCCGATACCCAGCTTGCGACGCCATGGTCGGGGAGGTCTCGAGAGAGGTTGCCAATAAGCGCGCATATAAAGTTGTTATGTAGATGCTCGGTTCTGGGGTCGGCACAAATTATGTGATCAAGGCGCGAGGAGAATTCATCTTGATTTAGATGGCCTGCAAAATTTCCATGATAATAAATTAGCAAATGTACAATAAAAATAACCCGAGTAAAAAGGGAAATACCTAAGAGAAAAAGTGTGGTCGACTGCTTATACTCCGCCCAATTGTCGCCAATAGCGGCCTTCAGCTCCGTGTATACAGGCTCAAGATCCAGGCGCGGAACCGAAATCAGCGCCTTTGTAGACTTTTGCGAGGTAGCCGCTCCTGATGCGACAGCCTTGGAGGTAGATACAGCCGTCGAAGCCGAATCTGTTCGACTCAGAGCTGCCGGATCGATCTGCATAGTAAATGGGAGGGAAAACGCGCGATCGGCTGCGCGAAGCCACACGGAAGACGTTAGATCTTCATCAAAAATGTAGAGATGGCTATACCATTTCTTGTGTGGAAGTTGGTCGTGTGAGTTGGAGGAACAGAATGAGGTCCTACTGGAGATGAGAACCGGGACGCTTTGAGGAGTGAGGTTGATGAAAGTTGAGCTCCTTTGGGTGTGAATAATGAACGGAGGTCGCCAAACTTCGGCTCTATCGCCGCCCGCATTCGGTACGTATTGATTAGTTTGCTGCTCACTCTGGCGCATTCAATTTGAGAATAAATCTTGATTTGGTCAGTGTTTAACGGAGTATGTTAGAAATATCTTTTTAAAATACTCTCTAGGACGAATGGACGCCCTCTAATCATATTCATGATATCAATATACGTAGAAATTATGTACAATAGGGCTATGCTATAGATACACTATTGAAGCTCAATAACATCCTCATTCAATACACCGAACAGGCTACTAATTTCGCCAACGAGCTCAATAATCTCGTTTCCTAATTGCCCCGTAACCAAGACTGTTGGACCCAAGTTAGCATCAACTTCAGCATGTTCTCATCAGAGGAAAACCTACCATAGGCATATAATAATGCGTAATCGCTGTCGGTCGTGTGCAACGACAATTCAGTCTCTAGACGATAGTGAAATATACGAGCTAATAGTCGGTCTCGCGCGTGTTGTATGTTCGGTAGAGCATCATTTAAAGGATACTCAAGCTTCATTGAAGATGCGAGCACTAAGCGTTTCAGTCAGCAAGGTTAGACAACAGTGTTGACGAGCACTTACCTGATAGCAAGTGACTAATGCGAGACGACAGCTGGATACGCTCCTGAGTTGTATACTGGAGCAGGCTTATCTCGCCTTCTGAAGCCGTGAGGTTTTTCAAAATTTCCATATTCATAGAATAGAAGGCATTCAGCATGCTTCTCGTTCGGTTAATGATATTTCGGTAAGCCGCCTCCGGAAAGGGGCCTCTCAATTCGAATTCTGATTTAGCCGAAATCTGCAATGATTCCAAGTTCTGAATGAAGCGCTCAATTTGTAGCTTTTCCCGAGTCGTCAGATACGGAACAACAGGCTTTCCATTGATCATCGTTGACAATGGATCACGTTTCCAGATCAAACTCATCTGCAGCCACAGCAGACTCAGGCCATCCTTCAGTTTCGATCTTGCACTGATTGGCCAAATGATTCTTGTGACTATGATTCCCCAGACGCAGCCAGACAAGACTGCAACCACACGGTGGAGCGCGATCTCCGTTATAATCGGGTGAGCACCGCCTTCGTCGTCATCATGGTCATTGTCATTCGCAGACAGTGAGTAAGCATATAGAACTGAAAGATTGTAGGTGAGCATGATGAATCGTCCCATAGGCCCTTGGCCTTTGACCAGAATAATGTAAGCGGTCCATGTGGCCATAAGCCAGCCTAGGAAGGCGAGAGCAAACACATTCCCAGCCGACACATACCAGGAAGCTATCGAGCAACATGCACCGAGACATGTTCCGAGAAAACGAGCATACCCCGTAGTGTTGGACGCTCCAATAGTCATAGAACAGACTAACATGTAAGAGACCAGACCCCATTCACCCCTCCACGCCGTAAATACAGGCCGTGTCGCGGATATGAAAGATGGTAGAGCATATACAGCGGCACCAACACCGACTTTGACGGCGTATTTAGTCTCGTCACGTCTTAGAAAGCTGAAAGACTTCCAGACTCGGTAAGTGAGCTTGTTACGAAGGCGAATATCATCGGTGTAGCCGCTTTCCAACGAATGACCTTTCCTCAAGTGAGGACGGCCGGAGTTCGTCAGTGTCAGATTTGAATATTCTATAACCTCATATTAGTGATTGCACGGATTTGATTATATCTGTAGGCGTACCACTATTCGAAGATTCTGGCCCGGAACTCTTAAAAATCCGCCAGAACTTCAGCCAGTTCCACGTCAGGCCCTGAGGACGTTCGTCACATTCGAGTTTCAACTCATCTAGGATCTGGAGAAGATCCTTCAATTGTTCTCCAAACTCCATCAAAGTAAAACTAAAATGACCACAGCTAGCGGACACTTCCTCCAAATCAGCTTCCACATCGGGGGATTCAATTCTGGCAAAATCTCTTTCCCGGTAGACCGAAGCCAAAGCCGCTTCTCTAGCGTCACGGTATAGCTTCAAGGCGCGATCAAGGCTGCCATGAAATTTGGTGTTGAATGATATTTTGTAATCTGGTCCAGGGCCGAAGGGGATGTCCTCTAGAATCTCCTTGAGGGTGAAGGCAAATGATTGCTAGAAGTAATAAGTTAGTGACAATCTAAATCTCAGAGATAACCTTGAGTCTTACCATAGATGGCCCTAGATGCTCAATGAAGACTTCAAACATCCGCTGTGGTGACGGGGTGGCGGTCAAAACACCTCCCTCATGATCCAGGTTCGACACAGGAACATGCATAGTCTGAGGCTCTGTTGTCAGATCAGCCTCCTCTGGCTCTCTCGATGGCGTGAGAGTTGCTTCTTCAAAGACCGACCAGACACCGGGATAGCTGGTTGAACTATTCTTGCGTGCAAGAATGTTGCGACTAGGTGAGAAGATGCCGGAGCCCTGTTGAGTCTGTTTTAGAAGCTGAAATTGTAGGTTTGCTGCACTTTGCAATCCACCCATGTTCTGGTTGATGTCTTGAACACATCGAACAAGTCGCTTTTCCAGACGATATTCTCTCTCCGTACCTGCAACGTAGTGCTCAAGTTTGGCTTCCTTCACTAATTTATCCAAGAGAACATAGCTTCTCTTGTTCTGTGTGGACGCATTGGTGAACGGCGATGCATGCATTTCGTCATCGGATCCTGTGATGAAGCTTTCGGTCACGTAGCCGAGCATGATTGCGAGAGTGCTTGTCATGGTGGTCACATTCGCTCGGAGCTTTTTCCTTGCCGATATGGGAAAGAACATAAATGACACTGCCATGGCCGCGCAAACACCCATAATCAACATTTTTAGAGTCTGTTCTATTTTGACGAACGACAGATTGCCCTTTTGTACCGCACCTTCTTTTGTCAAGATTGTAGTTGTCGACAGGGAAGCGAGGGAGCATGCAACGTTGACCAGAGGGTCGTTGAGCCTCTGCTTCGTCCATCCGATAAACGCAAACCCTCCGCCGCAAAAGACAATCAAGACTATGATATGACCGACCACAAGCAAGTCGAGGTTCTCGAAGAACATGGAGACGCACATGCTGGTGACAGACACAAAGGTCGTATAGAGGAATGCGAGAATAGCGCAGATCAGAGCCTTGATCATACTTCCTCTGGAACGAGCGGGGTGGAAGTAAACCACAACAGTCGCAACAAGATGTTTCCCATCCTGATGACCCAAAAACGACGAGATGAAGGGAATGAACGTCGCCAAAGATCCCAGCAGGTAAGCCAAGCCGAATTTGAAGACGCCTTTGCCGTGTTCTGAGACGGCGAATGCGTACACCTTATCCCATAAGCCTAGTATCATGTTGCGTGCCGTGTTTTCCATATTGACTGATCGATGGGGGATATCCAGAGAGGTAGAAGAAGAGTTGTTGCAGTTGAGGAGCGGACGTTGCTCCTCCTCCTCGTCGCCATCTTGGGCAACCGCGCCATCGCGCCTTCCCGATTTCACCAGATTCACCAGCCCTTTCAACCGCTGACCTGTCCGAGGAAGAATGAACGTCGCTTGTCGGAACTGTTGTCGAGTACGCCACACGTTAGTCGACAAGATCAACTAGATGCGCAGCTTGAGAGGATGGCGACTTACCTTGGACCGACGAGCGCGGGAATCGGAGACTGCCTGACTTGGTGCGGAGGTGCTCATTGTAATCGTTCTGGCTGAGAATGCCGGACAACCCCCGTCACGCTGTCAACGGACGTCAAGTACTGAATTCAATCATGCCCGAAAGAAAATGAGAGAAAAAAAAAATAGGGTGAGATGTGGTCGGACATCTCCATCGGGGTGGGTTGGTTGTCGGGGAAGCTTCTTTGCGGGCAGTCATAGCTTTCCTAGCTATACTCGATACGTCTACCCCTCAGCCAGAACCGACATTATAATTGACTATCAGATACTAGTCATTATTTTCTACCTTATGTTTTATTTACGGTATGGTAAATCACTCCTATTCGGACGTGTTCATCAAATTTGAAATTTCGCTTTCATGGTTCATATCGATAATCTAAAGACTAACATCTAAGGCAGACTCTCAACCTTCCAAATCTTGATTGCGGCATCAGTTCCTGCTGAGGCAATTTTGGTCTCATTTGCAATCCAAGCAACACCAGTCACGCCTTCTTTGTGCACATTCTTAGCTTCAATCCAGTCTCCGGGTCGCGCCAAACTCCAAATGTAGATATGAGTATCTAGTGCTCCGCTGGCAAGATGGGTACCCTTGCTATTCCATGCAAGAGACGTGATTCGGGAAGTGTGAGAACTCCAGCGATCAGTGACTAAGCTTCCATCTGATGTTTTGAACACAAAGATTTTACCCATTGAGTCGCCAACAGCTAAGAGAGTGCCATCCGGGGAGAAAGATAGGGCCGAAATTTGACTCCGCAACTTTTTGATCTGTACCTGTGGAGAGACTGTGATTGCTGAAGAGGTGACTGTTCCAACTCGAGTATTCAAATCTGCGCCGCTAAACGCAACGGTGTTTTCATGAGCGGCTATTGCGGTGATATCAGCTGGTGCTTTGAATGTGCCGGTCTTGTTGCTGTCTTGGTAGATGTCAATCTGCTCCGAACCTGCAACCAGAACGAGCTTTCCGGCAGTGGCGACGCCCTTTGGCTGAGCGGACAGTTTGGTCGAGATTCCTGTATATGTGTGTGCCGCAACATCTGCGGATCTAAGAGTATCGTCCCAGCCGACACTGTAGATTCTGCCTTTGCCCTCCTGAGAGCTTGTCAAACCAGCGATATAATTTGTATGGTTCTCTCCGTCGATCGTGTCTGCGACTCCCTTGGCCACGTCCCAGCTGCAAACTCGGCCGTCGGAGCTTCCAGTCCAAAGAGTTTCTTGACCATCAGCGGGACTGAAATGTGTGAGTGCTGTAATGTTTTTCTGGTGGCTCTTGAGAACTTGTCGGGTTTCAGGAGATCCCTCTACCAGGTAGTTCAGATTGCCACTCAGGGACAAACTAATGACAAGACCATCGGTCCGTCCTGAAGGGATAACGACACCAACTTGTTGATTCAAGTAACTGACAGCGCCTTCATCGTTCAATGTCCAAGTCTGAGTGACCTTGCCAGCCTCGACGTCCCACAGCTTCACGGTCCTGTCGGCGCTAGCTGTCGCAAACTTACGAGAATCCTTAGACCATGATACGCCAAAGATACTACCCTTGTGTTCGTTCTCTCCGATTGATGCTGTTGGCTCACCAGTCTTGCCATCATATAACCATATGCGACTGTCGGCTCCAACACTCACTAGTTGAGAGCCATCGGGGCTGAAAGCAGTCCCGTATATAAATTTGTTGTGCTTGCCCCTGATCGCAGTATTGAACTTGAAGGGCGCACCATGGTAGAAGACGAGGCTCGTGTCGTCTCCGGCTGCCGCCGCTCTCAAAGGGCGCTGCTGTCGAATGGAAACGGAATTGATGGCCCGTGTATGACCGTAGATTTCACCAACAGTATTTCCGCTATCCCAGGTAAAGAAGTGACCGTATCTCTGTCTCCCGTCTCCGACGGCGACGATGCGCTGAGAATCGCCGTCCCATGCAATATCATTGATTCGACCGTTGATAATCTGGTAGCTGCCCTTTGTAAGGCCTTCTCCTACGCAGTCCCAGACCTTGACCGTACCTGTAGCATCTCCACTAGCAACATAAAAGCCTGAGGGTGAGAAACGTGCGACAGTGGCTTGCGCGGTGTGTTCTGTGTATTGCCTGGCGGTTGCGGGGTCGTCAATTGAGCGTATGAATATGGATTTATTGGACTAGATGTAGACAAAAGCAATTAGACAATTGTTCGGATATCAACCCGAGGGACTTGTACTTACTGCATATGCTAGCTTCTCGCCTTTGGGATCAGAGGACAGCTGGGTTGGTAAACCTCGTTCCGTGGAGGGGCTTGGAGCCCAGATCTGCTCTGTAAACAAGGCAAGTCAGACAGGCACACAACTGGAGATGGCGAATACATACCGTTCGTCAAAGACATGCCGATTCAATCAAAGCAAAACTATATCGTTTTCTGTTGTTTTCTAGCTCGGTGTAGTGAAGGATGAGGGACGATGGAAGTAAACAAGAGGAACTACGTGGGCATGTGGGGGTGTCGTCACTTCGCGGGAGCAACTGCCAACTGCCAGGCAATAACGTTCCGGCAATAAATACTATGCATTGGAGCAATTGCATCGCAAATCCTTGTATATTGTATACAAACTATAAACCAGCACAAACTTCCCATATAGTACATGTTCAACAAATCCCGCACGCCGCTATTCAGACATAAACAGCCCAACTAAAGACCGAATCCTCCTCTCGGAGCTTTACCTTTCAGCTCCAAAGCAATGATCTCAGGATGTTGGTGGACACTGGGCATAAGGCCGACTCCGATCGCGCGACGGATTGCCTTTGCAATCTTTCGTTGATTGACCGGTCGCAGACCCGTGGCTGATCGATGCTTTATCCGACCCATTGGAGTCATATATTCGGACATGATAGAAAAGTTCTGTACACAAATCGTTAGACAATTGATCAATCCCTAACAAAACATGCCGGTGGTTGTACCTTATAATGCTCGAGAGGCTTGATGTTCAACGCATCAAAAGCATCGCTCGATGGGCTCCAGCGCTTCGACCATTTCTTCATTTCACTTGGGCTCAAATCGTGTGGAGAATAAATATCGCCTGGCGCCCATTCTCTGGTCTGGAATCTCTCCAAGATTCGGCCTTCATTTTGATTTTTCATGTCCTCCGCGATTTGACTTCGGTGCGTAGTTCGCCCAGTACGTTTCGCGAGTGCTTTCGTTCCTATGAATGCTCTAATTAGTAACTGGTGCCCTTGATTCGAAAGAGATGTTAACATACTCGCTGAAGTATTCGATGGGCTTCGGATCGGTGAAGCAAAATTCACCCGCTGACTGCTACGTTGGGTGTCGCTGGGCTGAGTCGAAGCCCATCGACAGGATGGCGGGGCTAGTAGATTGAGACTCCGTTGTAGGAGGGAGTTCCCCGTGCGAGGAAAGAGTGCGAGAGACATGCTGTATATCTGTATGCTGTGTATGAAGGAGTGGTTGTTCAATTGAGGAAGCTCAAATTTGTTGTTGCGGAAGGAAGTTCTCCACCAACGCCAAGCCGCCAGTTAAAGGCTGTCCATCACTTACTCCAACTTGAACTTGCCCGATTTCTACACTTTTTGAATTCATTCTCGACAACAGGCATTGCCGGTTATATTGAAGCTTTGAAAATCAAAGATGATGATCTAACATCTAACTTAGACGTCCGTCATAAGTTCCTCTCAATTGCGCAACTGTGTCCTACCGACAACGAAGATGCAGTCCTCTCACCTTACACGACGCGTTTTCCGGGCTCTCCTCAACAATGAACCTGTGTGTTTTTCGCCGCGACATTGTCGACTATACTCGCCGTCGATGCTCTATCGCCCTCGCAGAGCATATAATAACAGCAAATATGGCCAGTCACGGACCTTCTTTTCCCTTCCCGCTGCCATCAAAACTCCGGAAGTGCCAACTTCTGAAGTTGGGCTACAAACCATGAGCGAACTGTCCAAAGCAATAATCACCAACGGTAGAGCACCGCCATACAATGCTCTCTGCAAAGCATATCAAAAGTTCTTTGAGGCGAGAGCCGAAGAACCCGGTATCATAACGGAGTTTCATGCCAAGCAGCTTGTCGCCACTTATGACTATCTCCGAAAGCACAAAGGAGACGAAAACGCCGACAACAAGGAACTAGAATCCTTCGAGTCGAAAGAATTCATGGAACTCACTCTCTACGTCCTCTCACAAGCAAACTGTCACGGCAGCTCTCACCAATATATCCGCCGACTAGCAAACAACGCCTACCGTGTATTATCCACTACAGCTCTAGACGAATCAGGTGAGATAGATACTGGTGCTTTTCTCGCCTGGATTCGTATCAATGCATTTTATGGCAATCCCTACCAGGCCCGAACAGCGCTTGTGAAGGAATGGCCCAAGGTACAAAACTGGCCGGACCTTGAGGACCAAGGGTCGCCCTGGCTCTGGATACTGCACGGCATGGCATTGGATAAGGATGCGGCCGCAATGATAAAAGCGATAAAAGACTGGTACATAGGTGGATATTTCGAACTCACCCCGCAGCAACATCAAGAATTGGTACTTACGCTCCTCGACCAGGGGCAACTCGATGCTGCTAAGATCATGCATGACTGCCCTATACCAGAAGGCAAACCGACAATCCTCGCTACAAGTGCCATTACAAGAGCATGTCTTCTCAATGGCGACAAGACTGGGGCAGACGAGATTTACAGTCGGCTGACCATTTATTCCCCAAGTGCAGAGACTCGAGATATCCTGTTGTTAATGGCAGCTGCAAACGGCAAAGATGCACATTCATTAGCTCGCGACCTCAACAGTTGGTGTTTAGAAGATCCTTCCGTCCGTGAGGGACTTTCTATATCGTGTGTAAATGATCTCATTCGGTACGCATACGTGATTGAAAACAAAAAGCTTGCAGTCGATTACTCCAGTTTGATTTCTACATGGGGCTTGGAGTCGGATTTGGAAACCCAACTTCTCCTAGAATTAGAACCGCGGATTCAAGACTCGGACATCGATGGAACAGTCAAAGCATTGAATGAACTTGAAGAAAGCGACGTTGCCGCAAGCATTGCTTTGAGAATGAGATACCGACTTATCAAGATGCTATGCTCGGTCCCGACCAATGACGATGCCTTTGACCAGGTGTCCAAGCTGCTGGATCCACTCATTCGGGATGGGATACAGCTAGAGCCAGAACTACTCACCGTTCTGACTCGTGCTTTGGCCTATCGCCATGACTGGGAAGCGCTTTCCCAGCTGTTGCGGCCGCGTATAGGTTCCTATTCTATGCGCGATGAACGACCGTTGATACAAAATGCTTTACTAGATTTCATCCGTGACAAGGAACAAGAAAATGAGGAAGTCTGGGAGGCATATGACCTCGCGAGAATCGCATTCCCCGAAATCTCCGCAAAGCACAGAATTGAAATAATAGATCTCTTCTTCAACCGTGGGATGGTCGAGGAAGCCTGTCAAGTCTTTGGACATATGCGACATGCCCCAACGCCAGCTCAGCGTCCGACACCCGAAGCATACATAACATGTTTCCTGGGCCTTGCACGGGCAACTGCGTGGGACAACACCAAACTAATCCGCAACATGCTCAAACTTGACGTCAACATCGAAGTCGATACCCGGGTCCGAAACGCAGTCATGCTTGCACTTGCTGCCTGCGAACGATCAGAGGAAGCCATGGACGAGTTCAAAGAGATCCTCCGCTCTGACGAAGGACCCTCCCAAAACACATTAGTTATCTTCTTCAAGGTGTGCGAATCGGATCCCAACGGTGTCGTGGAAGCGAACAAGATGCTTGCCAAGATTACCGCATTGGAGATTCCGCTCGATCGACCTTTGTATCTCGCTTATATCAAAGCTCTCGCAGCCCAGGGTGAGCGCGAATTGATTATTGAAGCATTAAACAAGACGGAGGAGAAAATCGGTCAACAGCCTGATAAAGACATGTAAGCCTTCCCTACCTCTCTTCTTACTTCCACGCTCATTACTAATCATGATGATCAACAGGATCGCAAGGATATATAACGTCTGCGCACACGAACACGCCAAGGAAGGAGTCGAAGAATGGACCAAAGAGAACCAGCCGACTATTTGGCAAGAATTGGAAACTGTCCCTCGAACCGAGACGGAAGCAGGCGCTCGCCTCGAAGGGTTTGAGGATGAATTTAAAGAACTGTTGTAATATAGCTTTTACGATGTTGTACTATATTTACATGTATATATGCATATTTATTGTACGAATGAATGAGACTGTTGTATCAACCAAATCGGCAGAAACCCAACAGCCTATCTATATAAGAAATGTATGTATGACATCTGATTCGAACCGGATAGGTAATACACAGCAGTCATGAACAGGCTAGACATAAAATAAAGCAATCATACAGAAACACACAATGGCAGGTTCGTTATTACAATATGGATGAGTTTATGCAGGCATTTCCAAAAGCAATGTACCCTCTTTCTTTTTTCTTCTCATTTCTCCATTCCCAAAAACCGAAAGAAAAAGGGAGAGCCGATATTTCGTCCCAATGAAAGGTCGAGGATGTTAAAAGAGGATATTATAATGATAATCAATAACAGGTGGTGGCAGTAAAACAAGTCATGAAGTGATTATTTCGACGAGAGTAGTTGTGACGAGAATTTTTTGGACATGCTGAAGATATATTAGTAAAAAGAAGATGCTTCCTGGGAGGAGAGATACTTACAAATCGAAAAAGGCGAATTGGCTTGGGTTGCTGCCATATTCGTACACGAAGCGGCTGGCAAGGTAGCTGCCAAAGATTGATCGGAGATAGTTTTCCGGTACCTGCAAATATTTATTAGAAAAGAATGCATAAAAGGGAAGATAAAACATACCCGAGTCAAAATCGTATCTAATCCAACCTTCTCCAAAAGTAGTCGTGGAAGAGCATCTTCCAAAACTTTGCGGCGCAATTCGATGTTCTCCCACAAGGCTGTCTTTTGCAACTCCTCATCGAGGTTTGTGATGGCCAAACTCAATCTGTCGCTGAGTACACTACGCAACAATCCGGTGCGTTCGTGTTCACGCCAGATGGCTTCGAATTCCAAGGTGGCGTTTCGCTTGATGACTTCTTGCACTTCCTTCACGTATTGCTGGTAGAAGGCGGGCACGGTTCCATCTTCGGCAACACACATGTTTTGGACGAATTCCTTATCGTTCAAAGATAGTGAGGCCAAGACCTCAAGTGATGAGGATGTCACGCCACCTTTGTTAGCTGAGGCATCCTTGTATAGGATACAGCCTGCCTTTTCCAATCGAAGCTTCGCGTCTTGAGTGATGAATAGATTGGCTCCTTCGACAATGTAAGGAATCACAGATTTGCCGTTCACTATCAGCTTGTTCACAGTGCTCAAGTCGATCGACTCCGGTCGTCCTCCACAAGGAACAAACAGATCCACAGGAGAGTCCTTTCGGAGGTGGAATGTGTTTCGGAAAAGCATGCCATTGTTGACGACTTCTCCTGAAGGAAGTTTCACATTCGAGTCCTCCACGAGGACGCGGTAGCCTTCAGGTGACAGCTTCGACAGATCGAATTGTGAGATCATAACTCGCTTCTTCGCGAGCTTCACGAGTTCATCGCGATCCAATCCTTTGGGATCAACAAGCACACCGGATCCATCCACAATTGCTGTGTAACTTTCATTGCCAAGCAGAATTTCGTTGGATCCCAAATCACCATCGGGACCGCCAGTTTGCAATTTCTTGACGGTGGAAGGATCAATGTTCAACTTGCGGTAGATACCGAGGACGTACTGACGCACAGAAAGAGTCGTCATACCATAGGCATCGTGAGGGATACCACCCAATCTGGGGCTCTTTCCTGTGAAGAATGACTTCCACCATGGTGCACCTCGTTTCCTGGCGTGCTCTGTAGCCCAGTCGACTAGATCTGCGGTGTTCTCATCGGGACCCATGAAAAGAATTTCATCCTTTCCGTGAAGATCGACGATAGGATCTTTGATACCAGGACTTGTGGGAGGGATAAGCAGATCGAGAATACTGTCGATATACTTCTCAAACGCCACACGAGCTTTGTCTTGGTGATCAACGTCAAGAAGAATGACACCCTTGGCACCACCCTCGGGAATATCCTTGTTCTTGCGCTGTTGCGTGTTGGCAAGGTTATAGTTTTCGTCAAACAAAGACCGGGCGTTGATGCTGTACGCTTCCTTGTTTCGACTCTTGACGATACGGATACCACCACGAGCAATGTCACGGAAGCGGAGATGGAAACCCCTGAACTCGGAGCTGATCACAAGGAACATTCCATATAGACGTTGAGGGTACTCATGCTCTGGCAAGAAGTCGGGATGAAGACGGAAGCTCAATGCAACCTTGGTAGGAGTGTAGAAATTGGTCTTCAAGATGGCTCTGTTGAAGGTCCGGAAAGCAGTCAAGACCATTTCGTCGTGCTCGTTGGCCGCAGTTCGGCTAATAAGTTCTTTGAGTTTGGCATCGTCCAAGATCTCATCGACTTGCAGACGCAAATAACTGAGCGTGGGTAGGAAATCATCCTGTGGGTCACCAGTCTGCACGTAATGTGTGCTGGCAAAATCTAGGTAGAGCTTGTGGATGAGGTCTGGGTATTTGTTGATGATCTCAAAGATATAATCCGAAGTGAATGTCTCGGTACGGAGACGCTTCTTAATCTTGGATAGAATTTCTGCATGTACGCTGTTGCTAGAGTCCAAAAGCGCAGTCAACGAAGTGTATTCAGACCCAAGTCGGTTCAGGAATTGCTGGATAAAGACCCAGGCACAATGAGAGTAAATAGTCTCTTGCAAGCTCAGTCGGCCGGTGGCAAAGTGATTTTGGAAACGGTTTTGTGGTACACAGTACAGAAGAGAGACCTCCTTCACAATTTGGTGAATGGCAGCTTCAATCGGAGGATGCTTTTGTGAAATCTCCGCATTAGTGACGGGTCTCAAGTAAAGTGAGATGACGTTGATTCCGTTGGAGAAACTCTCGAGGTATTTCCTCGAGCTGGTCAGTCGGTAGTAGTGGTAGAGATCAGACAGGGCACTGAAGATGCCCATAGCAGATCCCTGGCGATAGGCCACGACCAAACGCTTTTCCCGGCTACCCTCGATGTCGAAGACTTCAATAACAGGACCCGTCCGAGACACCGCATTGGTGATGATCTCTTGGTAGATAGCCTTGGTGTTGGCAGTGGCCTTTTGGAGGAAGCGTTTTTCGCCGATGATCTCGATGTTGGTTTCGTCGGGATCCGGGTTAGGGTTAGCAAACTGGCATTTGTAGACAAAGTAACAACGCAGTTGCTGTGCATCCTCTCCTGGTAAGGGGCTGGTTGAGCGGAAACTCTCAATTCGGTAACTTCTTCCAGGTTTGGAGCCGTCGATGTACTTGGAATCTATGCGTGATTCGTAGTTGGGACCATTGAGTGACGTCACACCAGGCTTGCTGGTATCGATGTAGACAGCATGGTCTTCGTCTTCCTTGTCCAGGCGAATCTCCAAGCGCTTGTCGTCTCGAGCGTATGCAGCTACTTTGGCTGCGTATAAGGACAGAATCTGGGTGACTATCGATTCGACAGACTCGGTCTGGAAGTACATGTCGTCGATTCCGAGCATGTTGTAGAACCAGGTGGTTTCGGAGACGACGAAATCACTGGGGAAGAATCCTTTTTCCTCCAGGCGGTCCATGACTGTTCAAAAGTCAGATAAGATGAGTTCATATAGCTCAACACAAAATGTAGAAAAGCTTACCCTGCTCCATCTGTTCTTGTTTGCCTTCAAATTTGGCAGAAATGTATCCAGATCCTTCTTCCGACAAGACTCTGTGGTGACCAGGCAGTCCCAAGTGCACTGGTTGCGGTGACGGTTGACGACCCGGCGTTCTGATGACATGGTCGAGATGCTTGTTGTGAGGGAATCGCTGGAACCCAATAGGGGTCCCGGTACCTGACGAACCACTGCCACCGACAACTAACTGTGGTGTCAACAAACCATTGACATGGCCATTTTCTCCAGCAGGAGAAGGCAGACTCCCTTCGGAGGGGGGTCGAGCCGAACCAGGATCACTTGACATGGCGGGATTGTGAGTGTGGGCGAGACAGCGAACGAAAGGTAAAGAGGAAAATGCGAATTATGAGAAATTAGAGAAAAAGGGATGAGCTTCTAGAAACAAGTAGGTATAAATACTGTTTCAGACTGGTAGGAAGCTCTAGACACGGAGAATGTGTTAGTTTGATTAGGACTTGCGGTCAAACAATGACACGAAAGATAAGGAATAAGCAAGGAAAGACGCAACAACAAGGGAGATAACAGGGAAGGAGGGAAATTACCAGACAAACAATGTACAAACAGTCGTATCTCTTGCTTCGCAATGATAACAGTGTTATTGTAGGATTGCAATCGGAAGCCAATGCATTAAAGTGTAACACGAGAGGGCAGCGAGTGAGGGCTGAGGTGAGCTCCGGGAGCGTTATCCGAGTACGAGCTGGATGAGTCTCACAACGACAGGCACGCCATGCAGGAGAAATGGATATGTGTTATCAATGGGGATTGTAAACACGTGTTTTAGATTGTTGGTCAGTTGAATTGAGAGAAAATCGCAAACATGGCGGAGGAATTGAGGGATATAAATACAAGAGCACAACTTTTGGGCTTGATTGTGGCGGGGCCCAGCGAGACGTCAGAGCAGCCCACCTGATTTGCGCGACGGCAGGCGGTAAGGCGGCAAGATGCGGTCAGGGACGGCTATTCTCAACTTCACGTTGTTAATTGCTCTGCTTTTTTCTACATTGGTATTCTTGCTCCTTGTCCTATCATTCCTTTCTCAGAATGAATCACGAATATACTCGGCCAATTGACCTGCTATCACGACAAACCCAACCTGAATCGTCAACAACGCAAACCTATCGCCATCCAAATCCCAATGCACTGAAATTCTCCCCAGACCAGCTGACCAGAAGGTCAGAAACGCAGCTCCAGATCCGTCGTCCCAGCGGGTCTGTTCTCCATATTTAGCAATCTATCAATTCAGGTCCCAGGACACGATACGCTTTTACGGCATAGTTCGTAGGGGTTACCGCAGGTGATCAGATCGATTGGATCTGGCGCAGCCATGCCAGTTCAAGGGATAATACTCGCTAGCAGCTGCCATATAGGGATTTCTTACTGTCGGCTTGAGCTTATCAAGTGGGAGTTCTTCTATTGGTACACTCAAAGAATGCCATCTACGTGCACTCGTAGTCTCGTACATACTGACAGTGACTACCGCTCGGAATCTCTCTCCATCGGCGTGCCGGCCCGGCTCTACCGGCACGGTCACATTCCACCGACCAAAACATTCACTCTTCGTACTACGCAGATACTAGACGGTGGTACACCCCTTTCCAGTGAGTCATAATACTTGTCCGTACATATCTTGTTGAGATAATGAAACCGAAAATGGCGCAAATGGGACGCGCTGTGTTTGGCGCCACCGCAATTGGACCGGTCATGTTCCAGAACCCACCGTCCCAATGTTCCAGTCAAACGGGCCTGAGGCTGTGCGTGCGGCCATTCTATTATTAACATTACCTTATGGATTTGTGCTCGTAGTAGTGATTAGATAAAAAGACTGTTCCAGCCTGTCGATCTGTCTCTACAGGGAAAGAAAAAGGACGGCAATTATGCAATTAGCAATAGAAATGAGGGATTTCCTCATAGTGTTTTCAGTATGGGAAGGTCAAATGACTCCATTATGCGGTCTTTTCACGATTTTTACCTAAGCAGTCAGAAATCCGGACTAATTATTGATGAAGCCTCGTGATTACCCCGGATTTTCTTCGTGGATTACGTAGTTATAGCCGTGAAGAATTGTGGTTAGATGTTGTAGTTTTCGTTCAATTACCTTGTTTGAACTTGTATCGCGATAATGAATCTCGTCGCTATAGACACACACACAAATCCAGAATCGACAAGGTCAAAATATCGAAAACTGTTCTTGGAATCCCAGGAATGAAGTCACTTCGTCCCCTGAATCGCACCACGTGGGTGATATCACGTGTGTTTTCCGATCACGGGATTTACAGATTTTATTTGCTTTGTCAACCAGAGCTGCCGCAACTTCCAAGGCTCTAGGGCTAGTACCCATCTCAATAAGATTTAAGTCTCTCTAAAGATGAGTCTAATCTTAGTCAGGGGTCAATCATTAGTTATTGTTCAATGTTGACTAAGTATACGGAGTGTGTACTCGTGACTTGATTCTACGAGTTCATTTGATTGCCTTGTTTTTCTTACTTTCAGTGCTGGCTGTAAATTAAAACAAGTCCATTCTGGATCTAAAGAAAGGAGAAGTATTTGGTTCTCAAATTGGCGCAATGCAAGAGCGGTCTGACTCTAACTCTGACGATGTCGATAATCGCAACATTGAATGAACGCCGCCATTCGCCGAAGCGCCGAAGCGCCGAGGATCCCCATCTCTCCAACGAACTTCTAGAAGTATATTTTCTAGATGACCACGAACGAACCCACGACGTTGTACATTTACTCGACTGTCTGTCTTTTCCTCGTCCAAAGATTTTGGCTTATATCAAGCTTTCTGTGATCACTATGTTCGAAGTCATTGCACAGTCCTCGCACCCTTGAGGTTGATTGCTGCCAAATTGCTGGTTGCTACTTATACCCGAGACTGATCATCACTAATTTCGAAAACTGGCTCTACCTTCCTCCTTGAAAATTTCCCTTTAGAGGATTTTCTTGGGCAATAGACTAGCTACTCCAAATAACCCATGATCATGGACGGCTCTTGAGATGGACCATACGACTCGAGCAACTGAGGTGAGGGTCTGTTGGGAGTCTGGAAAGAGCAAGCTGTCTATCCAGATTACAGTACCGGGTACCCACCAATAGTCCAATACCACACAATACCACCAAAACCAGCCCCATCACTAAGACAGGCGTAGTACGATACAGCCCTGATACATCCTCACCCCGGATTTCCCGACTTCCCGCGCGTCCCAAACCTTTGGGGCGAGGCATTATCCCGCAAGCAGTTTAGCCGCCTCAAAAGTAGATGGGGCAGGAACATGGGGTATTAACCCGTCACTAACAACTGTCTAACAGGCTAGAAGCCTTCCAGCCTTCTACATTCTTCTTTTCCCTTCGTTCTCTGGCTGAAAGAGGAAGTGGTGAGGCTCCCTTGAGGAGGTGATTGGTTGCCTTGATTTCTTAGTCAGATCACACACGTAACTTATCTAGTAGTTAGCTACGTCGTACGAGCTAGATACATAAGGAATTTTCTAGGCCAAGGAGCTTGTTCATTTACAGTCGTTGTACGGAGTACGGAGTACACATATGAAGGAAGTTTGTTACCCAACAGCTCCCTTCTCCGTACGACAAGGCAGACAGATCCTTAGAGTTGGATGCCACATGCAAGGCGACTAATCACTGACCCATGAAACAGTAGTAAAGGAGAACCAGTTGGGCTGAAAGGACTGAGTTGAAAATATCTCGGAGGACACGGAAGGACCTTTTATTCGTAGCTTACTGTACCTGGTACGTATACATACATAGAATAGCTGGGGTATTCCATAAAGGTTGGGGTAACATACCAATAAAAAAAACTCAAAAAATACGTACCACAAAAATGGAAACAACTCCAGGCCTGCTCCGTCCATTACGTGTCTAGTCGCCGTCAATTTACTCCTAAGTAAATTTGTTGTTTTCAAATTGTCTCTCTTTTCTTTTTTGTTCTTTTCTCCCTGATCATCCACTCATCGACCGATTGTCAAGTCTCGACACATACCATACTCCGTACATATGTACATCTGCCAGATCACTGACGTATCCGCTTAGATCATAATCGGGTTTATCATTCATCACATTTACCTACCCTCTACAACATACCTAGCTGGCTAGTTAGTCTATGCGAGGTATATATTAGCGGTCAACTTCGACTAGCATTTCTTTCCTCTCGCAGCCACTTCTTATCCTCTCTCGACAAATTTTTTTTGTTCAAATCTCTTTGAATGGTTCTCCCTGGAATCTAATTCAATTGCCGAGGTACGTTTTTCGTGACATGACAAACTGGGGGCAGAACTGTCCTATCGGCGTGTTTATTTATCCCTTGTCTCGTGTTTCTTTTTCTTGCGGGTTTTTTGTTGCCTTGAAAACGAAGCCGAAGCTAATGTTGTGGCATGATCAGCTGAAAGAAATTAATTTCTGAATCCCTCATCATCCGCCGGTTCTCTTCTATTAAATCGATTTATCGATCATCGAACCCGACGATATATTCGGCAGAGTGCACATTCCCGTCAACAAATCAATCGACACAACATCGAGCACAGATCAAACAAAATGGCGACTATGCATCCCAAACTCAGCAAACTCTCCACACAGCCACCCACAACCCCAAAATCATCCACATCAAACGCCGCTCTAAACCATCAAGACATATTCCGTGCCCTCGAAGCATCGGCTTCTCTCCTACCAAAATCATTCCTCGCGTCGGCAGTCTCATCATCAGACAAGTCCTCTTCATCTGCGGCGCATTTCGAGTATTCGGATCATCAATTTCAAAACCCACCGCCTCCACCGCCGTCACCTATCGGGTTTCCATCAAGTCCTCGTTGAACAAAGTTGCTTGTGTCTTCTTGATTCTTGATTCTTCGCATATGTAATATAGATCAATTGACGGCGTTGCAAACATGGAGTTGGCAGGGATATGGGAATGGAATTTGCGTCGCTCTTTCTCGGCAAACCGTGTGCATCTGATTTGTTGTCTTTTCCTTTTGTCCAATGCATTTTGTTAAACCATCGTGCACGATAGTCATAATCCGTAATGTAATTTAACCCGCAAATGGTCTAGGATGGCGCCGTATCAGCTGAATGATTAGCCTCTATCTGATTATACAACTCCTCCAATTTGGCCAACGCCTCTTGATCGCCCGCAAGAGCCGCCCGATTCAGTTGATGAATTGTATTAATTCGCTCCTCGGTACGAGCCCATCCACTAATCTTATTCTCAAACCGTTGATTGCGCTTCGATCCATATGTCATTTGTAACATGTCCGTCTCGCCCTTTTCGCGTTTGATGTCCATGAGTTCTTGCAGGAAGCGGACTTGAGAAGATCTATTCTCTGCTAGGATTGCAGCTGGCGCGGACATAGGTTCTGTCGCATTGGATTCGTTGGCAGTGACAGATGGAAGAGCGAAATGCGCTCGTCTGCCTATAATTTTTATAGGGTTCGCGGCAATCAGTGAATACCCATCCGTGTGCTTGAGATATGTCGGATCCGGCTCCGAGTCCTCTCGACGGACGAAATGCATATCTGTCCCAATCATATCCGCCCACTCACAACTAAAGATATGACCGCGATATGAAATGTATGGATTCCGACTGTGCAATTCCATGATCTGTATGCGATCATCGTTCTCGTCTTCGGTCACAATGTCGTCTATGGATTCATCGGCGTCGACTCGTTTGCGTTTTCCTGTCGCTTCTGCTCTGTCTTCGTTTGGTGGTGAGCCGGCGTCCTCGGCGTCTTCATCGGCTCGCCCGAGTTGCTCTGTTGTTGCTGACGGTGCTTGTCCGCGCAGTGGACGGAGGGGTCCATTATAGGAGGTTAGGTCGATGTTGACGAAGAACGTCTGTTTGTCAAATCAGTCGTATTCAATAGATAGCAAGTAGATGGAGAATACCTCAGTCTCCGTCGCATCATACTCGTACTCATATTCAGAGTCTGACGTTGCGTCCTGCATGACTTGTTGTGTAATGTAAGTCCGTAAATTGAAGAAGCTCCATCGTGCAAGCCCTTGCCTGCACTAGCCGTGACTAATGCTGCGGCTAAACCTAATCAGGCCGATCACTCAAGCTTTGTAGTCGGGCTTGGCGGCGCCATCTGTCATCCTTCATGCAATTCTTCGCTTACTCTCTCAAAGTCATGAGGTTGGTATGGATTACACATTAAGTAGTCTATATTGTACCTTATAACTCACTAAACCAATTGACAGTTGTATACAACGCACACCACAGTACTATAGAGTCTATGTACACACAATGTATGCAGCTTATCGATAAGACCACTAAGCCTCATGGAGATCAATCGATTGCTAGCCGCACTATCGATTATGGACTCGATCATGATGTAACTGATCGTCGGATGATGAAAACATGAGAGTATACACTACAAATAAGTTGATCTGAGTTCATCATAGACAAAACTTCTATGTGTTCGTCAGAGCTATACAGAGTGCACGATCAGCCGACGGTGGCAGGTCTCAGAACTCGCTGTAGAGTACACGGGGTAGACTAAGTAGACGAATCAAAAGCATCTAGGCACCTTTCATGCCAACTCTGCATCAGTACATGAATTCTTGCACACAAAATCGGCTGCGAGCGGAACACCTGAGGGCCTGAGGCTGAGCTGGCTGCCGATTCGTGGGGCTCTTTGAGTTTTCGTGCCCGCTGATTGGCTGCATCCCGGCATGGGCGGCGGCTGGCGATGCTGAATGGACGAAAGGGCGAGTCACGCTGGCAGGCCCTCTCACCTGCAGCGTTCCTGACTTTCTCTTCTCTCTTCTGACTTCTCTCTTCTCTTCTTTCTCCTCGTATACTCCCCCTCGACTCTCTCCCTCTTGTTGACAACCTCATCCATCCCCTCTCGTCCACCCTATAGTTATAGCATGCCATTGCTGCCCTTATAGATACCCCGGTGGCTTCGCCGCTTACTTCCTGCTGGTCCGGTACCGCACTGAGCCTTGGTCTCATCATTATCACGACGAAACGCATTATTAACTCAAGTCATATTTTTACCCCTTGTTTCTGCTAGTACACCATAGCAGAACAACTCACGATTGATCGCTTCTCTTACCGCAGGCCCGGTACATCTGAGACAACCCGGACACCGGCGGCTCGACATAAGCGGCTCTCTCGGACCACGCAGAACAATATATAACCACGCATCTACCACATCCGAGAAACCCGGCTTGACCGAGTTATCAACCACATACCTACCAAGATGGCCCGACGGCGTCCAGTCTCCAAATTCATCATCCTTACTCTCACGACTCTGATCGCCTACCTATCGATCAGCAGCATCCTCCGTGCCGTCAAACCCTCGTTATTCGTCTGGTCCGAAGAAGATTTGGAAGAAGCAGAATGGCTGGCCACGTCGAAGTCATGGTGGGATCGCAAGTTCTGTCGGTTCTTCGGTCTCTGCGGTATCGCACACGTACGTCTGTCTCGTGCCGACAGCGGACCTCCCAGTAGGACATTGGATCAAATGCCCATCGACGGCCAAGATGATAGCTGGCGGATGGATTGGATTTCCGCAGAAGATCTTTCGGCAAATTGGACCAACAGAGAGAAGGTGCTACGTGAAGTTCCGGAGTATGTACTAGAGTATGCGCCTCTAGTCCATCTATTCTCCGGCGAGAACTTTTGGCCTGGTGACATTGCAGAACACCTTGTATACACTACCCCGATGCTGAACTACACTCCCGTTCAAGCAAAATGGAAACATCCAACCCTACAAGATCTAAATCGTCTAAACAGATGGGAGTCGGGCAGACATGTATACCTCACTAGTGACGACGACGTTGAGAACCGCCCGGAATGGCTGGGAGGAGAGAGGAATATCCCGGTGGCTCAACCGGGCACACCGAAAGAACCCGAGGAGCCAGAAGACGACAAGCCGGGTAACACTCCGGTGTTCAACGAAGATGATGACCGGGGAAAATGGTACGATGCCGGTAGCTGGGATGACAATGTTGATGCTCAATCGGTAGACCCGGAAGAGCCGGACTTGATTTCGTCCAACTCGCATGTTGTTGTTGAAGAGCTCCGCAAGAGATATGGTGGCAAGCCTATCAATATTTCTTCAGGTGCGGACCGAGGCCGTAGTGACGCTCCTGCATTTCTGGTGGTTGTCGACAAAGGCAACGATATCGTCGATGCTTTTTGGTTCTTTTTCTATAGCTACAATCTCGGCAACGCAGTCCTTGACGTGCGCTTTGGCAACCACGTCGGCGATTGGGAGCATACCATGGTGCGGTTTTACAAGGGCCATCCAAAAGCATTGTTTCTTAGTGCTCATACTGCAGGCGAGGCCTACAGTTATGAAGCCGTTGAGAAGCAGGGTAAACGGGTACGTTATTTTCAGCTTCTGATGTATGAATCTATCTGACTGACAGTCTAGCCCGTTGTGTATTCTGCCACCGGCACACATGCCATGTACGCCACACCAGGCATTCACGAATATGTCCTTCCATGGGGCTTACTTCTCGATCAAACTGATCGCGGTCCATTATGGGATCCACTGCTCAACTCGCACTACTACACCTACAACTACCTGACTGATGTTCTTCGTGCCTCCAATCTCAACCCCTCCGCACCAACTGAATGGTTCTTCTTTAATGGCCACTGGGGCGACAAGTTCTACCCACTAGGTGACCCACGTCAATACCGATTCGCAGGACAATATCACTACGTCAACGGTCCATTGGGCCCACGATTCAAACATCTCGGTCGACGCAAAGTATGTCAAGGACGTTATACCAGTAGCTGCGTAATCCGCAACTTCGTCCAAGAAGAGAAACACTCCAAGCGCTGGGTCGGAGTCGGCGAAGAGCCGGAAGACGAAGAATTGAGTTCCATCATGGGTCGTCGTGCAGATTGGTTGATGATGAACGGAATCAATCCTGCTGACGTGCAATCAGATGGTATGGAGTTTAGGTAGTTCCTTCCCTCGAGTCTAGACTGCAGTTGCTGGCGTTCTCGTGACGTCGTCTGATTGATGATATGCTGTTGTTTCCGTTTTTATACCCCAATATCGTTCTGAATGGTGCATGATTCTTATGATTTGTTCTCATGATTTGAAAGATCCTATAGAAGAGCTGTCTAGTGAATTGATTGATGTCTTTTGATCGAGGTACACATTAGCGTTATCGATAAGATCGACGCTAGTTAGATCAGATCGTACGGGTGTATCTTTACCCGACCACAGATTCCTACTCATCAACATCTTGATCTTTATATGAGTATATGAATATATGAATAATATATTAAATATGACCATCCGCAATCTCACGCGCCCGTCTCACCATCTTCTCTAACGGAATCTTTGCACTCGCCTCCTCCCCCGCCCAAAGCCTCCACTGCTCCTTCAGCTGAAAACTAACAACATCCACCCCTTCCCCGGTCACCCACCCACGCCGCTTGGCTGCAAGTAAATTACTAGTCTCACGGGGTTTATAGCACATGTCGAGAAAAACGCCTTTCTTCTCGTGGGTACGATCGAGTAGAGCATGCAAGGTGTCCCGCGCCGTGATCTCTGCGTCTGTTGTGGGCGGATAATCCGGAACTGTGCCTATGCCGTAGTATGGTTTGTCTATGAGGTTGCGTGCTTGGTCAGGTGTTTGTAGATGAATCATTTCCGGTATGGGGAGCGCGGGGTTCGTCCTCTGATATCGGGCTGATATATCGTTTACCAGTGTCTGGACTTCGTCCGCGTCGCGGTTGATGATGTATATCCTCAAGACATTCAAATGTCTCGTCAGAGCATAGATGGCAGCTCGACATGCGCCGCCAGCACCGACTATAAACCCCTTTTTAGTCTCGTTGTTGATTGTGTTGTTAGTCCTTGCCTTGAACTCATCATCAAGCCGCAAAAGACAATCCCTGACTCCCACCCAATCCGTATTCGTCCCTATCAACCTTCTCTTCTTTGCATCAGAGACATCAGCCTCATAAACAGGATAGATATTATTACAAGCCCCCACCAACTCAACAATTTCATCCACACCATCCAAATACGGAATAATACCCAATTTATGAGGCATTGTAATCACCGCACCCGCAAATTCGGGACCATGGAGTTTTGTCTTTGCGAATTCATCCAGGTCGGTGGTGTCAACTGGTTCGAGACGCCAGTTTGTGTATCCGATGGATGAAGCGGCGTCGTTGTGGATGTAGTTCGAGATGGCGTGGGTGATGTTTGAGCCTAGGAAGTAGATTCGTTTTTGGTCTTGCATTTTGTTTTTTGGTTTGTTTGTCAGGAAAATAATGAGTCTGGTGTACATCATCGTGATGTTTTCAAATGTTGCGGGGTTATATACATCTAATCTCTCCATGTTGTCCACTCGACTCGCGTAAACACTTATCCGAGCAGCTTGGGGTTAGTTGATTCATTTATTGTCAACTATCTATGATATTACAAGGAGATAGAATATATATGATTGACAGAAGACATACGATATTAATATTAATGCTTCAAAAGAATAGAGTAGGTGCATTGATTAGAATTATCTAACTAAAAGTTAGGGCTAAGTGACCAAAACGCCCGAAATGGTTATATCAGAGAAAACGACAATACTTTTCCGAAAGCTTTGGACAACAAACAAATGCAGTAAACAGAATACGCAAGTAAGAAATTAATCAAACGCCTCAAGGTGCTATTCATGCCAAAAACAATACTGTGTATCTATATGCACGCCAGCCGAAATTGAAATATGCAAGGTTCATCATGTTCGTACGTCGTTTCCACGCTGATGATGCAAGTAGCAAGCTATAATCAAACCTGCTGCACACTGGCTCTTTGCTCATCAGCAACAAGCTTCTGGCAAAACGGACTATTCTTTCGAATCTCAGCGCCATAATGCAATAATGCAAACGGAATTGGGATACACGCCAGACTGACAAACCCCAGCACCGAAGTCGCCCATGAAGCTCCCAACGAGTCATACAGCGGGGTCGCAGTGAAGGGTAAGAATGCACCTGCGATACTCCTCACGACAACAGAAGCTGCTATTGCACTGGCGGAGTATGTCTTGTATGCGTCGGTGACGTATGTCAGTAGCGAGGTGAAGACGATTTGATATCCGAATCCGAATACCAGACCCGAAGCGACGGGGACAATCCAGTGGATGTTGGAGTTGGCGGTCCAGGCGAGCCAGAAGATGCTAACGGTGACGCAGGGGCCGGAGATGCATGATAGGGGCAGACGGTGGAGTTCGGGACTGGAGGTCCAGGGTTTGCCGAGTTTTTTGCTCTTTTCGTAGTACAGATCGTAGCAGAGTGTGACGAGGCCGGAGGAGCAGGCGCCGATGCCGACTAATCGATTAGCATTGTGTTGATAGAATGTGAAGGGTTGAGCTTACTTGGGATATAAGTGAGAGATGCCGACTTGACATCAAAGCCAAAGATTCCTAGAGCCAATTTTAGGGCGAGATCAGAATGGGAGAGGATATTAACATACCTTCAAAGATGATGGGATACGCCTGAAAGTAAAAGAATACCAAACTGTACGCAATTGAAATGTACACCGTAGTCGAAAGAATAATAGGTTCAAAAATGAGCATCGTGATGGGCCTGATGATGACTTGTGTCGTGCTGAAAGTCGAGTCAGAGCGTAATTCTGCTCGAGAATAGTATCGATTGCTTCCCCCTTTCTTTCTGAGTTTGGCTGCTTGTTGTTTCAAGAGGGCTGGGCCAAATGTTTCTATTCATTGTTAGTCAGTCTGCTTGAACATGATGTCAAGTACTGGGGAATTAAGGAATCAATACCGGATGTGAATAACAAACCCAGCCAAGTAGTGCCCGTCAAGATCAAATCAATTCGAAACGTCCATCTCCAACCATACGGGACAGAGCATCCAGAGATAATCGGTCCTAGGATTGGACCAAAACTAGCAGCCTTCAAGCTATTAGCAATGCACATAAGTGCATATGTACCCTCACAGAGACGGATAACATACCGACATATACGTAACCATCGCACGCCCACGAGTCCGCCCATCAAAAAACATATCCGCATACATCCCACCAACAACAGTCTGCGGCGCAGCCCCCGCAAGACCACAAATCAATCTAAAAGCTAGAAAGAATCCCCAATTCGGCGTAAAAGCGCATGCTAGGGTTGCCAACACAAACACTGTGAATGTGCCCAGAAGAACGGGTTTGCGTCCAATGGTTTCACTCATTGTGCTAAACGCCATGGATCCGATGATATAGCCGACGAGGAATAGGGCGGTTGGTAGGTTTTTCAGTGCGTTACCGGATTGGTTGAATTCTTGCATTATGAACGGTACGGCGTTGCTTGGCAGGGCTGTTGATATACCGCTATTGATTACCACGAAAAATACCACGATGGAGTTGTACATCTTTTTTCTCTATTGACGGGTTAATTTTATGATGCGTAGACGAGTATACAGAGAGTTTGTGCGTACAGCAGTCCAGTTTGGAGGGTTAACGGCTGATTTATCGGAGAATTCAACCTGGATCTCATCTTGTGATAGTCTGGTCAATGTGTATCCTTCGTCTGTTTGCAGTTCTCTTTTTGACTCTGTCAGGGATAAGGGCTTTTCTTGAAAGACACGTTCTTTGCCTACAATTATGAATCGCGTTAGTATATTGAAGACTACTGAGGTATGAGATACGATCATACCTGAAAGAGGAAGGTCAGATACTCTGGCCGTAGCCGAGTCTTTACTTTTGGATTCCATTCTGCCTATGTATACTCGGATTGAGAACGAGGGGTAGAGAAGACGAGATCTTGTGCTTGAGTTTAACAACATCAAGTACCATTCTATTCAATTGAAGGCGCAAGTGGACCTATATATACACATGAAGTCGTTTCGAATCCCACTTCAAACCGCAAAGGCAACCAGAAACAAGAGATTGACGAATACAACCTTGGAATTCACTCATCTATGGCCAGACCACCTATCCAATGTATAATACCTCATCATTACATCCTCTTTGAGGAAATAGTTTACACCCAACGTGCGGCTTTTGCGGAGTCCATATATCACTTTCCGAACCGGGAGGTCGGGCCCGTACCGGGACCGGAAATTAGGGCAAATGAGCCTCCGGCGCCGGTCGAAATCCGGGGTCTAGACAGGAGGTTTTTTGTTGACGACAATCGTGATTGTGTGTGCGTGTGTTGATTTTCACGACTAATGCAGTTGAAAGAGAAATTTCTCCTGTTCAGAGCTAGGGTCGTGCATTGAGGCCCAAGTCGGTTCGTTGTTCGTGGTCATGAGTCGAAAAGATCAATTCGACTTCCGTTAACGACTATCTCATATTTACGCCTATCTGGCTATTGCGAAGTATCAAGAGTGTAGATTCATATATACTCATTACTATTGTGGTATAGATGGCATCGTATGTAGAAAATCAAAGATATCGTTCTGCCCTTCCTCAAAAAGGCCAAACGAATCCGCAATGGAATTGGACATCGTAGCCCAAGTAGGAACCTCCATCATTTCCGGAAGACGAGAAAGAGGCGGTCTGGGAGCTTCATTACTCACTGTTGGTATCATATTCGCATCCTTGATGCCGGCAGTAGTAGTGTTCTGCACAGTCGGCCCGCGATTACCACCTACATTGTCATGTGAATTTGAACCCACCTCTACCGGCGGAGGAGGATTTACTAAGAGGCTATTCGCACTATTATCCGCCATCTCGCGGTACGAAGTAGACGACGATCGATCATCGCCGCTTTGTTGTTCGGGCATGTCTGCGTTGTCGTTGTTTTCCTGTCGACGCTGGCTGGCTATCAGAGCACGTGCATAATTTACAAAGATTGACACGGTGCGGTGTATGTCTGGATATGGTGGCTGTCTTAGGAAGTCGCATATTTTCTCCGCTCTGTCGAGGAGGAGGGATTGATCTATCAGACTGGGACACCATCGCGCGACTCGTAGAGCAAACGTCGCTTGTGACCTGTTAGACCCGAAAGGGAAATCAATTGGAAGTGCTTGGCAGACTTACTAACAAAGGCAATTGTTAGAGCTGGATATGTAGGCGCCCACGTCAGTTGATACCGATAGGACGACTCGTTGATTAGGTATCCCAATTGGTCCATGATAGTGGTAATAAGTGATTGCCATAGGTTCATAACGTTCTCGTCGATAGTGTCCGGATTTGAGTTGGCGTACGCCGGCTGCAGTCTTTGAATCCGTGCCAGTGATATACAGAACACAAATATCCTGGCATAGTGGAGCATAGACTTGAGGCTGCTGCGTTGAAAGGCTCCTGCATGGAAACCATTCTCTGGACGGACTCAGTAAAGACCATTCGTTATGAAAACTACTATAATTAATACATTCACTTACGGTCATGAATTTCATCCCACGTTGTCCACCAAATCTGAAGTCTTGTCATAATGGCGGGGAGCTCACTGGAGATGATATCGGGGATTGTGGCTGCGTTTTCGATAATAACTCGAGAATGACCTTGCCTAAGTTAGTTTTTACGCCACAACAATCAGCGAGCTGGCTGTACCTCGTAATTGATGTATCTCAATAATACTCACTGTACGCATATCAGCAGGCAAAGAAAGCGGATAATCAAGAAACGCGCGGAGCTTCGTGACATCTACTTCCGCAATACGTGATTTGCGTCCGGTGCCAGAAGCCACATCCAGCTCCAACGTAAAACTAATTAGCCAAGTTCTCGTTTGCCATACTAATTGACGATCTGCCATGGTAGCTGAGAGCGAGCTTCGAGGTACTTTCTCCTGAGACAACAAAGTGTCCAACGACTTTTCCAGTCCAGAGTCCAATGCTGTGCGTAGGATAAGTGCAATCGAGAACCATGTCTTTTCCGAGTAAGCAGCTAATAGGATCATTCCTTGAACTGTCTCTAGCTTTGTGGGTCGTTCAAAAAAGCTATCTTCGGCTAAGCGCTGTGCTTCATCTTGCAGAACTCGCTGCATATGTGTATTACTGCGTAGATCAACCACTGCCCGACTGGCCAAGTAGATTATTACCGTAAAGCAGAACAAAGAGCGTGAGCGAATAGAATCAAATGTGTCTCGAATTGGATCGAAAAGACCGAGAAAATTTTTGCTTCCGTTGAAAAATCTTCGCTCAATAAGCACATAATCTTCTTGAGGTTGGGCACATGTAGTTTGACATACCGTTCATAAATAACACGTGCATTCTCCTCACTGACAATGCCACGCGCAATTATATCGCCTTTTGGATCACCTTTCGTCGATGAATCCAAAAATATCTAAGCCTCGCTGGTCAGCAGCCAATATACACTTCGTATAGATAATCGTACTTACGTTGTCCGAACCTAGCAAGTTCACAGACATGGAATGCACCGCAGACACCGGAGCAATCATCTCATTGGGGCTTAGTTGTTGAGACTTGTGTCCACTTGTATCTGCATTTTGAGACCGCAAGCTGCTCAGATCCACTGAGTTTGGTAAAGAATCAATCGAGGTATCGAAACCAGCATCTCGCGATGTGACCAGCGAAGAGAAATCTTGTTCTGTCGTGGCAGGAGTGTGGTATCCGGCTCGCTGGTCTAATGGTGAGCCCGCCAATTGACTTCTGTAAAATAAGTAAGTATGACTTCTTGTATGTGTTTAATGCGATAGTGATTGTGAGAGAAACCATACCGTGCCGGAGTTGCACTTTTCTGCCGACGTCTACTCCGTCGTGGCTCGCTGTCAATAGGATCCAGGATACAATTACGACCAGCGGACCGACAGCGAAAGCAAGGGACCTGATCGCGCGCATCACAGCGCATCTTTTGTCTTCGGCACCATCGACATGCTTTGAAAAACCGGATCGGAATATTTTCCGGTCGAAAGACTATATTCGGAGCTCTGTCGGCCATTGTTTTCGGTAGAATTCATTCCCTTTGTCAAACCGATGAAATCTTCCAGTGACTGCTGTTGACTGCTTCCATCATAAATACCGCATATGATATGCTGTTGATAAGAAGTGCTCGTTTCCTCAACATCGTTGTGAGTCAATCAATCACCGACCCGATAGCCTAATATCCGGTCACGTGCACCGACTTTCTGTTTTAGGAGATTTCTTGTCGACGCAACATGATGGTACTACAGGTATCTAGTTTTGTCCCAGATAGGTACTAGATGAATACTATATCCATGAAACATCAAAAATAATGGTTGAAGAGACTAAAGGGTGTCGTTGTAAATTTAGGGAAGGAGATCGTACACGAGTTAGGGCTAGCCAACCCTCCTAATTGTGACGAGGTAATGGCCGTCATGATTTATCGCTATGAATATGGAAATATATCTCTGCTTTGTCAATAAATCGTCATTGACCTAACTATAGCACCTCATGAGTAAATTCTATACTCGATTTGAGGATGTGTCTCATTTCAGATATATGATGGACATCTGCATATGAAAGAGGTTGCTTCCAAAGCCACGACAACACCAGTTGACCCTCGAAAGATTGAAGATCGGATTATAAGTTCAAACGAGATTCATAGTCTTCCTCTTCAAGTAGGCGTTGGAGTTGCCGTCGTCTTACGCCCACGTTTCCTCCATCAAAAAGGCTTAGGCACACCGCATCATTCAAAATCCTCCCAAAGCCCTTATCCTTAGCGTACGAGGTGCTATTCACAATATCAGTTCTAAAGTGCGCTTTTTTCTCGGGGAGACTAAAAGAACCCACACTCCAATAATCTTCATGGCAGTAGTCGCACATTCGACTGCATTGTCCGAGCCATAGATCTTCGCTTGTAGGCAAGCCTCCAACGCAGTCTTGGCATCGACATTCTCATTCTGCACATAATCCAATGCCCTGTATGTCAGTAACCGTGACGCATCAAGTTTTATCTTGATATCAATGAGCAAATCTGCAACGCTTTGTCGTTGCACAATAGGCACACTGCCACCACGAGTATCGGTTTTGGAGAAGTGTAGAGCTTTTTCGAATACAGTCTGCATGATACCTACACCCATGGCGCCGACTAGGGCAGCGGACATGCCAAAGGAGCTTTCAATAAGAGCAGCACCAGCTTCGGGTGCTGCTAAGAGATTATCGCCGGGTACTTTGAATTTCGTGAAACGTGTATGTGGACCGGAGACTGCTGGATGGCCAATTAATTCAGGCTCTGCGAGTACTTCATAGGCCGAGGCATCATTTTGCGCAATGGTTTCACGGGTAACGAGCAAGACAACGACTGCTGATGCCGGAGTGTCAGATGGTAGCAATTTATCATCTGTACAGTAACGGCACACGACACATTGAAGGTCGGCGCCTTTCCCATCCCAGCCTGCGCTGTTTGTGGTCCATAACTAGAATGAAGTCAATAGAGTTTTATCATGATGCTTATGTGATGACTACCTTTTCTCCATTAATGATCCATGTCCCCTCTTCCTGACGATAGGCGGTTGTCTGTAGGCCCTTGCCTCCCTTCTCCAACCAATTCGCCGTCCCGTTTGGTTCAGAATGCACAAGACTAGCCAACGGTTCACCATCACCCGTCAAAAATGGAGCCAGAAACTTCTCAAAGAGTTTCGGATTCCCTCCCAAAATCAAAGGCGTCAGCCCCAACCCCGTCGCAGCGATAGTCAACGAAACACTAGGATCAACGGGGTACTGTTCCTCCAACCCCAATGCCGCATCGATGAGATTCTTGCTTGTGCCGCCTAGCGGAGCTGGAATCTGAGCTCGGATCAGACCTGCGGCGACAGCTTCGCGGTAAAGAGGGCGAATGGATTGGAAACGTTCTGCTTGGGTGGGAAATTTGGAGTAGATAGTTGATGCTTCGCTGAGGACATTTTGGGCGAAGAGTCGTGCTTCGGTTTTGACCCTTTTTTGGTCGGCGGAGAGTACGAATGAAGCCATCTCGACTGTAATAGTATGTCTTCACTGAGAGAAGAGAGTAATCTTCCAGCAGATGTTGGAGCTAGAAATAGATGATCCTATATATCGATGTAGACTTGAACTCGACTTACGTACATAGGTAAATACGAATGACATTTTTCCACGGAACATCCGACTGGACACAAAACTACATGCTGCCCCCTCAAAAATCCACACAGATAATCAGCACATTCCAAGAACTTCGGACCATATATGATTGCTTATTTGGCATGATATTGATGGGGAACAGAGCTATTACTCATCCCATGTCCCGCCCAACCAGTCGAGATTTCTCGTATTACCGGAAGTTCCGACAGGTCTGTGCTACCACTGTATAGTTGGATGCATATTGAAATGTGACTGGATGTTTGTAGAATGGCTTACTGATCATGAAAATTGCTGGGTGGAGAATTTACGTGGACGGCATATGAGAGAATTATGATAAGTTACTGAAGAATAAACTAGATTAACTCAGCTAAAGCCTAAGCATCTAATCAAGACGTATCAGAAATAACAACATAGCCGATCCAATGATCAACATGGATGATCAACATTTAAGAAAACAAGAGAGAGAAAAAAATCGTGATCTAATAGCTGATGTGAACGAGAAATAACAGATTACCAATGAAACACGATCAAACACCGTAGCCATAGACACCGAACCGGATATTCGTCAGAATTGCACAGAGAAAAGAGAACATAGAAGAAAAAAAATAGAGGGAGAAAAGAGGTCAAGACCGACGTCATAGATAGGAATAGAAATAGAATGATGGAAAGGGAGACTGGGACACAGAGAAGAAAGATAATGAACGACCGGCTATAGGAAGCAAGCAAAAGCTGGAGGAAATGAAACCCGAAAAAGACTGGTATCAGTGAAGCAGATAGAGTGCACATATGCAATGAAGAAAGAAGGAAAGGAAAAGGGAATAAGTTCATAGCCAGTCATGAACAACATGGCAAGTGGATAACAAGAATCTGAATTCCCGCGGTGGTTCAGATCATCCTGACCGAAGGATGGAGGAACGAAATCAGAAAGCAGATCAGACACCCTAGACACGCGCAGCTCTTCGTCGAAGACCAAAGTCCTGTTCTTGCAATTCTCTGATCAACCTCAGACTCTCCGCATCTGCATCTGTAGTATCATCGGCCGTAAAACTAGTTCGATCGCGTTTTACATGCTTGCTACTGCTAGGAGATGTCGTCGATGAATGTGCCATCTTTTTCTCAAGGCTGGGTGAGGCGCTTTTCTTTGTGTGGGACGAAGAGGGCCGCGAGGTTGATTTCTTGCTATGACCTGATGCTGTCGATAAGGCCTTTGTAGGCTGTCGAGCCGAACTGCTCGCTGCCTGCTTTGATGCTGTACTCGGTTTTGTTCCTGCTTGATTTTCTGGGACGTATCGATCAACCTGGCGTGGTTGACGAGAGGAGTGTCGAGAACTAGAATTTGGCGTATGTAGAACTTCATGCTCGCCGTCGACAATAACGCTGCCGCCATGAAGTTCCTCGCTTGGATGTTGTGGAGGCAATACCTCTGTTTCTCCCGAAAGTGAAGTAGGCGGCGATGCTAACGGATTTGCTAGATGACTAGCTTGCGTGTGCGGCGTAGGCATGACCGCATCTCCGTTGATCTTCGAACTAGGTGAGACAACATAAGAGACTTCTGCTGGTTCAATATCCACCGTTTGATCGAACCTTTCGTCCGGCGGGGAGTGAACTGTCGATATCCCATCAGGGTCATATTTATAATACTCTTGTTGGCATTGCCCCTCGTCCAGAACATGTGTGTCGGATACGGGAAGGTAAGCTGGAATGACTTGATCCGTCTCGAATCCGGTATAGTTCACATTGTCAGAGGAAGCAGGAGCTGTTACATCTGCCTTGGCCTTCTTATGTGTCACCGGATCAATGCCATCTTCATTAGGCCTGGGTCGTTTCGCTGACGATGTGGCGCGAGGTTTTGATCGCTCTTGTGCTTTGACTGGATCGATTCTGCCATATTCATCATGGATACAACGACGCTAATATACATTAGTACAAAGTATAATCCAAAAGTAGGATCTAGGGTTCGTACCTTGCTTTTACGGCATTCATCACATGCCTTACTCCTTCCCTTCTTTCCGCTATTGATACCGTTGACGGACCCTTCCACTGGGCGCGGAAAAGCCGACTGTGAGATGCCACTCAAGATGCCGACGTTGTCCCGCGAGAAACCATCACCGGTATATGGCAAGAGATCGCCGCCATCCTGAAGGGTCGACTCTGTAGCAACAGAAGCCAGCGCATTCAGTACAGAAGCTGCATCACGCGCTAGAATTGACTGTCGTTGTGGATCGACAGAGTCAAACATAGCTCCTGGTGGAGCTGGATTGGGTGACACTCCTAGCGGTAAGCCATCGCCTTGCTCATCTTTATGCCGACAACGTATTCTCCTTTTACGACATGCGTCACAAGCCACGCGCTTCGGTCCTAGCCCTGAGCCTTTGTTCGTAGTCCTAGGCTTGGACGCTTCTTCTTTGACGATCGAATTCGTGATGGTAGGGGTAGGTACAGTCGGGGTTGTGATGATAGGAGCAGTGATAGCTGGAGCAGCGGCGGCCGGAGTCACAGGAACCGGAACCGGTAGAGGCAGAGGTAGAGGTTGAGGAATGGGCGCAATGTCATCAGGAGGATTTGGCGTTGAGCTCGGGATAGTGTCCTGTGGTTTCGGCGGTTGTTCAGCAACGAGTTGCAAACTCTGTCTTTCAGCATACATCTTTTGAGAATCTGCATGTCGCTCGGATCGACGACTCGGACGCCCGGCCGGTCTTTTCTCAACCTGATCGATCTTGAAAGTACTGGATATGGCGCCAGGGCGAGTCCATGAAGCTGCATTTTCGTTTCCTCGTTTCCACGCTATCCAAATCGCGAACTTTTTGGCAACGTCAAGGGGGTCTGCCTGCATTTTAGGGATAGAGCGTTTGACGGCGTTTCTTGCCTCTACGGTAACACCGTCAACCGAATATCCTCCAGCAATGAGTGCAGTCCGAAGAAGGTATTTCAAGAGTTCAGGTAACCCTTCTAATTCTGCTTGTGAATAGAAACGAGCGTTATAGTATGGAGAACCCGGAGCCGAGCGGTTTTCTCTTTCTCCAAATTCGTAGTAAATCGGAAATTGTCGATAAAACCGATAGTGCTCGTCACGAGAGAAGGCATCGAACACGGAATCGGGGATAGGGTCATCATTCAGATACTTCAACGCAGTGTACCATTGAATTTTTTGAAAGAAAGGATATCTGAACTTGCGCGGAACTCTTGTATCCTTTTCGATTTTCGCGACTTTGATCTGCATACCATAGTTCATGCGTGTAAGGAAGTTGCCCCCAATGACAAGACTGTTTTCCGGCGTCCACACGGCATGAATCCAACCGGCTGGTATAAGCATGGTGTCTCCTTCTTCCAAATCGACTCGGTAGCACTCTTTGGTTTGATCACCGAGGAAAGTTGTGTCTTGCGCTGGAGAATTGCACCATTCTTCATACTTCTTCAGATGCTTTTCTTTTGGGGGTATGAAGAAGAATGTTTTCTTGCCCTTGAGAATTGTGTAGTAGACAGAGGATCCACCAAAATCAATGTGAAAGTCTGTATAGCAATCTGCAACCGACATCAAGCAATAGAATTGCACTTTGGGATAATCGCCAACGGCTTTGAGCTCCTCCGGCCATACAGAGTCTTGAAGGTCGAGATCACGAACGATTTTCGGTCGGCGAATTAGCTTTCCCAGTGGGCTTTGCGACACTTCCAAGCTGATCACGTTCCGTACGATTTTCTTTCCAGTGCTCTCATAGTAATCGGCCCATTTTTGCATATTCCACCTCTTATCCTCGCCTTGTTGGGATTTAACATCAATGACTTCAACTCTTTCCTCTGGGCCATAGAGTTCGGCGACTGCACGTACTGTCAGGCCCTGTGGGACAACCATGTCTAACACATCTTGTCCACAATCAAGGACCATTTCAGGCTCGCCTGGCTGATTCTCAAGTATTTCGTCGAACATCTCCTGTGTCGATGCTTCGCCTGCAAGACCATCGAAAGCAGATTCTAACTCAGATGTATTGATAGAAGTACGAGGATTGAGTGCAGCAGGGATGACTATGGGCTCCGTCATGCCAACGCCTCGCTCAAAGAACTCAGCAGTCACCAACTCTGCTCTCATACGGGGAAAGCTCTCGGGTAGGAATTGTATCCTTCCGTCTTTTATAGGCTGGATGTAATGGTGTTCATAAGAATCAGTTGAAGTCTTGACAAGACCCTGGTTGAGACCCGCATAGTCGATGGCTGTCCTTGCGCGAGACGATTTGCGTACAAATGTTGTTTGACCATGGACTGGCCGACATTTTCGACAAATGAATTTGTCAACCGTACGGACCTCGCGGTCATTCTTGAAGCCAGCACAGACAATATGGTACCAACTTTCGCAGCCGTCGCATTTGATCCACGTATCTTCCCCTTGATCTTCGCTATTGACATCCATGCGTACTAGATGACACGCTGCACAATTCGCCGGGGCGGTCTCCTCTGGCGTTACTTTCTCGTCTTTTGTTTCTGGAACAGCCTCCATGGTTTCGCCAGTGATGGTAGGACGGCGCTTTGACGGTTTTGCCATGGTGTTGTCTCCATCCGTTAAATGACTCAACGATGCCTGTACGTTGTTATGGTTTCGAAAAGTGTCACTCTCCCAAGAAGATACAGGCAACGTTGACGAGCTTGTGTTTGGCCGGAGTCCGGGAACAACTGGCCGCGCAATAGCTGTCGATCCGTCCGAATGTGACCGTAATCGCGAGGGTGACTGATTACTACCTGGTGGTGGTAGCGCGCTTCCTATGAAACCAGGAAAGGTCGTGGTAGTACTATTGCCTGCGGGTAACCTCTGATCATTGGCGAACTGATTGAATGACTGATCGAAGCCATTGGAGGATTGTGAATATTGGTGAGGGGATGCAAAATTAGTCGGTCGGGCAAGGTTTAAGAGGAGTTCGGCATCAGTTTTCATACTGTCAGGTACCGTAGTAACATGACTTGATGGCCGTGCGTCGACATGTTGGAATGCAGGCGAAGCCTTTTCTGATCGCGCGCGTTTAGCAGGTCGTTCAAACTCGGCATCAATAGATGGGAATAATGCCGGGGATTCTATATGGGTTGAATTTCCGGGAGGGTCAAAAGAAAGAGATTGAAATCTTGGACTTGTGGCCAGCGCAATATTCGCAAGGGTTTCAATACTCGAGCTGGCTCGATGATGACCGTGGCCGGCCTTAGGATGTGCGACCTCGCTGCCAAACGAGGGACGATTATGACTAGCTCTAATTGATTGTCGAGATGGATCAGTCGGCGGAATGTATAAATTTCCATTGTAGTCTCGAGGGGAGAAAGCGCTGCGATCGTTCCAGAACGAATGGCGCTCAGATTTGAAGGCGGGAGATATTGGCTCGATAGCGCGTCGCGGGGGCGAAGGGGTACGATATTGCCTCGGACGACCACCTGGATGGCTCAGAAAGGAAGATGTGCTCGCCATTGGTGGCTATCTGCGTAGTAATCGACTCCGGTGCGAAGAGAGGGAGGGCTGGAGGTGAAAATAGCGATGGTGGTGTTTCTTGCGGTAGGCGGGAATGAAGCGGGGAATCGTCACCTCGCGGATCAGAAAGTGGCTATCCGCGAGAGTGAAGAGTCATCCCCGGACAAGGAAATCGCAAGGTGCTATGAGCTCCGATGATTTGGAGTACCTAGAAATCGACGATTAGGCAAGTTTCGCGTTGTTCAGGTCCGACGTGGAAGGGGTTCGATGCGCAGGCAGACGAAGGCGGTTGAGTCGTAGCTCGATCGAAACAGCGAGTCACCGCGGGAAAGCACGTCGTCAAGGTGAGCGCGGAGCAGGCGCAAATGGCGCCATAAATAGTAGAGGAAATCGACTTTCAAATAATGGTGATGGAATGGTCGAGTATCGTTATCTTGGGGTGAGATGAGGTGGATGAAGTGCTGAGGGGACTGGGGTGAGGCGCGGTCGACGGAGTTTGGAGAGGGCGGGAGCAGGTCGCAGGCGGCAGTCGCAGTTAGTTAGTACTTAGGTAGTCGACCTCTTTCTTGGCTGACTGCGAGCTACAGTACAGTCGTTCCCGGCGCCAGCCAATTGTCTTCGTTGTCTACGATAAGCTTACATTCAGCACTGAATAACCTGACCTTTGAAAGAGATTAGAATCGTGATTGATGTTATTGTTTAATTGTCCAGACCTGCGATCAATTGAGCAATCAATGGCCGCCGTGCCCGTTTGAGGCCGATTGGCGCTAGGCTTATCAGGGCAGCCTTGCAAGTCTTGGCAGACCTCCCCCCGTTCACTTTCATCGCGTGCATCACTTTCTGTCCTGGACATATTCAACGCTGTGATCCACGACCATAATATCAAACTTCTATTCAAAGCGTCATCTCACAATATAATTCAGAGGCCATCCGCTCTTTCTGTATACAAGAATGAGCCGAAAGCTCGCTCCTGAAGCAAACCGGTTAGTCCTTCATCCGTCCTCCGCTGATGCGTCTCCGAGGCCTCGTGCAGTACAGTCACGATGTGTCTTTAGCCTATGAAGCACAAGAAGACATAGTGACTGTTCAGACTGCGCATTTGTACTAACTTTTCTTCTTCTTAGTATTCTCTTCGTGAAGAACTTGAGGTAAGCCTCCGAACAACCACTCCACTATCGCCATGCCATTTGCCTCCAATAATTATACTTCAACAATTTTCTCGCTCAAACCATGACATTATCATTACAAACAACTCGAATACTGATGCGGATTCCAATAGCTACAACGTCACTGCAGAAGAGCTCTTCGACCTCTTTGGCAAGTTCGGGCCGATCAGGTAGGCGTCTTCCAAGCATCCGTCACAGGTATAGGGCAGAACAGCCTTGCCGTGACTTGGCCTATTGAGACGCCTTTACTAACATCATATCCTAGGCAAATACGTCAAGGTATTGCGAACAATACCAAGGGCACCGCATTCGTTGTATATGAGGACGTGATGGATGCGAAGCAGGCTTGCGATAAGCTGAACGGTTTCAACTTTCAGAACCGTTATCTTGTCGGTATGCTCGGATTTAGAAACACCAAGCCTGGCAAATCAAGCATCAAAGGACTAACAGTTTATTTCACAGTGTTATATCACCAGCCAGAGAAGATGGCTCGATCGAGAGAAGACCTCGCCGAACGTCAAGAAAATTTAGAACGGCTCAAACAGCAACACGGGATAGAATAACGGCCGCTAATATTTCTACGACTTCGTTTCTCTCTGGACTGAGGCTTGCTGATACGCTAAACTGTATAAGCAACGCTGTCGTGTCTCATTTTATGGCTTTATTGGGGTTTTCCGGCGTTTTTCTCTGCTTTTTTCCATTCGAATCGTTACGACCGATTAATCGTCACATGCGTATCAGTCAGTTCGAAATTGATCTTTCATGATGAACAACGACTACCGGGGATATTTCTATTTATTATACTGAAATTGATGGTCCACGTCGACAGATGGAAGTTTGATCTTTCTATATGTTAATTGCCACTAGTTTTGTCGCGCAACGAACGAGCATACCCGAAATGAAATCGAACTATGAATGGCATAAGTGGCGATCATGCTACGGTTTAATGATATTGACTCTTCATCGACCAATACGTACTACGTATACTGTGTATTTGCAAGTTGTAGATCTTTAGTCCTTCGTTGATAAGATACCTTGACTAGGTTTACTCCGCCAAATGCTTGGCATTTATTTGGCCGCTGGTCAGTTACATCACCCACCCTCAACGTTTCAGCCTCCAGGTCGCAGGACGACTTGGCTATTCACCTCCAGCTTAATTGCCGTCTTCGTTCTGTATATTATCTTTACCTCAGTTTCTTTCAACCCAGCAAACAATACTTTATGAACTGTACCGCCTTCGTCTAGAGGCGCCTCTCCCTGAGGCTAAAACACCGCCTCAACCATGGAAGCTCCAACCGCGACAACCTTCGCCTCCACAACTACAATGGTCGAAATGCATTTACCGTCTACCACTCTCGCCGCATCTGAAGCTCTCGCGACTGTGAATACAATGAATAATCCTGATTCGCCTCAGAATGGCGAGTGTCAACTTCTGGGTCCCTTCTCCCTTCTTATCCAGGCCGCCTTGGGTGGGTTGGCCTTGTTGTCGCTGGTCTACAAGCGATATCGCGAACGACCGCAACGGCCGCTGAAGATATGGGCATTCGACGTGTCGAAACAAGTGTTTGGGTCGGTGATGTTGCATTTGGCGAATCTTCTCTTGTCCATGTTTTCTGCCGGCCATTTTGAGATTCAACAGGAGTACCAGCCTAATCCATGCTCATTCTATTTGCTCAACCTTGGGATTGATGTAAGTTCCCCAACACTTTGCATAGGATGAAGTTTGATTCTTTGACTAACGGCTCTCGTTCAGACTACCCTGGGTATTCCGATACTCTACCTATCTCTCCGCATCATTAACCGTCTCGCGTTCTACACTCCCTTAGCGCGACCACCCGAGTCGATCGAGTCCGGCAACTATGGCCAACCTCCCAGTATTATGTGGTGGCTCAAACAGTCGATACTATACTTCATCGGTCTCTTATGGATGAAACTATGCGTCTTCGTATTGATCCAAGTTTTCCCCGTCATCGTCAAAATCGGAGATTGGGCGTTGCGATGGACGGAGGGAAATACGGCTCTTCAGATTATCTTTGTGATGCTTTTGTTCCCCTTGATCATGAATGCGATTCAGTACTATATCGTTGATACGTTCATCAAGAGGAAGATTATTGACAATATCGACGAGGAACCGTACGACGATGAGGAACGGAACGAACTTGGAAATAATACACGGGAATCGCATGGGGCTCTTTTAGAGGCCGGTAATCAGAGTGATGACGACTCCGAATTGGAAGAGGGTATTACTACGAAGGACGCGAAGCCTTTGTCACGTACTGTATCCAATTTTCATGTCTCGAGTGCTGAATATGATCCTGCGGTGGACGGCGCCGACTTGTTGGCAGGATCATCTTCGAAAACAAGCACCCCTAAGGGTTCTCGGTCATGATGATTACGTCTTCTGCTTTACTTTTATGATTACCTTTATGTTTATATGTATATGATACTACGCTGATGTGATAACTCCCTGGGCGTGGCGTTGGCGTTTTTACTTTCTGTCTATCAATCATGGAGACATACATACACGAAGAGTATGATACCTTATCTCCTATATTATTTTCAGCCTGGCATAAACCATAAGACTATTATCATGGAACAAGAAGCATAATATATCAAAATAAGATAATTAAATCGTATAGAGGAGAGAATCCTCTCTATCAGTGACAAGTGGGGACGCCGATAAGATAGTGCTCACTCGCGCTAACGCATCTTTTCCGCAGAGCCGCCCAGCAACAGAAAAAAATTCAGAAACCAAGATCAACATCAACTGTCTTCACTCAATTGCGACGTTTACCCAGTTTTACGATTTGCACAACTCCCGCGATATTCTTTCAACCGATTTGAGAATTACTGTCATTTCGACTATCGATAGCCGCCATGGTCGGCGCAAAGCAAAAAGTCGCGACTGCGACCAGGACAAAGTCCGGAGGTCTTTCGGCCTCCGCACGACGGGAATTCAGTATGGCGGATAATGACTACACCTCTAGCGACGCTGAAATGGACGACGAGAATGACATTCCTGAAAAAGATGATGTTGAAGAGAGACTTGAGAAGCTGCTTTTCGGCGACGACGAAGGGTTCCAGGCAGCGCTGAAAAGTCATGGGCACCAAGGGACTACCGATCTTGTTCTAGCGAGTGATCAGGAAGATGGAGAAAGAGAGGATGAAAATGAACAGAATATGGATGATGTGGCGGATGCAGATGTAAGTTTCGTCTATACGGAACTCGGAGTGTCTTTTTCACTGACGATAATCGTGTCCATAGCTCTTTTTTCTAGACTCGGGCGTTCCAGAACTACAAGATGCTGTTGATCAACCCGGTTTCATGGCTCTTGAATCGAAAGGCGAATCTGGAGTTGTCGCACAACCGGCTGTATGGAATGATAGCGATGACGAGCGCATGGCCATATCACTCGCAGGCGTCTCACGGTTACGGAAACTGCGCACCACCGAGTCGGAAGATGTCGTCAACGGAACGGAGTACATAAGAAGATTGCGCACTCAATATTTGCGACTACATCCCACGCCTGATTGGGCCAACACAGAACTCCGAAAGAAACGCAAGTCTAGGCGGGCAAGTCACGGCAGTGGTTCTGAGGTCTCGAACAGTGAGGGCGAGATGGATACCGATGATGACGAAGATGTGTCGGTCAAACCATTAGCAAAACTGTTGCAAGGTGCTGGCGATCTCATTAAAGGAAGTGAGGAGGGCGCATCAGGAAGACGGTTGAAGCTTCGTCAGGAGGTTATAGATATTCGTCGATTGAAGGATGTTGGAGGTGTCCAGCCTGTAAGTGCACCGTCTACCTCGCTTTTTGGAAGATATTTAATGACCAAAATATTTGCAGTCATCTATAGACTCTCTGTCGTTCCATCCTCATCATTCGCTTCTCTTATCCTCTGGCCCTGCATCAACTGTCTGGTTACATCATATCTCGCCCAGCGCACCCACACCCAGCAATCTCTTGGCATCTCTTCAAATCCGGAAAACGCCTTTATACACCTCAGCATTTGCCTCTCCCTCTGGAAACAAGATCTACGCCTCTGGTCGACGACGCTATTTCCACGTCTGGGACCTGGAGTCTGGCAGAATAGAAAAGATCAACCCGGCAGCAGATCGCAAAGAAGAACAAAAGTCCATGGAAAGATTCAAACTCTCCCCTTGCGGAAGATATATTGGTTTGATAGGCTCTGCGCGTAAGGGCGGCGGTATGATCAACATCCTCGACTCAACAACAGCGCAATGGATCGCACAAGCCCGCGTCGACGGTCTTGGAGGAGTAGCTGATTTCGCCTGGTGGGGTGATGGCAACGGTATGGTTATCGCAAGCAAAAACGGTGAAATCTCTGAATTCGACATGCGTCTTCGCCGAGTCATTTGTCGCTGGACCGATGCAGGTGCCGTCGGCACTACGGTAATTGCTCTAGGCGGTTCGTCAGGTCGACCACAGCTCGGGGGGGATCGATGGGTTGCCGTGGGTAGTTTCAGTGGTATCGTGAATATCTACGACCGTAAACCGTGGCAGGGTGCTGCAGCGCAGGCGGAACAGTCCAAGAAACAGAACGTCGAAGATGCGATACCCAGCAACCCCACGCCGGTCAGGGCATTGGAACAACTCACGACGTCTATTACTCAAATCGTCTTTGCGCCAGATGGGCAGTTTATGGTGATGGCTAGTAAATGGAAGCGGGATGCATTGCGACTGGGTAAGTTATCTACATTCATTTCTATCTATGAACTGCGAAAACTAACATGGAAAAAGTTCACCTACCATCATGCACCGTCTACCGTAACTGGCCTACATCAAACACGCCATTCGGCCGTATCACATCTGTGGCTATTTCGCCGCAATCGAATCTCCTGGCTGTTGCTAACGAGCAAGGCAAGATTCGTCTGTGGGAGATCAATGGTTAAGAAAGATGCATGAAAATCAGGGGTTTGCAGAAAAGTTCATTCATTTTGTTGGATATATAGGAGTTTTGTTTGTTTCATTTGAGTGGTATATATAGCTGCAATGCATGAGGAAGCGCATTTTTTCATACAAAGTCATTCATTCCATATCATGTCTCGTAAATGGCTATAACTACATGACTTGTCTGAGTAAGGTCATAATCACAACCTCGTCTTAACCCGAAAATTAAACAAATTCCTCTTCCGCCCCTTATCATTCCCACCCTCGTCAACGTATACATGACCCGTCTTGCCAATGGGTTGATCAGAAACAGCCAATTCCACGAGTCGTTCGAGACTCTTGTTATCTGCTGTAACAGCGACGAATCGAGCATTACTGCCGTTCTTTAATCTGCCGATTATGTAGCCTGTTTCGGGTGTTCCGGTGCGGTTGTACTCGATTGTGTATGTCTATCAACAGCGTTAAATGAGGTCAAATATTGGTTGGGGAGGGGTGTATACCTCAATGGTAGCTTCGCCCTCGGCATTTTCTACAATTTGTGGAATCGGCAAGTCTGAAAGTGTCTCCGGGAGAGGGTTTTGGGCTGTATAGGACTTTCCATCCTTGCGAGGGTGTTTGGATAGACAGACGACATGTTGGTATGTCAAAACCCCGCCGTTTGCGAGTACAAGTCCATTGCTTTTCTTGGTTGATGGATTTCGTAGTTGTCGGACGATTTCCGTTATGGCCTATAATCACCAAAATCAGCTTATGTTTGCTAAATTAGGCTGGCTATATGGCAACCATACATGCATAGAATAATTGTTCCCAGCACCTCCGAACGACGTCAATCCGCCTAGGACAGTTATAGGTTTCGAAGGACGGAGCGGATCAAGCCCTATATGGTGACAAGCCAATTTGGGAACAATGGGAAAGCACCTATACCCTGATCTTAGTTCCACTCATGCATGCCATGCTGGAAACTTTACTGGCATTACTTACGAATAAAAGTCAAAAACATCGATCTCACTGGCCTTGAGCCCTGAGACGCGTAGACCTTCGTCTATAGAACGAGAAATTGCTGCGCTCGAGTAATAATTCGGTCGCTCCCAGACTAGAAAATCTCATCAGCTGTTGCCACTCCACGCGCATAGGACAAATCTAGACGTACACTTTTTGCTCTCTTCTGTTCCCGCGCCGCCGAGTACATAGATCCATTTATCTTCGGGTATACCGAGTTTCCTTGCATGATCTGTGGATGTCAACAAGCATGCAGCCGCCATGTTGACCATGTTGAATGCATTCATATAAAGAGGATCTAGGCATCAGTTAGTCTTCCATGGTTGATCGTTGGGACAATAGAGACTACAGACAAGGATGGCATATCATGCGATTCGTCTGTGAGACTGTTCCTATCTCCTTTGCGTCCATTGGAGGCTTTCCATAACTCCATGCAAATGGATGATTAGATGCGACTTTGCTGAATTTGGCATATAGAACTGCCGATTCTTTGTTATTATCATTGAATGACTGGTCACGCCGGGCTCGAAAACCGTTCTCATAGAGAGGGTATATCTGGATTGGTGCGCCAATCATGTGTGTGCTCCCGATGTCTGACAGAGAGTTTGAATGAGTTACATGACTTCTTCATTAGATTGCAGTACGCACCATCACGTTGACCGAGCTCTCCAGGCGCAAATATCTCTGCATTCGCATCGGCAGGTGTCCAGCCAGGAGGTGGGTAGTTATTCGATTTTGAGCATGCGGCCGCTACAAGCACCAGTCAATGCATGTCACATTTAAGTACATTTGGGGTCAACTTGCCTGAAGCCAAAGCCTCGCCGCCTGTTACCACAGCTAGCTTGTTCTCTCCCCGTGATATACGACGAGCTGCTTCATCAAGTATCTTTGCCGGTTGATTCCCGCCATTGACACTATACAATTTATGCTTGAGAGGCGAAGTGATATTGAGTTTCTTTGCTAATAGACCAGGAAGGTCACCATAAGCCCAAGTCCAGGTTCTGACAACATCAATGCTATCAATCTGTGACCTCAAGTCCGTTTTAGAATCCAAGCCAGTCTCTTGGAGTGCCCGCTGAATCGCGTCGAGCATCAAGTCTGCCGGTTCCCGCGCATCCTCAATTTCGGTAGAGGCGTTTTTGATATCGCCCACTCCGATGATAATCGGCGTATATCTGCCCTCAATTGACATGTTTGCAAGCTGCTGTATTGCTTTGACGCATATTTAGCACAAAGTCAACCATGACGATATATAGCTGGAGAAAGTTCAATAACTGATGATCGTTGTACTAGCCCCTTTGTCGGGAGCACTTAGACCTCGGTACTTGGTTATTAGCACCAGTAGCTAAGTGTGGGGAACAGCGCCCATTGCCATGCTCTCTCCGTAGGCATGGCAGAACCTTGTTTGAGTCTGCCGTTTAACGAGAGTCAGTATGCCTAGAGTTTGGAATATGGTTGTTATTGAAGTGGTTTGCATCTAATCACCTGCATCACCATCGGACGATAGCCAAGTTCGAATGTGGATGTTGGTCGTCTAGTCTTCATTTCGGCATTTGATGATAAATGATTAATCACTTGCTGGGCTCAGACTAGTAATCCTTCATTCCATCCAAGAAGGAATCGACGACAATTGATATATTATAATCAAAAAAGTGAAAGCGGAGACTGATAAATGCCTCTTGATCGCACCTTCCTTTTTGGTCCATCCGCTCACGTGGGCTGGTTGTTGTTCCTCGCGCCTTCTTGGGGACGGTTATTTCTTTGCGACTTCAATCTCTATTCTCATCTCATACTTGCTCTGGATCTTTATTCGAACGGCGCAAAGGAACTGATCCCAAAAGTCCTTCGAAGCTGATACAGTCGAGAATTGTCAATTGACTGCTTATCAGTTAATCAAATCACACTGCTTCATTTCCAGCCACTGAGCAACAACGTTACCACAGCTCCGCCTGGGCCAATTAGCAAATCCCCGCCCCTTCGATAAGAGTGGAGGACGAGCTGACGAGAGATAAAGCTTGGACCTGACTACTAACTAGCTGATGTTACACTGCGGCCTTGCCTGTACGATCCCTGCTAGTTTGCGATGAGAGCTTTCTCTCCGTTTGTTTACCCTCGGATCAATCCAATTGAAGAGATGGGAACAAAAGCCAGTTCGAACGGTACAAGTTCTAATTGAACTGATACTTTGCTTTGTCGGTTTGTCTCAGTGACGCAGGAATCATGTACTACCTCAGAGGGATAGGTGGCATCCTTCTTGTAGATCACCTACCCTGGTGGAGACCGCCGAAAGACATCGCGATACGAGCACAGAAACGCCATCGGCCAAGCTTCGAGTCCGTCGCAGCGCTAGAACAGCCATGGTGCTTAGCTTAATTAAAGCTGCAATGCATGATGGCATTCCAACGGCGATGGCCGGAACATAAATAACCTGCTATCCCCGCTGCGCATCCCTCTTACTCGAGAGTCGGGACACACAGCATTGCTACACAGCACAGGTATAGCTATACATAATGCGATCGATTTCGTGGATCACCCTTCTGGGTGCTATTCCAACAATCAATGCTCAATTTGTTCCTGCTCCCACGGGTCTCATTGAAAAGAAGGGTTATTTGGATATCCCGGTGCGATACAAGGAAGTACCGACAGGGATCTGCGAGACGGACCCCAATACAAAGAGTTTCTCTGGCTATGTGGACGTTGCAGAGGACCAACACCTTTTTTTCTGGTTCTTTGAAGCGCGCAATCAGGACCCTGAGACTGCGCCATTGACTGTTTGGATCAATGGAGGTAAGTAATATAACTTTGAGGAGCAACAAGGCATGGAATGTTGACTTTTATAATGCAGGCCCCGGTTCATCTTCAATGATCGGTCTCTTTCAAGAGAACGGACCCTGCGGTGTGGATTCTGACGGAAACGTGTACAGCAATCCATATTCGTGGAACAATGCGAGCAACATGATTTACATCGACCAGCCAACTCAAGTAGGCCTGTCGTATAGTATCCCAGTTCCAGGATATATTGACCCGACCACCGACGACGTGATCGTACTGCCTTCCAACTCTTGTCCTGACTACGCAGCTGATTGGTCATGTGGTACGTATCCTTACGGCAATGCCAGCCTTACAGCAAACAGCACAGCCAATGCGGCGCCATACTTTTACCGTGCATTGCAAGGTTTTATGGGTGCCTTCCCACAGTACTCTCGGGAGTCTTTCCATTTCACTACGGAGAGTTACGGTGGTCACTATGGGCCTGTTTTCAATGAGTACATTGAGGAGCAGAACAAATGTTTGCAGCCGGGTGCAAAGAAGATTTCTCTTAAATCAGTCCTAATTGGAAACGGCTGGTATGACCCGATTGTTCAGTATGCGGCGTACTACAACTTCACTGTAAGTATAATGTCTTGCAATTTACGAAAATTATGTCTAATGACGATGATATCAGGTGTCTCCCGGAAACACTTATGATTACCTCCCCTTCAACGAGTCGGTCGCTTCATTGTTGTACAACAACCTTTGGGGCCCAGGAAACTGTATCGACCAGCTTAACGACTGCGCAGCACGTGGCATCGACGAGATCTGCAGCATCGCTGATAGCTTCTGTGCCCATCACGTTGAAAACATCTACGACATCTATCTCGGTCGAGACGAGTACGATTTCCGTGAGCTGACGCCGGATCCATTCCCATATGAGTTCTACGTCGACTACCTCAATACCCCTGAAGTACAGGCAGCTATCGGCGCTTACGTCAACTTCACCGAGGGCAGTGAATCGGTGGGGAATGCTTTCGCAACTACAGGTGATGATGGACGTATTGCCAATACTGTCGAGGACCTCGGAAAATTGCTTGCCCAGGGTGTTAGTGTAGTGATGTACACAGGTGACGCTGATTATAACTGCAACTGGCTCGGTGGCCAGGAAGTGGCCTCGATGGTGGATGCTCCTGGCTACAGCAGCGCAGGATACGTTAACATCACCACCGATGACAACGTCGTACACGGTCAGGTACGACAAGCGGGCAAATTCGCGTTCGTACGAATCTACGAAAGTGGTCATGAGGTGCCATTCTACCAGCCAGTTGTTGCTCTGAGCATGTTTGAGCGTGTCATAAACGGGTTCGATGTTGCGACTGGCAAGGTTAAAGCAAACTCGAAATACAAAACCGTCGGACCTGCTGAGAGTACCTACAGAGAGGGTAACTCTACTATCCAGTGGGACGTCGTTGACCCTGATGCTACGTACAACACCACGACAAACGAGCCAAATCCTGTGGCTGGATCGATGAAAAGGAGTGCGCAGCATGCTCGACGATTCAAGCCATGAGCTGTATATAATATTTGATTTGCATCAAGTAGCTAGATTGATGAGTTTGCAAAATAATGTGAATACAGTAGAATCTGGCTATAACAGAAGGCCTTCTAAAGTCCAAATCTGGTACCTAGATATTTTTTTGGTTCGTATGGGACAGTAGAGCAGTCTAATATAATAACCTGTCTGATCAATAAATCTCCATATTCATATCAATAATATATAGTAAGAAATTGACTTCTATCCGTCATAGCCAGGTTCTTCTATAGATACCCTGAAAATCCAAAAATGTGAACTAGTTAGTAGAGCTGTGTAGCTTGTCCCAATACTTTTCAGCCTCCATTTACTTCTATTTCTCGCCTCAACCTTCTGCCGAAGAACATGCAGTAGATATGACTCCACAAACATTTTCAAGACTTATCATTGGAAGTATGTAACACATTAATATCTCAATCCTTCTAATGCGGGGAAACGGTAGAACGTTCAACCGTATGCATTATTCATCAATCATCTAGAAACGAACAGATAAAGAGCCCTATCTTCCTTCCTCAAAATACATCAATCACCGTAAGGCCTGCCAAACAGAAAAAGAAGAAAAATGTTTGACAATTTCACCACCTTCGATATCGCCGTCGAGTCAGACGTGACCATCCACGGCGTCCACGGCGGCTCCGGCCCAGCCCTTCTCTTACTCCATGGCTTCCCCCAAACGCATCACATCTGGCACCGTGTTGCTGATGAATTGGCTAAAAGCTACTATGTAGTCGCCATGGATCTTCGCGGCTATGGGCGTTCCTCAAAACCCGATGGCGGAGAGGGGCATGTGCGATATGGCAAGAAGGCAATGGCCAAGGATGTCGTGGTAGTTATGAAGGAACTACTATCACGCCGTGGGAACGAAGATAAATCATTCTACGTTTGTGCCCACGACAGAGGCGCACGAGTCACTCACAGGCTATGCGTGGATTATCCCAATCTCGTCAAAAAGGCAATTCTCCTCGACATCTGTCCCACCCTGGCAATGTACACAAAGACAACGCGCGACTTTGCGCGGTTTTATTTCCACTGGTTCTTTCTCATCCAACAATCGCCATTACCCGAACTCTCAATTTCGACTAATGCCCAAGTATGGGTTGAGGCGTTCATGGGAGGACGATACGCCGGCCTTGCCCCCTTCGCAGAAGAATGTCTGGCAGAATACAAAGCGAATTTGGCGGATTATGATACTGTGCATGCTATGTGTGAGGATTATAGGGCTGCGGCGTCTATTGATCTGAAAGAGGCGGAGGAGGATATTGTTGCTGGCAGGAAAGTGCAGTGTCCGCTGAGGGTGCTTTGGGGGAAGAATGGGGTTGTAGGGAAGCTTTTTGATGCGTTGCCGGAGTGGAGGAGTGTTTCGAGTCAGAGCGTGGATGGGATGGCGGTTGATTCGGGGCATTATATTCCGGAGGAGAGGCCGGAGGATGTTATTGCTAATGTGTTGGAGTTTCTTAAATAGATAGTATTCCCGCCAGATTTCATTGGATGTGGAATGGTCTGCTACTTGGGTGCAATGATACTATAATTTCGAAGGAACCCATTTAGGCTTCGTCTTGTTCGCAAAAGCATTAACTCCAATCGCAAAATTCTCCCCGTTAAACAATTTCTCCGAATACTCCTGCTGCGTCCTGATAGTAGCCTGTTCTACATTCCCCGTCTCCCACGCCTCCCGAATCCCATGCCTCGTCACAATGATTGCGTCAGGCGATAAGTTCGAGATCTTAGTTGCCATTTCCACTGCTTCATCAATCAGAGTCTCGGGGGATTTGCTGATTTTATTGACAAGCAGGTACTGCTGGGCCTCGGCGGCGGTCAGTTTGCGGTTCGTCATAGCTATTTCGGATGCGATTTGCAATCCGGAGATGCGTGTGAGACGCGATAGACCGCCGGCCGCAGCGTAGAGGCCTACTTGGGCTTCTGGGAGGCCGAAAGTAGCCGTTGGCGATGCGACAATTATATCACTGCAGAAATCAGCATTTATTATATCTCTCTCGGATCGAAGAGGACAAACCAATTGAGACAAATCTCAAACCCACCACCCAGCGCATATCCATTCACAGCCGCGATAACAGGCTTCTTACCCCTCCGTCTACTCAACCCCATAAACCCACCGGGCGGATGCGACAACGTCCCAGATTTGCGTCCAGCGACATTATTATTTTGTTCAATCAGATCTTGACCCGCGCAGAAAGATTTTGCTCCTTTGCCCGTTACAATTGCCACGCGCAGAGAAGGCTCGTTGTCGAACCAGCGGAATATGGCTTCGGCGTCCCAGTGGGCTGCGTAGTTGAGGGCGTTGCGGTTCTTTTCGCGGTTGATGGTGACGAGGAGGACGTGCGGGGCTGGGTAGGTGAGGATGTAGTATTGGGAGGATGGGGGTTGGGTCTGTAGGTCTGCCATTTGTGTGTACTTGATTTGTTGAGTTGATGTTTTACCGCGTCTTTATCTGGTTTATATTCCATGCTTCAAATGTTGAAAAGAACCAAGGAGATAGATAGCTCGAGTGGAGAAGCCAAACCCGGGGAACAACCTCGGTTGCTCCGCTTAGTCCCCGCTTAATTTCTGGCAAGTCGATAGCCGGACGCCATATGGATTAGGGTTATTCGACTACATAAAGGTTAATATTGGATTTATGTTAACAGGAACGTGATGGTATTGAGGTACTCTATGTATTGTGTATGTGTATATGTTTTTTCACACGTAATTGAGACAGAAAATCGTAGCTTAAACAAGAGCCTTGAAAGAATCCTTGTCCTTGATACCAACGAGGTTACCCTCCTTGTATCGCTTCAATGTCAATGCAGCAATCAGTGCAGCACCAACACCAGATCCGTCCTCAGCAGGCAAGATCACAACCTTGTCTTTCTCCTTGTCGTCCCAATCGAGAATCTCACGCAATGCTCGGGCACCTCGGGCCTTGAAGTGAGGGTATTTTGTGAACACGGAACCGTCAGCACCGACGTGACAGCGCTCTATGTTCTTCTTTGTGCAGATAGCGGCCACACCGCATGCGGATAGACGAGCAGCGCGAGTACCGATAAGTTCGGCCAGACGGCGGCACAACTCAAGCTCGGGCTTGACAGCTTTGAGGCCTAGCACACGTTCAAGTAACTCGGCGGTTTCTTGCAAGTTCTCGAAGGGATCTTCCTCAATGGCAGATAGGAAAGAGGCATCTAGAGAATAAGGCTTTCGCAGCTTAGAAGCATCCTGACCCTCAAAGATAAGGCCGGGTCTGTTGTCAATGACATCCAGCAAGGCAAGACGGAAGATTTCACCCAGGTACAATCCAGCTGTCATCTTCTCGAATGCCTGCTGACCAGGACGGGGCGAGTCTCGGTCAATAATGTTATCGTACTTTGTGAGGGGAAGAACCACGTGCTCGTTGTCAAAAGCTCCATATTCACAGTTGATGGCAATAGGGGTATCAGGGGGCAGGTTGAGGTGAGCAATCTTGGGGACGGATCCGGCGTCTTCCATATATGCAGCGTTAACGCCAGTGCCAAAGATACAGCCGATCTTTATTTCAGAGTCGGTGTATGCGGAAGCGATGAGTGTTCCGGTGGTATCGTTGATTAATGCGGTGGTTTTGATAGGGAGGCCCTGTGAAATTTAGCTTCATTTATACATAAAACCGCGAGGCTTTCGGCTGCTCACCCTCTTTCTCAACACCTCTTCAAAAGGAGGAACAACGTCCTTACCCTCCACTCCCTCAATATCGAATCCTTTCGTCCAGCGTTGAAGCACACCGTGGTCGATATATTCTTGCGTCGCAGGATACGAAAAAGTAAAACCCAAAGGCAAATTAGTCAATTCCTCATCCTCGTGATGATATTCAATGAATTGCTGCAAGCAATCGGCAATGTACTCCCACAATTCTTCGGCGGTTCCGGTCTTCAATTCTTCTGGGATTCGGTATTTGGACTGGGTGATATCGAATTCGCCGCGTTGCTCGGTCAATTTGATTTCGCAAACACGTAGATTGGTGCCGCCCATGTCGAGGGCGAGAAAGTTTCCTTGTTCATCGCCAGTGGGGAAGCCGAAGACCCAGGTGACATTCATGGGCTGTTGATGTTAGACGAGTATGTCGAATTGAATGTTGTTACTTACAATGTTGCCTCCTTCGACAGTAAGACCTGAATTGCAGTTCAATCAGCATCCTGTGAAATGTGGTTGCCGTGCGAGTCAATTGGGTGATACGAACCCTTCTCCAACTCCTTGACGAAGTGAGCTACCACTTCCTTGAGTTTCTGTTTATCGACAGTGAATATATCCTCGAATTCCTTGATCTGAGTCAAGAGATCTTTAGGCACATCGGCCATGGAACCTGTTGAAAATTCGCATTAGAATGGGCATCCCACCCAGTATTTCTCGTCTGCGTCATCATCCAACAGCTACTTACCCTTACGGGAAGGCCGGCGCCGTGGTCCAAGTCCAACCATGGTGTATGTATGAATAGCAACGCAATCAAATAACTAAAGGGAGAAGATTGGCAGTGTGAACAGAATGGACAGTGGGATAGATTTGAATCAAGGAATGTTCAGAACAAAGAGTACGTGGTGATGGGGAGAAATTCAGGGCAGAGCGATAGAGGGAACGTGGGGCAATGGTGGGCTGACTGAAAGATTGGTAAGATTGGTCAGACGCCAAACCGCATTTCGGCTGCTTGGATTGATGCGTCGGTGAGATGCATTACGCAAATTTACAGGACGTACGCAATTGCTACATTTGCTTGCTTTTCGCTGCTTCTTATTGGTCGATGCCTTATGAAGGCCTTTGTATGACGTTTATCGGATTTCAACCAATTTGCAAACGGTAAATCCCCCTTACTCCATACAATCGCATTTTTTCATGTTATTATATCACAAGACCTCACGAATTCGAACTAGCCCTCATGCTAACTCATCAATTGACCAGAAATTGACGAGAAAAAGCAATTCCTCAAGCCTCACTTTTTACCACTTCCCGGCTGCGTTCCCCACGTCTCACCGCCAGTAGCTCTGATACGTATCAGAAAGTTGACAAGCTCAAGAATGCAGGGCCTGGAATGTTGATTTATGGGTTGGTCGTTTTCGGCCCCAGCATCAAACATGTACATAGGCTTTTGTGCTGTACATACTCTGAAGGGATGTACATTGTACAATACGGACTGCCAATGGTAGGACTTCGATACTCTAGCAGCAAAAGCAAGGATAATGGAGCTATCGATATTGTGACTCGGCTTTCAACCCCCGCAAGATAGACTCACATGGCATGACACTTCGTATTATCATTACAAATTCTATTTCTCGTAACTTCGTCACCAAGATATGCAAACCCCTGACAATCAGATCACAAGGACGGCTTTTTATCTGTCAAATGCGGAAATACATGAGCCAGTCCGCCAAATCCGGAGACTTCATCACTGGATCGGAAAATCTGTTCGCCGGGGATACCTGACTTCTCCCCAGCGATCTGCTCATCCTCCTGGTGGCCTGCATCTCGTTTGGCTAGCTGTTTCTCTAGATACTTTTGGGTATGATTCCGATGCGCATTCGACACATGCAACGTCCGATCAACATCTGCCGTGAGACGCTCAACCTCATCATGCAACCGTTCATCCCGAGTCTTCTTCGGCGCTGTTTCTAGATCCCGGTCTTCTTTGTTCGGATTGGTTTCTTCCCATAGCGCTTCGAGCTCTTCCAGCCAACCGAGAGCCTTGGCCAGTTTGCGGACTCCTTCGTCACAGTCACCCAGAAGCAAAACGTCATCCGCTCGAGATCCCAGACCCCCGACTTGCTCCATATTGATAAGTAGACGGGGTGTTTCGTCTCGACAGAAACTCGGCAAACTCGCAAATGGCTGCACAGTCAGACTCGTGCCCATGACAATGCACAGATCTGCCTTAGCGGGTAATTCACGATTATCAAAGAAGGCTGCCGGTAAGGCTTCACCGAAGAACACAATATCGGGCTTTACAAGCCCATTGCATTCCGGGCTTTGGCAATGCGGTACCTCGCCCTTTGCGACTATCTCTTTCATGAGGTCGTCTGGATAGTGGCTTTTGCAATCGATGCAATGCTGAGATGCGAAACTTCCATGGGCATCGATGATCATTTCGCCGGGAAGACCTGCTTCCCGTTCTAGACAATCGATATTCTGTGTAAAGAGTTTCAAAAGGCGGCCCTTTCTGTGCAATAATGTGATGAACGAGTGCGCTATTGTCGGTCTATACCGGCCAGGATATAGTTCCTTAGCCAGGGTATAGAAAGGGACTGGATTTTCTCGAAAGAAGGTGATGCTAAATACTGCTTCTGGGTCCGGTAACTCTAGATGGGCAAGATTTGAGTATATTCCTGTTTCTGGTGATCTGAAGTCTGGAATTCCGGCAGACGTGCTAATGCCTGCACCGGTCTAGCTAACTTAGCATGATTCCTTCCCCCTTTTCAAGTTTGCATCTACTTACCAGGACAACTATTTTTCGAATATCCTTCTCGAGAATGTATTTGGCAACAGACTCGAGGGTACGACTCTCGAGTGTTATGGGTGATACACTATCGTCTATCGGAGTAGACGCTTCGTTACCCATCCTGCCCCGCGGCGATCAGTGCCGAAAAGTTTTATTCCAAAAATGCTTAAATGTCGAGCAGATGTAGGGTGCGAAGAAGTCCTCGACATAAGAGCATTGAAGTCCTTGAGAAATTAGAAGAAAGAAAACACGGCTGAAATGGATTAAATATTCAACCTCTGAAAAACATCAGCTAGTTACCTCAGAGCCTCAGACTGACAGACTCTGATTAGGAGTTCGCTAGTCCCAGTCCGGACTAGCTGCGGCAAGATGGTAGCCTCTCCCGCCTTCGCTGCCTCAATACGTACTTATTTCTCTGTACGTACTCTTTCTTTAATATCGATACTTATGCTTAAAAATTAAAATAAAAATAAAGATCATAGCAATACATTTAAAGAAAAAAAATAAACAAAAAAGAAGAGAAAATGTGTGTCCAAAGATTCATCTGGGATTTAGTGCAGCAAATCACGGCGTGAAATGGTAAAAGGCAATTTCAGGATTCGTTAACTTGACTGCCATCCCAAGTGGAGCTGCCCTTAAACTGACCTATAACCCCATTTACATCGTAGTTTCGACTCCCGCCCTGAGCCATTCTTTTCTCTTTCGTAGGCAACATTGGATAGACTTACAAGACAAGCTCGTTGAAAGCCTGAATGACATTCTCTCCTTGTCTTCGTTGAGAAGGACAATACTTTCCAATCGTACATAGTAAGAGTCAAGGAATGGACTTTACTTTGCCTGGTGTACCTGACTCACCACTGAACCTAATTGTTAAGGGGATTAGAGCTAGCTAGTTCTGCCGCCTCAGAATACCCAGTGATTATGGTTTAGGCACCCATCAGAAAAAGACTTTTGACTTAAGCAAGATGGTCCGTAATACGGGTGGCCAAAACTCATGATGACAGCCGAAAAGGCATCTTGGGGCTATTTGCCCGCCGAGATTTGGCTTATGATCTTGGAGGACTTGCTACAGGACGGTTGTAGCTGGCCTGTTTCGCCACGGTCTCACGAGAATGGCAGACAACCATCGAGGGGCACAACTTTGCCCGAATCAAGCTGACATCGTCACACCTTGCCGATTTTGGGCCGATTATTCATCGTAACCGAGCTCTCATAGGCAATATATGGCTTTGCTTGGAACTCCAAGAGTACGATTGCACAAAGTGTGCACGAACACAAATCTGAAGGAATCGGGGCTCAGCAAAAACGACAATATCCTGATTTTTACGGCATTTCAGAATCTATTTTCGACTCTCAGCACGTGGGAACCAAACGACAACTTGCTACTCGATATCAGTGTTCACTCCCCCCAACGATTCGGAGCACTGGTTCAAATATTTGACCTTTAGGCTTGATATCCCTCCCGACGAGTGGGAGCAAAGTTGATGTAAAGAGCAGCCGACGCCGGTCAAGTTTGACGATTATCAGCGCGGCTGGAAGGCTGGTATTCAAGATTTACCTTTGTTTTGGTTGGTTTTCATCAGCGTTTTTCATGAAATCGGGAACGGAGGTCTGTTCATCAATGAGGAACAGGAAAAACACTGGTGGCAGCAACTACCATTAGTCCCGGCAGTAATAGGTGTGCTACTGCGTCAACAGAACCGCCGGCAATGGAAGCCGACCACGCTGGAACAGATGTTTTCCCGCCTTCCTAGGCTCCAGGGAATCCATCATGAGCCTTGGGCATGGAGAGACCGGTATAATCATGTGCAGCTTTTAAAGATCAATGTGAGTATTGCTCCGTCGGCTCGTGGTCTTGCGTAATCTATATTTTCGTTTTTGTCTCGCTGACCACTGAGTGTCTTCAATATAGCATTCCGCTCCCTTTTTGAATCGCTCGCTTCTCACCAACTACGGGGACTCGTACTCTTTGAAAACTTCAATCAAAAATACCAGCTTTATTTTGGGGGTGCCGATCCTATTTGAAACCTGACATCCAATGTTATCCGGGCGGTCGCCAGCGCCAGTCTCGAGCTTGAGCACCTCTCGGCATCGTTTATGGTGGATGCTAGCCTTTCTTCCATGCTCGTGAGCCGTCCTGGAAGTGGCCCAACTTGACTTCGCTTGCGCTGACTTCACGACTGTCCGCGCCCGATGCGAACCCGGCCGAGATCGACAACATGTTCCTAGCAGCAGCGGCGGCAGCCATGAAAATGCCAAAACTTGACACAATGGAGATATGGAATGGTCAAGTGGGGTTGGCGATGCTCTTCAGATGCCAGCCAGACCGGAAAGCGGGACCCGCTGTGATAGACTGGAAAGGAACATGGGATTTCGCACTGCGATCTTCGGTAATCCAAGTTTGGGAGGCTGTTACACTAGAGCATCGCAGTCAGGGACTCGTTATTGTCAAAGAGTCACTGGATGCTGCTGTTGTCAGGAATCACGGTGATGCAATCCAACATTTGAAGCTTTTGACAGCGGTCATTCGGTCTGTTTCGTTGTGGCAGATTCAGATGGAGCATATGGTTCGTGAAGGTCTCGTGGGGCCATTCAGCTCTGTTAGTTAGAAATAACCTCAGATTACTTTTGAAATGAAAAACGAAGTACGTACATCGATGTCCGTGAATAATTCAAGAGGAAGGGGCAAGTGGGGGGGATTAGGGCTGCTGACCGCCTTGGCATCCACCAATGATCTGTGGTGGGCCTTCAATTGCGTTTGGTGTACCTGGCCTGTCCACATCAACAAAACAGAGATGACAGTAGATCTGTCATCCCACGAACGTGCAATTGCAGGAAATGTCCAAAGCCAAACCCAAGGGCTCTGGCATCAATGGCCACAAAAGATCACACACCATGACAGCTCCCCCGTCCACACCACCCGACATTTTCAACGCCAATTCCGTATCGGAGATCAAAGCGACCCTTCTACACCTCCACGACCAGGAGGCCGCCGTCACCGCTCGACTAGATGCTCTCGTTGCGTCGCAGAAGGATTTTTCACGAGAGCTCGGACGGTTGGATTTATTACGTGCACATCTAGGCTCGCAGGTCAACACCGCTAGAAACATCAGCCATGGCATGCTCTCCCCTGCCGCGGCAACTGCCGAACGCATTTCAGGAGCAGTACGACGACTGGACTTGGAACAAGCCCGAGTGAAAGCGACTTTAGAAGTAGTCGAGCAAGTCGCCGAACTCAAAGCATGTGTACTAGGTGTCAATGGTTCGATGGAAGGTCCTCAAGACTGGGAGATGGCAGCTAGTTATCTGAACCGAGCATCGAAAATTCCACCGGAGGTGATCAATGGTGCATTCGCAGCACAAATTGTCCCGACTGCTGAAGTACCTGATCCGCCAAGCGTTACCTTGCACAATGCCGCCGAGTCTCTATGTGGTTTGTTCTTGAGGGAGTTTGACAAGGCCGTCAAGGAGAATAATGGGGCTAAAATTACTCGGTTTTTCAAGTTGTTTCCTCTTATCGGTCGGTCTGAAGTAGGCTTGGATGTTTATGGGCGATATGTCTGTCAGGGTGTCGCATCACGAGCTCGATCAAATCTGAGTGCTACTCCAGGAGATTCGCAAAAGAAAGACGGGTATTTCTATGCGAGTGCACTTACGAAACTATTTGAACATATTGCTCAGATTATCGACGGACATGGTGCGTTGGTCGAACGCCATTATGGTTCTGGCAAGATGACACGCGTCATTGAGAGATTACAGGTTGAGGCCGATGTCCAGGGTGGTATCATTATTGATACGTGGAGTGATGAAAGAAATGTGGATCGGAAGTTGACAGATATCAAATCTTACGCATTTACGTTCCTGGTTCAGAGTTTCCTACCGGCTCAGCGAGCGACAGGGACCCCGCGAACGGGCTCTCCCGCCAACAGAGAAGGACTCCAGGACGGTGAAGATGAAGGTGTGGATATGATAGAAATAGATGCAATCCTCAACGAACTAGGAGTGATGCTTGGAAGATGGTCGCTTTATTGTCGATTTGTCGGCGACAGTTGCAGGGTAAGTCACCCATTGATCGGGGATGAAGACATACTAAAAGTCTACTTTAGCCAGTCGAGAACGGCACAGAGGTGCCATTAATGCTGCCGGAATTCTTGTTAGAGTCTACTCTCTCGAAAAAGATAGCAAACCGAATGATTGGGCCTTTCAACACGATGACTACGTTTTTTCTTCGCCGTTCTGTCGAAAAAGCATTTCAATTAGACGAACAACCTTCTGGCTTGACACTGAACCTACAACGGCCACTCAGCTCAGAGCCGCCTCATATCACGTCGGCCGTCGACGACATCATGTACATTGTCAACAAGGTTCTTCGACAATCTCTTGCAACTTCCCAGAAACAAGTCGTGACGAATGTAGTGCCGACGTTGTCAAGAGTGCTTGGAGCCGATTTTATCGGTATGATTCAACGCAAAATGCGTGATGAATGCTACCCGCGACCTCCAGTACAGGGAGCCCAGCCTGCCGAGCAGACTGTGATACAGTTTTTAGTGTTGATTAACAATTTAGATGTTGCCGTTGACTACATTCGGAGGATTGTAAAAGATCACGTTGAGATCAAAAAGGCCGACGGAAAGGCGGAAGAGGGGAAGAATGGTACCGAAGACGCAGGTAATGGATTAGCAGCCATGTACCCTCTTGGAGACGACTCTGCAGTCGTTGCGCAAGCCCTGCAATCTTTGTCAACATCGTTCGAATCAAAGGCAAACGACTTGGTATCGGACGGTATCCAAGTTGTTTTTAATAATGTGATGAAGGCACGCCTACGACCAATCTTGGCAGAGTCATTCCGCGATATCGAGTATCAGCCGCGAGACCATAATGACCCGACGACCAGCACGTATCAAAACTACGAGGATGAGGATGAGGAAGATGATGAGCTCCGTCGGGCCGAAATGGTGCGGCCCCGATTTGCGGCGGCATGGAAGGAGCTGGTGTTACCCATCTCACGGATCCTAACGGCAACGGCATTTGATCGTCTCCTGACAATCACGGTGACATACTTAGCACGCTTGCTAGAAAAAAGATTATGGTCATATCACGGACGGGTCAACGGGCTTGGAGCGATTCGTCTAGAACGCGATGTCTCGGGTATTGTGAACACGGTGGTGGAAGTCGGCAGCAGTCATGGGGCACCGGCTCGGTATCGACACCGGGAGACATTCACGCGTTGTGTACAGATTACCATGATTATGGCGATGGATGAGGACGAGTGGGATGATGTCATGGGTGGCGGTGAAACGGCTGATGTGGTGGACAGGCTGAGTGTTGAGGAGCGAGCACGGGCACGCTCGATGATGCGGTAATCAGTCAGGAAACACCCATAATCAGCGACCACCGTGGTCGCTGGTTACACATAAATTATACATATATGTATACTGTACAGTGTACGTGGAAATAGGTCAATATATGTGAACATATCATGCTCGAATCCTCGAGTCGTCCCATGTTATATAGTGCTCCGTACAGACAGGCTGGTGTGACAGAGCTGAACCGAATCATCACAAACCATTACACAAGATAACGCCGTGTTCCTTGAATATGTATCTACTCCGTAGTTGTACAAACATGCCGCTATACATGTCGCTCTCCAGGTACGTACTTATCTGTTAACAAGTGACATCACAAGTCAGTACCTGCACACCAAACGTGATCTTACATGGACACATGGCTACTTGCATACAAAACAATGCAAACAATCGATCACGTGACACAGCAATCAACCTCAATTCCGATGAGACAGCGAAATTCGTAATAGCAACCGCGGCCAGCCAATCATCTTCTCTGCATAACAAATCGCAGCAAAGATAAAATCATCGCCCGAAACAGCCAAAACAGCTTATCTACAGCCAATCAGCGCCCCGTGGAGATTAAAGCGCGCACTAGAACGGCTTGAGGCGATCGGAAACCTGCACTAGACCCTGATTGAGCCTAGACAGACTCCACCAATACCCATCCGCTAAGAATTAGGATTCACGCTAGTCGGGGCTTTATCTCTGACCAATCAGAGAGGAAAGTGGTTGATAATGTGTATTGTAAGTTATGTAACTTTTGTTTCGACTCTTTCGAGCAGGAAACGGGCTTCCTAGGAGGCTGTAAACATGTGTAAACATATTGTACATCTCCACGGAGCACTCCGTGGAGAGGAAATACACACGAAGGATGGACGCTCCAGGTACAATTCGTTACACTGCGGAATACACGGTCCAGCCTGTACCTGAGATAAGCAGTCGACGACTCGTTATCAACGAGATAGACCATTAATCTATACTAACCTCTAGGTATGATAGTGATAGATAAGTAGAAAGCAAACAGGTTACACGTATATAGGTATAGATAGCCCGCTATAAGCGCGAGGAGATCCATTATCTTTTTTTCTTGTTGCTTCCCTGTTCTGTGCCACAGTGTTGTCAGTCAGCCTCTGACGGAGATATCATGATGATCTGGTGTCCATACTCGCCGGCTTGCTTGGCGCGACGGCCATACCAGCCTGGAAGGGAAAGATGATGTATCACTATGAGTGCGTACGTACTAACTATCGAACACTATCAGTACTCCAAGTAGTAGTTACTTGACTACTGGTTAATGTTTAGTATTTACTGATGTATGCGCAGATCGACACGCGACTTGGCCGGTTCCGCAGTCCGATTGCCCTCCGGTCGTTATCCTTATTGCCACTCACCACGACCTGTTCGTTCTGTCTGCAGTCAACGTGATGACGATTTCACTTGCGTCTCAGCAACCATAATTCTCCGCTCTGCTTCATTTGACAGTACATTGAATTGTTTAACCAATTCAATCCATTTTAATCCATTCAATTGAACGGAGTAGCTGCCATCGGACTACCCCCGTGTTGCTTCCTGACAGCTTCTTCACTCCGTGGAGTTCTTTTTCAGAGTTATGCGCCTTCGCCGCCGCCTGAAACTCACGGACGACGCTTGACCCGAACAAACCGTTTCTCTGATTATTTCCTCGCAACCATCCTCGTCCGGGCTAGTTTCCTTGCTCCAGAAATAATTCTGATTGCAAACCACAACTACAAATCAGTCGAGTCCTGAGTACAATCAACACCCTGAAACAAGCTGAATCTCGTTATCTCTCCTCTTTATTTACTTCTTCCTTCCTGCTGGTCGCCATTGCCGCCTCTTACCTGGGAACTCCCCCGATTTGCCCCGGTCCACCACTGCCTGGCGAGTACCGGTACCTGCGATACGGGATCATACAATACGAGAAACAAATACATTATATACACTCGTCTCTCCACCCTTCAACTCTCCCAATTTCCCATTCTTCTCTTCTATTTCTTTTCCATCATCTTGGCTGGCTTGGCTCCTGCGACCATTCTCCATCTTCGCACCTCTCCAGATATCTGGAGGTGAGGTTGACAAGCAATTCTTCACTATCCCACTTTCTTTTTTTTCTTCTTTCTTTCATTCTTGCTACTTGCCCTTTCCGCCAATCCGTAATCGGCCCACTTCTACAACTCGCAATATTTATTTTCTCGATAAGCAACAATGTCGTCCGCTACAGAGGCGCCTTATGCGCCTGATTATGCCTCCTACAACTGGACGGGCGCTCCAGCTGATTACAGTCTTACGACCAATACAGATCTAGGTGGTGATTCACGTATGTTTCCATCAGTCGCGTGAGCAGCAAGAACAACTACCTAATATTTGTTTGTATAGGACTCGAAAATCTGAATAAATGGTACCAATCCGGTGACCAGGCCTATATCATCGTCGCATCCGCCATGGTCATGGTCATGGTCCCTGGTCTGGGTTTCCTTTACTCCGGTCTCGCCCGCCGCAAGTCCGCGCTCAGCATGATTTGGGCTTGTATGGGTTCCTTTTCGGTCATTACCTTCCAGTGGTATTTCTGGGGTTATTCGTTGGCTTTCTCTCCGTCCGCAACAAATGGCTATATTGGTGATTTGAAGAATTTCGGTTTGATGAATTTGTTGGGTGCGCCGAGTCCTGGTTCGCCATTAGTGCCGGGATTGCTGTATGCTTTTTACCAGGTATGACTTTTCTCCAGCTGATTAGATTATGGCAGGATCTAATTTGTATAGATGCAATTCTGCGCTGTTACCGCTGCCATCGTCATGGGCGCCGTTGCCGAGCGTGGTCGTCTTCTACCTGCCATGGTCTTTACCTTCATCTGGGCCACTATCGTATACTGCCCTCTCGCCTGCTGGGCTTGGAACGTCAATGGATGGGGATACAAATACGGAGTGATGGATTACGCCGGTGGCGGTCCTGTCGAAATCGGATCTGGTCTCTCAGCACTCGCATACTCGATGGTTCTCGGTCGTCGTCAAGAAAGAATGATGCTCAACTTCCGCCCCCACAACGTTTCTTTGATTCTGCTAGGAACTGCTTTCCTCTGGTTCGGCTGGCTTGGTTTCAACGGTGGTTCTGCTTTCGGTGCCAACTTGCGCGCTACAATGGCTTGCTGGAACTCCAACATTGCCGCCAGCTTCGCTGCTATTGCTTGGGTTCTTCTCGATTTCCGCCTGGCCAGAAAGTGGTCTATGGTTGGCTGGTGTTCCGGAACCATCTCCGGCTTGGTTGCTGCGACTCCGGCATCTGGTTTCATTACGCCTTGGGCCAGTGTCATTCTGGGAATCGTCACTGGCATTGTTTGCAACTATGCTACCAAGGGTTAGTCTATAACATTAATCGTCTATTCAATATACTAACGTTTTGTAGTGAAATACTGGATCAAGATTGACGACTCTATGGACGTGTTCGCTGAGCACGGTGTTGCTGGAATCATTGGTCTTGTCTTCAACGCTCTTTTCGCGTCCGACGACATTATCGGTCTTGACGGTGTCAACACCGGCTCGACAAACCCTACCACCGGAACAGCGCAAGGCGGCTGGATCATTCACAACTACCGTCAGCTCTATATTCAGATTGCGTACATTGTCGCAGCCTGCGCATACGCATTTGTTGTGTCTGCGATTATTGCATACCTTATCAACCTCACACCCGGTCTTCACCTCCGCGCCTCTGAAGAAGCCGAATTGCTCGGTATGGACGATGACCAGCTTGGTGAATTCGCATACGACTATGTCGAGGTCCGACGAGACTACCTTGCATGGACCCCACAAAAGGCAGCTCAACTCGAAGACGGCCATGAAATCCCTCATGCCGACCGATACGGCATTGAGGCTCACAGCACTATGATCGAAGGCCACACACCCGAAGACAAGCGCAGTGAAGATATCGAGGCCCAGGACTCGGCCGTCCCTGTGTCATCAGACCACCACCATCACACCATGACAACATCATCACAACTACCACCTGCGCCACGACAAGTTGCCGAGCAGAACCCACCCGACACCGGGCGAGCTGTGATTGATGAAGAAAAGGCTGCATAGATTGTTTTCTTTCCCATCACAAAAGACTTATATCTTTTACATGCATACACTGTTTTCTTTCCAGTTTACTTCTTTTGGTATCATCGATCATACAAGGCGTTGAGAATCGTCGGTCGGGAGTTTGCAGTTTTACCATTTTGTGTCGATACATATACCCTTTTTTTTCTTTCTTCTGTCTAACCTACTTTGTGTTGTTATCTTATTTACCGCTGTACAACCTCGTGTGACATAAATCATATATATACTATTCGATTCTTGTATCTGATTCTGCCTTTTTCTATTTCGCCGGGGAGAAAAGTTGCAGCGTGCACAAAAGTAGAACACTGTTTGTTTTAGCTTGATGCTGATGAATTTGGACCGTCGTTTTTTGCTTGGGTAGAGCTATTTCAATGCCAAATTAGTATACAACAATAAGTTGTTCCTCTCTAGTTAGGGCTAACCAACCAACCCAACCCTACTTTTTATACACATTCTATATACAACAACTCCCAACCAAATATCCAAACATATATTCTACATGAAGATATAAAAGGAAATGATGGTCAAGCATATTTACTAATAGCATCCAAATACGCCCGCCCACTCTCCGTCAACTCCCCATCCTTCACAGGTGGCCATGTATCGCCCAACCCAGCACCGGACGAGTACGCATATGCGTAGACCCTATCGTCGTTTTGGAGGAGATCGACGATGTCGGCGATGAATTGGTTGATTTAGGACTGGTTTTCGCAGGGTGTGAAGCCTTCTGATGCTATTCGACGTTAGTTCAGGTTTTATCAAAGAGGGTGGTTGGTAAGAGGGGAATGGACTGTCTACGCAGGCGAATTCAGTTACCCAGATGGGTTTGTTGCCGTAGGTATCCCAGTAGTAATCCTACATACACGAGATCAGTAGACATTTTCAAAGGTAGATGGAGGGAGGGACGTACGAGATCCTTGTTGACGACATCCATGCTAATCGTGTTGATGTGAATAGCCGTAAAGTCCCAGGATGTCGTGATATCCTCTTCGAAGGGTGTTAACCAATCTTCATCTGACTGCTCTATACCTCTTTCAGCATTTTCCTCAAGTTGATCAAAGGGGTGGGAAGGTGGACATACTACACATAGACGGACTCCCCAACAAACTCCCTCTCCTTGCATGGCGCAACAACCCCATTCCACACCTCCGCCCCTTTATCAGATTCAATAGCCGCCGAATTCGGCGGCGAACAATCCGGCTCTTCGAAACCCAGGATGTATTGCGGTGTAGAGGTCAGGTTTAGGAATTCGTGGTATCGTAGTGCGTCTCCGTGACTTACGGTGCCGGCGCCCCAGAGCATCGCTACGGGGATGGGGGTACCGGTGTTGTCGGGGTAGTTTTGCAGAAGCACGGGGGTCCAGTCGTACCACCAGCCGATGTGGTTGGACCAGAAGGGGTAGGCGTCGGCGCCGGCGCTGCCGGCTTTGATGCCGTTGGGTGTTAAGGAGGAGGAGGAGGTGGTGGTGCTGTTGAAGGCTCGGGTGGTGGTGGTGGAGGTGGATGTTGAGGTGTGTGTACTTGAGGGAGAGGTTGTGCTGCTCCCCAGAGCGTCGGCGATGGCGAGCGAGGCTACGCTATTGGTATCAGAGTCGATGCTGACGGGTGCGGGTGAAGCGCTACTACCTTCAGTAGAAACAGAAGGCTCTGATGGAGACGAAGTTGGTGATACTTCTATAGTAGCATCAACGCCAGGGGTGACGGTAATCGTAGTAGTGATGGTAGTCACATCAGTGACACTAGCTGTAGTAGTCGTCGTAGTACCATACTGCTCTAAAGACGGTCTTTTATCAAAATGGGCATGCTGACCTGTTCATACTCTGCGTCAGTCAAGTATATCTAGGTAGCCATAGATGGAAGTGCATACTCCATGTTGATGACGGGCCGCAGAGGCCGTTTGAAGACCACATGCAGCGGCTAATACCAGCCCTGCAGCAAGATTCTGAGATTTCATATTTCTCTCTGTCTACGTTTCTATGGATTTAACAAAAACCGCACTTGGAGTATACCGGCTGACTCACCCTCTTATACTCGACTCGACTCTCCTCGGCGCCTACGTGACTAACCCCCTCTTGCTTCACGAACCCTGCTTTTCCAAAGAAAAATAAAGGTTCTTACTCCAATCCGATTAGTTAGCCGCATTTATTTCGTTTCTAGCCCGTACATTAAGCTAACTTGTAAGCAGGTACTATATTGTTCGACAAAGCAACACCGATTTCTGGGAGAGGTTGCTCCCGATGGGGTCATCCATCTAATGGGTTTCGGGTTAGATTAATGACCAGGGTGGCCGTGGTTCGTCCAGTGTATAACTGACTACTAGTCACTAGTGATGTATGGTTCTCATTGTTCATTGGGAAGTTTGATGATCCTTCTTTTCAATGTTCCGTCGGCTGAAACGAAACTACGTACTTATGTCAAGCGGCTATGTATGTGGTTGTCCTTGGGCGGGAGGTTTAATATTTGTCGGGCTAGTGTTCCAAGCCCTAAGTCGCGCCTGGCCGTGTTAAGAGATCTATTCGATTGTTCCTAACTACGACTGGTGCTAATTTAATAAAATTATTATAATATCGACTTCTTTGTATCAGCCAAGTCATATCCACTATGTCGTACACAAGTAATTAGAAGAATATTCCATTTTTGTTTGATCTGATCAATTGAGAAATTAGCGACGAACCATGAAATGCTGAAACATCCTAATAATTGCCGTGGCACCAGTCACGACCCGGCTTTGTCGGGTCTTTGTTTGGCTTATCGCTGGTAATTAAATATGTACATCGGTTTAGTGGATTCTTGTTTGACGTGTTTATTTTCTTGAGATCCGAGTAACGTCTACTAGGGCTCGAGGTATTTGGAGGATTGGGTGTCGATATCTCTAATGGCGTACCTAGGTAGGTAGATGTTCTATGTTAGCGGTGACAGATTACAACAGTCGCAGATTTAAGAGGATAATGTTCTATCATATCAAGCCTAGTCATCCATAAATAATAGATACATGATAATAATGCAAACAATAACAGGAAAAAAAATATACGTGACTCGGCCAGGGTGCAAATCACACATTAGAACTATACATCGCCCCAGGACCTCCTCTCTTAATCGTTTTATAATACTTCCTAAATTCATCAGCCCAAAACACGGAGCTCGCCAAGGCAACCAACTTTAACAAGTCAGACAGCTTTAGAGCTTCTGTTTGGAAGATCGCTTGTAGGAATGGAATGTAGATCACACTCAATTGTCCGATTATCGATCCGACGACAGCGTAGTTGAACATCTTGTTGCCTGTGAGAGGCATTTCGCCTCTCAGCACCGACTTGCTTTCGCTTCGACAGGTAAGTGCGTTGAACATGTCGAAGAACACAAAGCAAGTGAATGTCATGGTTGTGTCATGGTTGGTGACCACACGAGACATGTGGCCAGGGTTGAGTTCGTCGTCGATATCACCCATCTCGTGCACGTAGATAATCAACGTGCCGAGCATGATAAGAGCAGCTTGAGTGAGGACGCGCTGAATGAGAGGTCGGGTAAGCACTCGTGCATGCTTTGGTCGTGGCGGGCTGTTCATAACCGCTGGATCAACTGGCTCAACTCCCAAAGATTGAGCCGGTGGTCCATCCATGATAATGTTGATCCAAAGAATTTGCATCGCATTCAATGGGTTATGAAATCCCAAAATTGTGCTCAAAAGTACCAGACCCAGAGCAGCTACGCTGGTGCTGAGTTGGAATGTAATGAAATTCTGAATGTTGTAGAAAATTCCCTTACCCTGCTCAATCGCGCGGAGAATCGTCGAAAAGTCATCATCCGTAAGAATCATATCTGCAGCCTCTTTGGCTACGTCTGTGCCTAGCTTGCCCATTGCAATTCCGATGTCTGCCCGTTTTAGTGCCGGCGCATCATTCACACCATCTCCTGTCATCGCTACCACATCGCCTCGGGCTTGTAGAGCTCGCACAATCTTGTGCTTATGTTCAGGAGTGGTGCGCGCAAAGATGCTTGTTGTCGCTATTGCATGTGATAGTTCGGCCGTGCTCATGTGATCGATCTGGTCTCCTCGCAGAACCGCCCTGCTTCCTGCAGTGTCATTGACGACTATTCCAAGTTGACGCGCAATTGCCACTGCGGTGGTTTCAGCATCTCCTGTAATCATAATCACCCGGACTTGCCCAGACATGAGTCTGCTTATGGACTTGCGAACGTCCTTGCGTGGGGGGTCATTCATTCCCACCAGTCCAGCAAACACAAGCCCATTGAACTGCTCGTCGTGGTTATCAGCAGGTTGATCAATCTTTGGTGATGGGGTCGCACTGCGGCTGCCTCCTATTCGTCTGAAATGTCTGCCTGGTTCTCTGACCGGTCCACTGGCGAAAGCTATAACTCGGAGTCCTTCTGATGCCATTTTCTCGGCGGCGTCCCGTGCAGCTTTGCGCCTCGGTTCGTCCAGTATCACCTCTCGGCCATCCTTGGTTAGGTACGTGTCACATCTGGCCAGCACCTGTTCCAAAGCACCCTTAATGTACGCCACCCTACTATCTCCTCCACCAATCACAACACCCATCCACTTTTTCTCTGAGCTGAAAGGCGTCTCTGCAACACGATTGCTTATTTGATCACGAATATCATCCTCGCCGTAGGCATCAAGAAGATCAAGCACCGCAACATCGGTCGGCTGTCCAACCCATCGGCTTTGGCTGTGGCTAGACGAGCTGTCCATAGTAGACGATAGAACAGCAGCAGAAGCTGCGCTGGCAGGCGAATCAGCATGTGCTCGAGACAATCGCGCATTGTTAGCTATATTTCCAATGCGCAACATCTTTCGCACAACGGGTTCAGGTGTCAATGAGACTGCCTCTCTAACCTCAAACGGCTCTGGACGGTCATGATGCCACAGCTTTGTAACTGTCATGTGGCTCATAGTCAACGTGCCTGTCTTGTCGCTGCAAATAACGTTCACGGAGCCCAACGTCTCTACACTTGGCAGTCTCCTCATGATTGCGCCTCTATTGGCCATTCGCAAAACTCCAAGTGCAAGCGTCACTGTGACAATGATGGGAAGACCTTCCGGAATGGCTGCAACAGCTAGCGATACTCCAATGGTGAACATTTCCAAAATCTTTCGCCCTTGAATGAGCCCGATAATCACAATCAAACCAATGACACCAAAAGAAACATAGCTCAACTCTTGTCCTAGTCGATCCATAGACAATTGAAGCGGCGTTCTGGGACTTTCGATCTCCTGTAACGAAGCTGATATTCTGCCGAATTCTGTGTTGGCTCCTGTTGCGATCACAATACCCTGACCGTATCCAGACCGTACCAAGGTTCCCATAAAAGCAATGTTGTGTTGTTCGCTCAGCCGGACATGTCGTTCACCAAGTCCCGAATTAGGCAAGTGACCGAATGGAGAATTGGAGTCTTCCTGTTTGATCGGGATGGCAGTATCTCGTAGTACTTCCGCATATTTGTGAACCGGTTCATTCTCTCCTGTCAAATTAGACTCGTCAATAGACAAGTCAGTAGCTGACGTGATACGGATGTCGGCAGCAATGCGATCGCCTGTTGTGAAGAGAACCAAATCACCCGGAACGAGTTTTCCTGCTATTATCGTACTGGAAGCCTTGAGAGCGTTGGTAATCGGAGCCGGGGCATCTGCGTGTATCATTTGCACATCTGCATCAATTGCACCGTTACGCGGGCCTCCTTGATCAACACCGCCATTCGCAGTAACGTCTCGAATGAGATGTGCATAATGAGGAACAAGCTGATTCAATGCCTCCAATGACTTTTCGGAACGATACTCCTGTACGAATCCGACACTGACCACGATGGTGACTGCAAGTGTGATACTGACCGCATCGTCGAAATTTCCCATGAAAAATGATATCCCGGCAGACGCAAGCAGCAGCAAGATCAAGGTTTCTTTGAACTGTTTAAGAAATCGAAGCCATAAAGGCTCGGGGTCTTCGCGAGGCAATTCGTTGGGTCCATCTCGGTGCAAGCGAATCTCGGCTTCGGCTGGAGATAATCCGTGAGTTAGGGAGGTGTTCAGGCTGTCGGCGACCTGTTGAGGATGTAGGAAAGCATAGGATGAAGTTATAGACTAAGAAAGCTCGATTAGATTATATGTATCGAGGGGGGCAGTGGTAGTGGTAGATGACTCACGGAAGACTCCTGTGACTTCGTTTTGGGAAGGTAAGGAGACTGAGACCGGGATTCTTGCACATTATATAACGGCAGTGAAGGACTCGACGACGGCGACATTTATTCACACGCTCTAGGAGACCCCGGAGCTGTCAATTCAAATTTTATGCTAAAACATACCGTCGTGAAAGGGAATAGGGCTGAAAATGATGGCCGTAGACAAAACAGAAGATGCAAGCTGGCGCCAGTAGCTCGGAATCTATACCAACGAATAACCACCTCAGGAAGAAGTGGGATAACACCGGAACGTTTCTCGTAAATGCATATACTGAAAGGAAAGGAGAGGAAAGCGGTTAATCGTGATTCCTTCAGATTGAAAGCAAGCCAAGTAGTTCGTTGGAAAAGTTGCATACAAGGAAGGATGCTGCGGATTAGCGTGTACACGCATGCCGAGTATGAGGCTAGCTTGTGATTGGCTGGGATAATTGTTCTGGAAAGACAGGTCACATGATTGTTGATGCCAGAAAGACCAGGCAGCAAGACAAAACGTAGCGGCCAATGACAGCTCGGCGTATTTGACAGTGGATCTGGTCGGTGAGCCAATCATATGAAGTAGATCAGTGCTAGCGCCGTTGCCTGATGGCCGCTCACGTGACCCCAGCCACACCTTCCCATGCCACGGTTTTGTGGTGAAGTGACGGGACGGAAAGAAGAGGCTGGGCAAGTTCCTTCCTTTCTGCCAACGCGACCCGGCCCCTCGCAACTTCCCTTCCTGTTTTGCTTCTTCCTTTTCCATCTCAGACCTCATCCCCACCCGTTTACTCTCCCTCTCCTGTGCTCCCACTACTATACCTTGCTTTGATTGTTTTTGGATTCTCCGTCTATCGCGTTATTTTGCTTGTTTAAAGCCATCGTCGGCCGCTTACGTGGTCTGTCGCGAAATCAGGCGGTGGTGTTTGGATAGGCGCGTCATTGGTTCGCCTGTAGGCCAGTGGTTTGGTTGCCTGTTACCACCGAGCATCCTGTTCCTATATTGAAGGGCGGGTTGTATAGTTTCTAAGTCATCTAGCCATACGCCTATACAGACGCGATGTTTTATTCAGAGACGCTTCTCTCAAAGACCGGGCCTTTGGCTCGCGTCTGGCTCTCCGCCAATTTGGAGCGCAAACTTTCCAAGTCACACATTCTCCAGTCGAATATCGAAAGCAGTGTCAATGCTATTGTTGACCAAGGCCAAGCACCCATGGCTCTACGTCTGAGCGGTCAGCTTTTGCTTGGTGTCGTCCGAATCTACAGCCGTAAAGCGCGTTACCTATTGGACGACTGCAACGAAGCTTTGATGAAGATCAAGATGGTACTATCCTCCCTCTGATCCTCTGATCTCTTTACAAGAAAATCTCTAACAGTGTCCAGGCATTCCGACTTACCAACAACAATGATTTGCCCGCCAATGTTGCTCTACCACCCGGCGGTATCACTCTTCCCGATGTGCTTACAGAATCCGACTTGTTCATGAACCTGGATACCTCTTCTCTACTACTACCCTCTATCAACTTGGAGTCCGACAGCAAACGCCCCGGTACCATCGACTTTGGCAGCCAATTGTTACCCGACACACAACGCCTTGCATCCCAAGAGCCAGCACGCTTGGAAGATCACACTCTGCTGGACCTTGATCTCGGCGAGGATGACGCCCCTCTCGATCACGACATTAGCATTGAAGTTGGTCGAGACGCCCCTCTTATGCGACCTGTTGAAGAGGATCTGTTCAGTGAAGAAGGAAAACTCAACGACGTCGACTTGAACCTTGACCTTGGTGAGGACGATGCTCCGTTGGGAGACATGGACATTGGAGAAGATAGCCGGGACAACGTAGACCAGTTCCTGATGCCCGACGACCCTATGGACTTGGGCGAAGGCGAATTTAATGCTCCAGTCGACGCCGAGGCCGAAGCACGATCACCGCAACCATCAGTTGACCGATTCGCCTCTCCACAAGCCGACGCCGTGGCCGGTGAAGACGAAGCCGTTGCGGAGGAACATGATGCTGCACAGGAAACACAGCGTGCCAAGCGACGAAAGATTATTGGCCATGACGTGGATACCCAGTTGAGCTCGGCTGCTATCAAAAAGCATCAAGAAGAGCATGACGATATTCTCAAGCCTGTTTCATTCTTGCCTCGTGATCCGGTTCTTCTAACACTTATGCAAATGCAAAAGAATGGCGACTTCGTGTCTAGTGTGCTTGGACAGGAACGTGGCCGTGGCTGGGCACCTGAACTCCGTGACATGCTTTCTTTTGAGACTGTTCGCAAAGCTGGTGAACTCAAGCGCAAGCGCGATAGTGGTGTTTCTGATATGGAAATCGACGAGGCAAATGTTCCCGCTTTGGACCTTGGAGAAGATGAATCCGCTCTCAACCTCGACGAAGGCATCGGTCTTGACACCACTCTTCAGCAGGATCAGATTGAGTTTGGTGTCGATAACGAGGACCGACTTGGCAGTGACGATGAAGGATTACTTCCCGATGACTTTGACGACACCATCCACCCAACCGAGACCGGTCCAGTATCTCTAGGCACCCAGCATGCTGTTCATCTCCTTCGTGAACGCTTTGGAGGCTCTCAAGACGCAGAGCAGGCTACACCACAGAAGAAGGGCGTCTTGTTCCAGAGCTTGTGCCCAGAAAAGACCACGACGAAAGCCGATGCAACCAAGATGTTCTTTGAGACGCTCGTCCTTGCGACAAAGGATGCTATCAAAGTCGAGCAGAGCCACAACAATATCGGCGGTCCTCTCCGTATCAAGGCCAAGCGTGGACTTTGGGGTTCATGGGCAGAGACCGAGGCTGGCGGCGAGATAGCCGCTCAGCAAGAAGTCCAGGTCGCTGCTTAACCTCCTTCACAAGAGATAATCAAAATAAAAGCAACAACGGAACGGATGATACCGATGGCTGGTGTATGAGGCGTTACAATGGGTCTTGGTTATAACAGGTTGATTATTGAAGCGTGCCCGCGTTGTGTGTACAGATCTGGCTTTTGATCTTGGAATTGTTTGGCATTGCTTGAAAATTCTGGGTCGGCTTTTTCCCGGCGTATATCTTGACGATGGGTGTTTTGCTTCTATTGGGTTCGCTTCTTTGGACATTGATTAATTTTTTTCTGCTTGACTGTTTGACAGTTCGTGTTTGGATGTTATCTGGGTTTCTTGCTTGTTGAACTACCACGAATCAGTGAGTAGTCGTTGACTGTTGAATTAGGTGTTGAGTACCAATTGTATGTCTAGCTAGTAGATTCTAATGAAATTTCACAGCCACAGCTCAGCCTCGTATGACTTATGACTCCGTAGTAGCATTCAAGTTTGATAGAGGACTAGACATATCGTACAACCCCTGGTACAGTGCTTGACATGTTTCAGCCTCCCGTTCGCCAGATTCTCTACACCTGTCAACACACGTAATCCTCGTAAACCCAAGCAATTCCTGTCTGACCTGCGACGCTGTCAGGACGGGTTATGTGTCTCACCATGAAAATGCAGCCAATCAACTTGCATACACATTTCTCACGGAGTAACAGTATACCCTAATTCGTAGCAAGGCATCCATCTTGTAGGAAATTGTATCTGCTTTGGCTCGGCCTCGAGGGCGTTACGCAATGGGTCTAGAATGCGAAACTGTCCCAGTCGTGGGTTTGTATTGACGTGCCAGGCGAGTTGTCAATAATGTGATCCTTAAGGATTTTTATTTAGATATATATCGATTGTCCTCTGAATTTCTTCAAATGTTCTATTGACTTTATTCACATCTGAATTACTTTGTATATTCAACCAGGACGATTTACGACTCTTACGACATTTAGAATTTATTTTCATTATTCGACGATTTACAAACATAACGACGCTCTCTTTCGACTGCTGGAAAGTCACTCTTTTACAAACCTGACGATCTTTTCCGAACCAGCATCCATCGATCAGCGAGCAGGTCTCTCGCTACGAAAATACCTCCACATCTAAATAAACATGAGCGTAAACGGCACAATATCCCGCCTCCGCTTCGGCTGGATGAACATTCGCGACCGCCTCTCTAACGACACAACACAATCCTCACGAACTCCCTGGCTCTTCATCAAAACCGTTCTGCGCGGCATCACGGCCGTGCTGGCGCTGATATCGTTGTCGTTCTTTGCAGCTGCGATACCGCTGTGGAATCGGAATTTGGAGCATATCCATGGTCCGAATAAGGGCGATTGGCAGGATGGAATTCCTATTGCGCCTGTAAGATCTTTCTCCTCTTTTTCGTCTTCTGCAGGAATGAATGTTTTTTATGTTGATGAGTAATAGTTGGCGGTGGCATTTCTATACAACACCTCCACAAGCATATACGCCATGCGAACCGCCAAACGAGTCCCCTATATCCTCGAGCTGATAATCGACTTTTTGATCTGGGCCGCCCTCGTCCCTGCCCTGATATTCGCTACATGGGGCGGAGTTTTTAACGTCTGGCAAACAGCCACGACGACGATGGACCCCAATTCGTCGTCGGGCATGGTGGTGATGTGTGATGTATCGACCAACTTCTGGAGTAGAGAGTGTTTCCCGGATTTGTACCCTATGGGCTTGATTGAGATTGCCGCTATTGGGTTCGGGGTTCCTGTTTGGTGAGTTCTGTTCTTTTTGCCTATAGATGTAGAGGTTAGGAGAGAGAGCTAATGGAGTAGGATGTTTCACGTCTTCCTCTTCGTGCATGGGACAATCGAACGGTGTACGCGGGCTCAACGGACAAAGTCGCAAGCAACGGAAATGATCAAGAATCTCGAGGCAGATGGGAACAATGTCGGATGGAGGTCTGGCACAAACCCGGGATCGTATTTCTATACATAGATGTTTAATAAATTGAACTCTGGCCTTATTCTATTTGGCGGGATCAGCGCGATCCGCGCGGGCCGCTCCTTCGGCTTTACGCGTCGGATGTAGACAAGGGGGCTCGTTACTATGCAGGCCATGCTCTATCGGATTTAAAGTGGTGGATAAACGTATCTTTGCACGTGGGTTGTTGCTTTTTCTTATATCCATATATCCATATACTCCGTTGTTAGTTGCAAACAACCGTACGTATACGTCGACCGCTAACTCCGTAGATGTACTCTCTTCTTTTCAGCAGATACAAGGTCGATGCATCGGTTAACACGGCTGATCCATCGTGGACGGAGTAAAGTGGACTATCTCCGCCAGATCCACCAACACGGGCTTGAACACAAAAATTCTGGCTGAAGATTAATTGAATGAGAGCTGTTGATTGAGTCGAGACGTGCTTGAGTGACAAATCCGATTTTCTTGGGCCGGCTTCCCTGGTCCTTCCCGATAATTTTTTTCCTTCCCCGCAACGCCCGACTGGGTTTGCGCCTCATCTGGATTCAGAAGGATTATCGTCATCTCGTGTTCACCTTCACACCTCAATTTGTCAGCGCATCGAGATTGATCTTTTCAGGTTGATTATAAATACGACCTTGGTATACATTAAGGAGCTTGGCTGTCTAAGTTTCTAGCCAGGCAAGTCAAGTGACCTTGTTGTTGCGCTGGACAAATCTGTGTATAGATCGGTATCGCCACTTCACAATGGACGACAAACACGAAACAGACCGCCATTCCCTGTCGTCGACATCGTCGCGATCCATCGGAGAGCAAGATGGGACTATCTTCTCACCCATTGCAACTCCAACAACCCAGCAACACGCCCTGAACACGATCGAATTGCACAAAACGACCTCGAGAGCGTCGCGGGCTTCCACCAATATCAATCGCACATTGTCGCTGACGGATGGATATAGTATCAGCGTTCGAGGGGAAGAAGAGGATGAAGAGGAGGAAGAAATCGAACAAAGAAAGGAGGAAGGTGTACCTGTACCGGATGCGTCTGCCACCGAGCTTGTAGTGAAATGGGACGAGAATGATCCTGAGAACCCGAGGAATATGAGCTATGCCAGGAAATGGGTTATTGCGCTGGTTGTTTGTCTAGGCTCGGTTTGCGTGTAAGTTAACCTCCACCAGAATGAAAGCCAATTGACTGACGATAATAGGACATGCACATCCTCGGTGTATACAATGATTTACGGCCAAGTCACTGAAGAATTCGACTGCTCGAAAGAAGTCGCGACACTCGGTTTGACCACGTTCATCTTCGGTCTCGGCGTTGGTCCGATGTTTCTCGCCCCATTGTCAGAGTTTTATGGCCGGCGTATCATTTATATCACCTCCTTTACCTTCTATGTCATTTGGATGATTCCATGTGCCGTTGCGCAAAACATCCAGACTCTAATTGTTGTACGCTTCTTTGGTGGATTGTCTGGAGCGGCTTTCCTGAGTGTGGCAGGAGGCACGGTGGGCGATTTGTTCAACCGCAATGAACTTGCTGCGCCGATGATGGCTTTTTCTGCGGCGCCGTTTCTGGGGCCTCAGATCGGTCCTTTGTACGTTCTGAATCTTCGAGATGCATACGCATAAAGTGCTAACTGTTGTAGGGTCGGAGGTTTCATCAATCAGTATACTACATGGTAAGTCTAATCCAAACAACGGTATTGATGGAAGGCTAACGATCGTAGGCGGTGGACGTTCTATACCTTCCTTATCTGGGCCGGAGCGCAGTTGGTTGCATTGGTCTTCCTCGTTCCAGAGACATACCACCCAGTGTAAGCATTACCTATCTCCCGGAGAGGATAAGGCTAACGATTGCAGATTGTTGAAACGCAAAGCTATCCGCCTTCGCAAAGAGACCGGTGACCAAAGATATATCGCACACATCGAAAAAATGGACAAAAGCGTTGCTCAGACCGTTATCCGCTCTTGCTACCGTCCCTTCCAGCTCCTCACCCTGGAACCGATGGTATTATGCCTGTGTCTCTATTCTGCTGTTCTTTTGGGTATCTTGTATCTCTTCTTCGGTGCCTTCAATCTCGTCTTCACAGAAGTGTACGATTTTAAGCTATGGCAGGTCGGATGCAGCTTTTTGGGCATCTCGGTCGGCATGATGGTGGCAGTTGCTTCGGATCCGCTCTGGCGCAAGAACTACCAACGTTTGGAACGCAACCATATGACTGCCGTAGGCGAAAAGGGCGAGGCAATGCCCGAATGGCGTCTTCCTCCTGCCATTGCAGGTGCTCCCCCAGTCACCATTGGTATTTTCATTTTTGCCTGGACGGCGTATTCGCATGTCCACTGGATTGCGCCTATTATCGGAACGGCAGTATTTGGAATGGGGTGCGTCCACTCTTCCGAGAAGTGAATAATTGCATACTAATTTATTCAGGGTCATCCTCGTGTATTCCGGAATCTTCACATTCCTGGTTGACGCCTACCCCGAATTTGCGGCTAGTGCACTCGCAGCCAACAGCTTCGCTCGATCCAGTTTTGCGGGTGTTTTCCCTCTCTTTGGAACATACAGTAAGTTCCTTGCGGTTGATATTAAGTTTTGATTCTGTGTTACACAACCTGCCACGTTGTTCGAATCGGAGAATAAGTTCGGAGTAACTGACTGGATCTGCAGTGTACAACCGCCTCGGAATTCATTGGGCGTCGAGTCTGTTGGGATTTTTGACCTTGTTGATGCTTCCATTGCCGTGAGTCTTTTCTCTTGCTTATTCTTTGCATATGTCTAACTAACATATGTAGATATTTGTTCTTCACGTATGGAAAAGAACTGCGCAAGAAGAGCAAATTCGCAACATCTCGTGTTTGAGACGCTTCACCACCGTGAATCGACCTGGAAAAAACTGTATATTTATAATCTTGCATATTCTTATGATTACCAGCACTGCATATATAGAAAAGATACCTAATAGACTATTCGACTTTCACACCCCATCTACGCTATGTACGTAATCTAACCATCTATCCCACCACCCAATCAATACATGTAAACAAGTCTAAAGCACAGAACCCCCAAAACTCCTCAACCACTCCCTCTCCTTCCTCACCTCATCATCACCACCCTCTTCTTCTGCTACTGCAGTCTGATCAGCCAAATACCCCACATACCCATCCCTCATAAGACTCCTCCTCGCAACCTCGCAATCAATCCTGATATCCTCCACGAGCGCTTCGCGCGAGACGTAGTCGAATTCAGGACGAATATACCCCAGAATCAGAAGATTGAGGTGCGTGGAGTAGAAGTCGGGGAGTTTGAAGAATTTTGTCTCTGATTCGTTGCCAGTGGTGGCACCACTGGGGGAGGAGGTGGAGGTTGGGCTGGGGGAGGTGAGGGGGGGCATTATATGGATTTCCTTGTTACGTCGGTCAGTCAGTATTTTCATGCTTGAAAGCTGGTAGGCAGAGAGGTAGAAGGGGAAGAGGGAGACGGACGATAGATTTAACCTCATTCTTATAAAACGGATTATAGCCTATACTCAGCACAGCTGGCAGGATGGTAATCTCCTCTTTCTTTCCTTCGGCTGACGTCGTAGCCGATGAGGTGGAGGTGGAGGTTGATGGTTCCTCCTTGTTATACACGAACCGCGCTGGATCAAGCGCTACGACGCCGTAGTAGACTCCCGTCTGCAGGGAGGGATACGCCGCGAGACCATCCGGGGGGATGTTGGCGGTTGGGATGCCGAGCTTTTAACCCGTTAGATCTTTTTGGCCTGGGAAAGGGTTTGAGGGGAAGCGGAAGGGAAGGGACTGACTTCTTTACTTCCTCGTCCGAAGCCCTTGATGACAGGGCCCGAGAGGCGGATGGGATATGGGGATTCGGGACCTGCGTCGGGGCCTGCGACGGGGTCTCGAGGGCCGCTTGGACGCATTTTTATCAAGCAAGTGATGTGCCTTGTTTGCAAGATCGTTTAAAGTCTTGTCTTATTGTAGATACACCCTGAAGGAGATGTGTGTCTGACAAATGCGGCTCTGTCACAGGACAGGCAGTCAGCACAGCACAGCAATGGTTGATGGATCTGATGAACGTCAGTATGTTTCTTAAGACATAGTACATTTATATACTTAAACAGGACTAATACTTACCTAGTTGTAATCCGACGATAGAGTAACTGGTTGATAGAACAGTCATCGCGGGGCGGATGCGGAACATTCTATTAGGCATCGCAGAGTGGATCTAAGCTTTTCTAAGCACTTCTGTGGAACCTTACCCTATTACCCTAACCAAGTACTACAAAACATTTCTTGATCAAATAACGTCTAATTCAATACTACCCACACTCAATATATGCACAAAACGAAGAAAGACCATACACCTCCGTTCTACTTGTATCCCTCCCATCCGTCCGTGTTCGCACCTGGTCTGGTTATATGTACAGGAGACACCGAAAGCGATATACAAGAAGCATAAATGGAAAACCGAACTGAAGGAAAAAAAAAATATGTATGTGTTTGAAGACTTTTTTGATCCGACCCAACGCCTTGCGGGACACCGTACCCCTGCCGAATGATAATCCAAAGGAGACAAAAAAGAAAAAAAAAGAAAAGGGTATAGACACTCTGTATGTAAGTCGTTTTCTCCCGTGATCGAGTCGATCAAATATGCGGTAAAAACTGTCTCATGTTAGTACCATCCTGTAGATAGTAGAGAGGGGGGACTCACGTTCATAACAATCAACATGGGTATATCAAAAACATCCCTCTTCACCGTCCAACAATAACTACATTCAACGCGCCCATCCTTGAAGCCCAACCGATTCATGCCCGCCTCGCCGACAATGCCCCCCTTGCCAACGACCTGATGCGTCATGGCCGAGTTCCAGCGTCCATCGTCCGATTTGACGAGATCCATGTCTTCTTTCGTCTTGTATTTGAGTAGTTTGCATGTATTCATGACGCTGCCTCGGGAATCGCCAAATGCGAGTCGGGCAAAATCTTCGTAGAATTCGATTACGCTGTCGTCGTCTAACAGTTCGGCGAGGAATACGGCTGCCGTGTTGTTTGGAGCTGGTTCGTTCCGCATTCGTCCTCCTGCGCCACCGCGTATCGAAGATGCGGCTGAATCGGATTGGGATGATGGGTTGCTGCCGCCGCCTGTGTTGACATTCAAGTTCGGCTCTTTGCCGAGCAGAACTTCCTTCTTCCATCCGGTTAAGATGCTAAACTCCTTTCCAACTGCGGCTACTTCGCCCGTTCGACGGCATACAATAGTCGGCGTGCCGCATGCATTGATGAAATCTTCGTACTCCCACAACGTGCGCTGGAAGCATTTCTCCATAAAAATCAAATCATCCTGATTCAGGGTCTTGGTCGTAGCGATAAACGATGGTCGAATAGACGCTAATGCCTTGGCGATTCGCACTGTTTTCGGTGGCGAAAACCTCCTCTTGATAAAAGCAATGAGTTTATGGAATCCACCAGTGTACGAATACGGCTCCTTGACACTCTCGTAGATTGCAGACGGTTCTCGATGGCGTCGTTTGTTCGCATTGACGTTATACAGACTTTGCTGGCGGAGGTGCGGGGTCGATATCACCGTCTTAGTCTTCATAGGCGAATCATCGAATTGCGACGGCGCAATAGTCGTTGCGTGAGGACTTGTCGTCGACGAAGGACTGGCAAATGTATTAGACCCAATGGCATAGGCATGAGGCGCGTCTTGTTGTAATAAATGCATTCCTCCGCCTTGACCGTACAATCCACCGCCAACGCTCATCCGAGGATTCGTATTCTGGCCGGCAGACCAATCGTTCAGCACGGGATCGCCAAACATGAATGACTGCTGACCGGGACTTTCAGTCGTAAATGCTCCTGTAGGGTTACCAAATTGCTGCGAGTTGCTGCGTTGACCAATCGAGCCTCCGCGCTGGTTGCCATTATCACTGGGAGGAGTGTCTCCAGCACCAGTGGCCATATGCCCCAGCATGCCGAATTCCAGTGCACCATATCGATTGCCGAAATTCATGCTGGCAAGATCGAAATTGAACAAGGCTGGATCACTGGGATCGAAAAAAGCGCCGAATGAATTCTGTCCGGCTGCAGATGTCATATCGTTGGTGGGTTGCGTAAGACTGGGAATAGCCGAGGAAGCAGATATGCTGAAAGTAGGCGAAGCAGGCGTTGCAGTAAATGGACCTGGATTTAGTGCGCTGTCCGGCACTACCGTGTTTGCTGCGCTATTTGTATCAAACGTGCCGTTGCTGTTGTACGAAGGCGTTGACGATGTGTATATCGTGTTTGATTTCTGCTGCTGCTGTACGTTGTTGGTCCCATTTTGCGTGAAATCAGTTGGTGAAATTTTGGGTAGGCCGTTTGCTTGATTGTAAAAATTGCCCTGAGCACCAGGCACGAGAGCACCGTCTGGAGCATCGTGCAAGTATTTTGCTTTCTTCCGTACACCATCATGACACGCATCCTGCAAACCGCGCTTGATACATCGTTGGCAAGGTCGCTCGTCGCCTACAAAATTAGCTTCAAACGTGCTACGTGCTAGGACTGAAAAAACAAACCGCAAGTTAAATGCGCCCGTTGACACGCAAAGCACGCGCGGCGCGCTTTCTTTCGTCGCGGTCGCGAGGGATCCTTTGAATTCGAAGCTGTTTTCGAAGTGCCGGCTTCCACTTTGACGACGTCGCCAGATTCGTGCTCACTATGATCTGTGGCGGAGGGCAAATCGTCTTTATCGGTGTCCACCATACTGAAATTGCAGGCATTAACCGTTCACAATATTCGACTCTCTCTTGAATTGTCCAAGTCTAATCCGACCTATCGAGGACGTCGTGAAAAATCAGGGCTATTATCGAACCAGCGCACCAGGTTCTTAGCCCTCGGTACCTCGCTCATCAAACGGGATGACGAGTGTCGCGCGCCGGCAATTATTCTTGATGGGACGAGCGGGCAAAAGCACGACAAATTTCTGATCTGTTGTTCACTCGAATCGGTACGCGGGGGCTTTATTCATTGAATTTTCGTCTGTCGTCTTTGCAGGTTTAATGGAGTCGAATGGGCTCTCGGGAGACTTTGCGACGAGGGCCGACGGAGTCAGAGTTCGCAGCTGGAAAAGTTGCAAGAGTGGAGATTGGTCTGTTGGAATGCTGAGTTGCGACGAGTCCTGGGGGCGAGTAGCGCAGGATGTTGTGCAAGGAGATGCAAAGAGCAGAGCAGAGCAGAGCAGAAAAGAGACGCAAACCCTCTGGCTCGTCTTGTCTCGTGCAAAGTCAGTCCGGATGGAGAGAGGACGAGAGAGAGAGAGAGTCGCTGCGGGGAGCGCAGCCAATGGAGAATGACCCAATCGGTCGGCTATATGAGAAGTGAGAAATTAGTCATACGCTTACGGAGAGAGTGCCGAGTGTCTACATCGTGTTTCGTTTCATTATTGATTCATGATTTCTTTTCTTTTCTTTATTCTTCACAGACTCTTCACTACACTACTCCGTATATATTCCCATTGTGGGCGCCTCGTGGCTGCCACGGGCAAACTCGAGCACAAAGAAACGGTTTATTGTCAGCCTCCTCCAACGGTAGCGCCCAAAACTTAGTAGCAAGACAAGTATTTTCAATTTTGGCAATTTTACATACGTACTAACGTATGTAGATGAAAATGCCTCATTCCTTTGAGCCGGAGAATTCCCGCTCTACTCCTACTACTCCATAGTATATATACTGTTTGTAAGGAGTACATCCCTGCATGGGACAAAGCGTGCCTGCATATTCTATACTTCTCGTATGGTCATTACTCGATTATTGCCCGCTTTATATGTGGCAGTATGGTAATATACGTAAAGTCACGTATACAACACTAATCCCTCTCCCCTGATTGGCCCGCGAGTCAGCGACCAATGCGGAAATCCCTCACGAGGCTTTCTTTTCTTTCTCTTCTTCACTCGACAGACTGCTTTTTGTTTCATCTCTGGAACCAGATCATTCAGTTTATTATTTTATTGGCACAACGGCCCATGCGTATTGACTCGTTCACCGTTTGACTTTCTAACATGCGGTCAGTTAATGCGGGGAAACGCTTCCAAGGTTTTCATCGGATCCGCACATCAACGGTCAAGACTCACCATTCCGTAGAAACATCATCAGAATCCACGACAGACACAAGATACAGAATATGATCATCTACATGTCAACAAAACAAAATACTAACCGAGGTTCAACATCCAATGTGACTGTGACATACCTGCATCCAAGTCAACAGCCCAGATCTGACGTCCGTGTGTCTCTCGAGTCTATCATCAGATACGTTACTGTACGTACATACATACGTAGTTAAATTCTGGCTCGGGACTCGGGATGGCCCTACACAGATTGATCTAGGGACGGATCACTACGCACGTAACTCGTCTATAGGTCTAGATTCAGATAGTGGTGTGCCACCAGTCAAACCTCGGATCATGAATATACATGTACCCATAAGCAAAATCTGGGGTTAAGTGCCGGTCCGGGGTTAGACGTATCCACGCCACTCGCTGTGCTTCAGGAACTCTTATATCAAGGGAGATATTAGGTTGATGTCATTGATCTGATCCGATACTGCGTATATATTCACCTAGGTACCGGCTGTACAACATGGTAGCCGTCAACTGCACATGTGGATGGACTTCTATAGACACAAATACATCCATGGAAACAAAAAAAAAAAAAAAAAAAACACTCGCTAATCACAAGTAATTAAAATTGAACTAAAGATCCAAACTATAGGAGATACATTTCACATTCATATGGTTAGATCGTACCATATGTTTGACTGGCATCGTTCCGAGTTCACCCGATACTGTCCAAGGGAAGACTACCGCAGCTAGCCCTAATAGCCACCCAATGGCCATCCAGGGTCTGTGAGACATAGCCTAGGTAGGTAAGTAAACTAATACAGGATTTCTTGGATAGTCTGCACTAATTCTCAGGGAAATCCAAGGAAAAGAGCAAAAGGTACTCGGATTACTTGATTATACTGGCTCTAATTAGATCGATACTTCAAGGGTTGAAGCTAAGCTCTTTTATGCCAGGACTCACACCACCCTTGCTCTGTAACGTGCGTAGACTAGCCCTCTGAGCAAGTGGGATAATGTCTTCGATATGCTTTCCTGCATTGAGATTGCTGGCAAGGCCGGCGACAACCACGCCTAGTAATGTATCGCCCGCGCCATTGACGCTTACAACGTCTTGATCAGCCAGGACCGTCTCAGGAGGGAATAGTCGCATATAAACGCCTCCGACCATTTCGTTGCCATTTGGTACAGAGGGAGTTCGAGATATGATATATGGCGCACAATCAGGTGCAGTCAGACGCCCGTCTCCGCGAGGTAGGAGTTGCGTGAGTAGCACGCCCTGAGGTCCCAGTTTGATGAGTAGCGAGGGAATAAACGGGAGTAGTTGGATACTCTGTTGTGGAATGCCAGCGTCAACTAGTGAAGGAGTCGTAACCGACACGAGCAAGTCTCGAGATCCCGCGCTGGAAAGATTGAGTTCGTTGATGATAGTCCACCACTCCGGTGAATCAAATAATCCCTTGTCGCGAGCCGTAGAGTACATGGATGTAAGTTCAAGTTCATTTGGTGCAGCAAGATTAAGTTTCGAGCGAGGGACAGTATCAGAAGGCCCGATGATACTGGGTGTTTTCCCCTCTGCTAGTCGTGTAAAAAGCCTGGTAGCCTTCGCAGTAGACACAGGCTCAAAGGCAATACGAGCCCCGACCTTTTGGCCCAGTTCAATCCATTTGGCCATCACGGCAGGACTCCAATTTCCATCCACCACAAGCCAGTTTGGTCGTGCCTGCGCGACTACAGGCCCCCAGAATCCTTCCATGTCAAGTTCATTTTCCGGAAGCTCCATAATAGCCATGTCTGCCATGGCCACGAAGAGATCTTTCTTGGCATCGTTGATGGCAACGTATTGCGCTGTCCTCACACCCGAGGAGGGAGATAAAACCTGAATACCCGTAGCTCCCAAACCCTCATTCTTGACAGCGGCAAGAGCTGCTTTGCCGCTTAGATCATCCGCAACAACACTGCAGAAGAGAGTCTTGCTTCCAATATAGTTTGCAGCAATCGCAACATTGTAACCTACACCCCCTAGGCTTTGTTCAATCGTAGCTGGATTTGAGGTCTGCACGGAAGGACTAACCATGGCTTTTTGACTGGCCAAAGGAGTAAAGTCACAGGATAAATCAATAGCGAGGGAGCCAGCGACTAGAAGGTCTACTTTTTCCACATTGCCAAGAGTCGATGTTGGCTTGCTTACAGTCTCTATGCTTCCTGTATCATGCGTCGGCGCTGTGACTGACGAGCTCAGGGATGGCGTTGGAACAGGACTCACTGGTATTGATCTACTGACATAGGTACAATACAATCAGCAAAGTCTTCTGTGGTGTGTCATCCGAATAGCTCACCGATGTTCTGCTTTCCTGTGGGCTTCTTCGAGTTTCATCAACTCGACTGCCACTTTGGTTGCGCGCTGCACATTCGATTCGATGAGTGCGCGATTAGCAGGAATGCTGGTCCCGCCGGTGAGTTCTTTGATTTTTGCGAGAATAAAAGGCGTGTTGTCGCTTCCATAGAATCCTTCTGCCGCAGCCGTTTTGACTGCCTCGTCAATCACTCTATCCATCTCGGCCTTGGGAATAGAGTACTCTTCCGGAACGGGATTTGCAAAGTGGATTCCCGACGTCAAGCCCAGCTGATTCTGGGCATCTACGCAAATTAGTGACATTTACTTCCTTTCTGGCGATATAACTTACAGATCATGGCCGCCGCATCGCGCTCGTTTTGAATGACCTTTGGACTTGGAATTCCACTATCGCGAGTCCAAAACGCAGGATAATCGACATGACCTTTTCGGCCATCTGCAAAAGTACCAACAAGGACACCCTCAGTTTCGAGATATTCAAGAGTTTTGGGAATGTCTAAAAAGCTCTTGCAGCCTGAACTGACTACAGCAACGGGTGTCCTTCCCAGTTCCGTCAAGTCGGCTATCCTCAAGATTAGTGTTACCCTCCGTGGCTTGTTTCTGATTTCATACCTGATATATCCATTGACACTTCTGCTCCTCGATGGACGCCCCCTACTCTAATAAGCTTAGGCAATTTACCTAGTTAGGGTGAACATACCTAGACCACCAGTACCAAAAACCCTGATACCAGCTAGGTGAGCTAGAATCATGGTCCCGGAAACGGTAGTACCGCCATGAATGCGTTTGCCTGCGAGGCCCTTCAGGTTGGTCAGTAATTTTAAATTCAAATCCTGAAAGGATACACTCACTAGTCCACAAATATAGCCAAGGTCACGCCGTGAGACTTTGAGCGCGCTTTTCGTCTGGGCACTAGCTGCCACCTCAATAATCTCTTCTGTATCTAGACCCACGCGAGCTACACCATTGAACACTGCAACTGTCGCGGGAACACCGCCATTTTTCCGCACGACTGATTCAAGTAGCGACGCAAGCGCTACGTTATCCGGATAAGGGAAGCCTAGACTATTCTTAGTTGATTGAAGTAGAACGATGAGACGGATGAAGCATAGCTACCGTGCGTATATATGGTCGACTCCAGTGCAACCACCGGCCGGCCGGTGGCTATTGCGTCTTTGACTTCCTCTGATACTTGAAAGAATTTACTGTTGGCGAAATCAGAAGCTTTGTTGGAGATGTGCCTGCAGGAGAGAAGTTGTGTAGGGAATGATGTTCTCGGCCAGCTGCGAAGCCGTGCAGCACGGGCGAATGCCATGGTAGTTACAACTGCAATCAACACAGCATATTATTCGTCAACACTGATGATGTGAGTAATGTCTCTGCTATGGTTGAATGGATATGTCTGTCGTCGTGATAAAAGTCAGAATGATAAGACTGCGGAGTGCACCAAGTGGCCGAAGCGGTCGCCGTACACCGCCGCGGAGGGCCACCTAAGCTCTTTCCCCATCTGAACAGCTTCACTTCAACTACACTTCAACTCATTTTTCTCTCAGTTCAATTGCATCTTCTTGTTGTCTCACGGTGTAGATACCGAGGTCATTCCATCGATACATCCACGACGTATAACTGACCCATTGGGTCCTGGTTACAATGAGATTCCTCAGCATTGCCGCTGGCGTGCTGTCGACAAGTTGCAGTATACTAGCTTGCGCGGCCGAGTCCAGCAACAGCAATGCACAAACAGTCCTCGCCAAAGACTTCAAACCGCCGCAGGTTTTCAAGAATACGAATTTAGTGCGAAACACCAATTTGGAAAAAGGATACGTTCGTGAAACGATCAATGTGGTGGTGGAGAATATAGACAAGAAGCCGCAAACCGACTACTATGTGCCCTTTCCAGTTGATGTGTCCAGCCACATTGGAGGATTTGAAGTGCGCAATAAGAAGTCTCCTGAGAAAGGAAGCTTTCCAGTGACGGCTGTAGAGGTCGATGGTGATAGGTTCGTATGTGACAATGCCGCGATACGAACTGCGTTACTGACACGCATATAACAGCTCCCAATTCTATAAAATACAGTTCCCCGAGCCCCTTTCGCCTTCCTCACAAACTACGCTCAGCATCTCCTACTATGTGCTCAACTCCTTCAGCCCTCTCCCCAAGTCTATCGGACAGTCGGACTCGCAGTTCTTGACATACACCCTCAATGCCTATGCGCCATCCGCCTACGAGGTGGAGACACAAAAGACCAAGGTCAAGTTCCCTAGTTCGAATATCCCCGATTACACCACCACATCGAAATTGAAGACTGGAAATGACCCCGAGAAGCAAGGAAGTGCCTTGACATATGGACCATACACCAAGGTGGCACCAGGCGCCACGTATCCGCTTACCTTCCGTTTCGAATCTACAAAGCCCGTCCTGGCCAGCTCTCTATTGGAGCGTGATATTGAAGTTTCTCACTGGGGAGGCAATCTGGCCGTAGAGGAACGCTATTGGCTTCGAAATGACGGTGCAAACTTATCCAAGAACTTTGATCGTGTTGAATGGGCCCGCCACTCATACGGTTTGGGTGCAAGCTCAGCATTGCAAGAGCTTAAATATCCGCTTAAGCCCGGATCGGTGGATCCTTATTTCACAGACGACGTTGGCAATGTGTCTACAAGCCGATACCGCCCTGGAAACCCAGGTCGCGAAGCTCATCTTGAGCTGAAGCCTCGGTACCCAGTTTTTGGTGGTTGGAAATACAGTTTCCGCGTGGGATGGAACAACGGTCTTTCTTCGTTCTTGCGCAAAGTTGGTGCTGAATCGTACGTTCTCAAGGTACCATTTATCGAAGGTCCCAAGGTTGCCGAGGGTATCCAATACGATCAAGTCGTTGTCCGTGTAATCCTGCCTGAGGGAGCAACGGATATCAAATATGAAATCTTGGACGGCGATGCACCAAACGGCCTTCCGGATTCGTCGCGTATTCAGTCTAGTATCTCGAAGCACCGGACTTATATGGACACGATTGGCCGGTCGGCGTTGACTCTGAAGGTCGACAACCTGTCAGACGAGGCGAGAGACTCACAACTATTGGTATGTTTAACGTCCTTTTTTTTCTTCGGTTGACAGGTACTGACATAACAAAGGTCACATACACCTACCCCTTTACAGCCGGACTTCGCAAGCCTCTAACTATTGCTGCGGGTCTTTTCAGCATCTTTGTTGGTGTGTGGTTCATTGGAAGCTTAGATGTGAGCATCAAGAAGCGGTAAAGGTTTGCTCGAATAAAGAGATGTTGAATAAATAAGTTTCTTTCATGACTCGGCTTTTCTTTTCTTTTCTTTTTCTTTTCGTCGTGTATACCATATAGTCTTCAAGTTCCATGCAATCTAAAATTGTCTCTCGGTTTAGGGAGTTAGAGCCGAAGCCCGTCTGACTTTCAAACATTTACCATCAGTCTAGATCACGGGCAGGGAACCTGTCGAGTCTAAGTGCATTCATTCCTCAAACCCATCCAGTCCGAGCTGAAAGGTAATGTCACCTCGATTACCAAAGCTTTGTTCTCATGTTTTCGTGGACAATGTCTTAAACGCTGGAAAACAGTCAAACGAAACAATGCCGCATTACTAGAAACGAACTCAATGCTTCGAAGAATGGATTGTTCGAAGAAACAGATTGTTTCAAGGTGATTGGCACAATGGCATGGTGTGCATCAGATGGCTAAAGAGTCATTTATATGGTCAAGTACAATGAGCATCAGGATCTCTGTATGGAGGGCTGCCAATATAAGAAGACCCGAACGGCCTTGGACGACAATTCCATAAAATAATTGTACTAATGACGAGAATTTCAAATGGTAGCAAACATGAGTGCCTGGATGCATACAGTTCTTGCCTACCTTGACCGAAAAGGCAAAGGGTCCTACTCCCAGCCCTGGTGGCCATTGTCCAAACGACTAAGACTTTTCTCTTCACGAGACCTGAGAGGATTCTGCGATTTACCTGTTGAACTAGTATTACAGATTATTTCCGACATCGAGTCGGATCTCGACCGGCTGTGCCTTGCTCTAACATGCAGGTCCTTACTTGAACTCACGAACTGCTGGCCCCTTCCACCCGAATTGAGGGAATTGACTCGAGCTACACCCCGATGGCTCTGCCGCGGATACTTCCCTCAAAGTAAAATCTGCAGCGTTCGTTGGGAGCTTCTGAGGAGGTTGGAAAATGCGCATTGGCGTCGCTGTTTCGGATGTTGCAAGCTTCATCCGGTAAGCGAATTCCGCAAGCTGGACTTGTGGACCCCTGTCAACCGGCGAACGTGTATCTTTGGAAAGCTCGTGGGTGTTGTTCGTCTTTGCCCTTGTGTTGAGATGACTTTTAGAGACAAGTTGAGAATTACGAAAGAATTAATACGGCGGAAACAAGAAGATCAACAGCCGGAGGGTGACAACGAAGCCCAACATGGCGGTGAAAACCACAGCACGAGTCTTCTACCAGGGTTTGACACGGTCACTGGCCAACACGAATGTATTCAGGAATGCTATGATAGCTGGCATATGTTTACATGGATTAAAGTGCAGCGCAACTGGATACAGATCACAACCTCATTTTAGAAGCAGAGTACAAGGTTTCGGTTACGGGGATGAACTCACGTCCGGATGATACAAAGCTGATCGGGCTGCTATTGTGCCCCCATATACAAGTTTATCAGAGTATATATTCCATTCGAAATATCAATTCGAAATCTATATTGCGTATTATAAGAGAACCAGGTTCGCGAAGATGGTTGGAATATGTGACGGCCTATCGGGGTTCGTATTCTTGCTGGTGGTGTGAGATGACAATCTTCGGTCTCGTGGAGGAACAGTATAATGGTAGGATTTCTCCTAGACACTTTTCTTTTAAAACTAGGAGAAGCCTAGGCAATGCTATCGAAAACGCTGACAACATCTGGTATCAACAAACCGAAACTTCTACCGAAAATCGGTATTGGTCAGAGCCACGACTAAACGCAATCTACACACAACGGAATGTGCTGAAACATCACGAAACCTCACAATAGATTGGTCTTGACGGGTTAGGATTTACATTGCATAGGGTAGAAACATTTGAAATAATGCCATTTTAATTTCCCTAAAAGAATCAATTCTCGAGGAGATCCAGCAACTTATCGAGTTTTCGCAGCTAGCTTTTCTGATTCTAGATGTTTCCTGACTCCTATTTTGCAATTTCGTCTCTGATCTCTCGTAACATCCCCTTCACCTTCCTGATGCATCGATATCTCAATCTTGGATCTTGTTGGTATCTCAATCTTCCCTGTTATTTCAATCTCCCAGATTTTGTTCAACTATTGATAGCTACCCCTCCTGGTTCTGTTGACCTTGGTCTTGATCTTGACCCTCTTGGGCTGCCGTTGCAAGAATTGCCGAATCTCCTCCACCGAGTTTTTGATATCCTGAATATCCCGCACCGAGGTTTCGATTTTCTGAATATCCCGAAAAGCGTCATCCAGTTGATTCTGGTCAGAAGTAGTATTCTCGATGTCCGTGGTGTTTGCATTGCACGGGGCTTCCACACACAGGCCACGATGAACGGCCATATTGGGCCCCATATGGCCGATATTAGGCTACACGCCATCTGGACGTAGTCCTGTGCGGTCGGCATATTGGGCGATTGTAACAGTAATTGACATTTGTCTTGTCTGAAGCCCCTGTTGTTGAAGGCCTTGTTGGTGTTGCTCCTGTCGTTGGAGTCTTCTTGTTGTTGTTGGTCCCCTTGGAAGTGCTTTTCTGTATCTGATAGTATGAAGGATACAGAATGGTAAAATGTAATTTGTTTGTAGGTCAGGTCGATTGCTTTCCGAACGGGGGTTGGAAGATGATGAGGTAAGAGATTGAATAGGATGATGATGTTCGAAAAGATGGAAGGGAAAGAAGCCACATTTTATAGCTTGCAAGGCCATGATTCTAAACAAAATGAAGTTGGGAGTTTCCTGTCAGTTGCTAATATTATTGCCAGAAGATGTGATTTTTCGTTGGTAATTAAAGACACACAGAGTTATTTATTCCTAGATGCTGTTCACATATGCATTATATCCGCATATGCCCTGAAAATAATTCTTTAAGTTGCTTCTCAGAGTCCTTTGAGAGCTAACTTTCATCAAGGATAGATAGATGCTCTGGGTAAGGCCGGCTTCCAGATACGGAAATTAGCCCTAATTCTTGGCGTAGTTTCCACAAAGACTTGTTTGAATCACTTTTTACTGTCTATACCGAGTACCTATACTGAAGACGGCTACTGTTTATCTTGTTATACAGATTAGTCAAGAAATACGTACAGTGGTATAAGTGTACCTTGTATGAAGATACCTACTAATCTTACCACGCTCTGTTGGCGTATCAATTGATCTTATTCTTATGTTTAGAGATAATCTCCCATGGTTTCTGACCCCTGACTTCTTACTCCTTAGAATTTCATCGATATGTACCTTGATATTTTGGATATTATATCTTGATCCTTCAGTCTATGTGATGTTTCTATGTCTTAATTGGCTGAGTTTGCTGATTCCTTGATATCCATTCCTTATTAGTCTATGAATCCCTCCATTGTAGTGATCCATCAATCTCCATCGTCCTAACAATCTATCGATCTGCCTAATACTATTGATATGTCAACCTCTCCGACCTCGTTGATTCCCAATCTTCCTGATGTTCTTCATTTTTTATATCTATATTGATGTGCATTTTTCGATTTTTGATTAATCTTAATTTTCTATATCAATAAACTCTATTGATTCCTCAATACTCTTTATTCGTTGAGATATTGTTCTTTTTGATCTTGTTGATATCTCGATCTCTATTTCGATCTTGTGCTCCCATCTCGGAATTGGAAAAACGTGGGACGCGGTTCGGAGGCAGCAATGTCGGTATACCTGATCTGTTCGTTAACCCCAGCTGAGAGCGTTTGCGGCGTTTTCTCCGTCGTGTTTCCTCTTCAGACTCCTTGCGCAGCGAGAGACAAAACTGATCTTATATCTCAATCTCTCGGGTCTTGTTGCTATCTCAATCTCCCGGATTTTCCAATCTTCTAATCTCCTTTCTTATCTTCCGATGTCATCGAAGCAAGAGCCTATAGTTTGGGCCATTGTTAGAAACCAGCTGTGGGAGGGGGATTATGGCCAAGACATACGAAAGAATCGGTGTTGTGACAGAAGAACAGACATATCCTCTCTGTTGTCAACTTTACCGCTATGACGCCAATTGCAGCTTTGCAATGGCTGTGCTTCACACTCGGGTGTCCTAGCAGCCAGTCAACATCGTCCCAAAAAAGCTCAAAAGACAATAATACTCACTCATAAAGTCTACATCCACCGTGGACTTGATTGCCACCTCTTCGGTGACGTTTTCCGTCATTCCAGATTCGTTGTTGATCTTTTGATATCCATCTTCTTCCTGATCCATTGAACTATTTGATCTGGCCGAACCCAGCCTTAGATTTGACTTGAAAAATGGTCTTCTGTCGTTATAGCCAGGTTCTGCTGGTAGTTCCAAGCCACATCCTCACCAAGGTGGTCTGTACGCTTTCGGGCTCATACCAGTTTTTCTCCAGTAAGTGAAAGCTGCGGTCCACATTGCCTCGCTATCAAGAAAGTTGAAGGTCGCCATTTGTTTGGCCGCAGACGTATTGCTTCCTTGTGACGAGTTTTGCGTGCTAACTGTCATTTGAGCTTCAATGCTGACGCTTGCACTAGACGTTCTTGCACGAGAGCTGGAATGGTAGCCGGAATTTTCTAGATTCAACATGAATAGAAATGTTTCAATGGCATCCTTCTCTACAAGCGCGTTTTGAGAGGGTGTTCTTCGCTTTGCAGGCAACCCATTACTTGACAAGAGGTGTTAGAGCTCAGAGACTGGCTTTGAGACGTAATGGAGTTGCATCAGGTGCTTCGGTCAATCTAGATCCAGCAGTAAGAACGGTCTTTCCTTCTTGCTCTGAATGATATCGGCGATGTAGAGGTCCAAGCACGACTGTTATCAAGTTACAAACGGACTGCAGTATCATGATGACTGTGTTCGGTCCGGCTAGCATCTTGTGCGAGTCTTGAATTGTAACAGTAATTGGCAGTTGTCTTGTTTGAAGCTTCCCAAGGCTAACCACCTATTATCAAGTTACATACGAACTGTGTGTTCATGATGGCCGTGTTCTGTGCGGCCAGCATATGGTGCTAGACTTAGTTGCAGGGTTGTTTGGTCGCTTGAATGTTGCTGCGGCCAGAAAAAGTATTCTCGTGGTCCGTGGTGTGTGCGTTTGCTGCATGGAGCAGCTGTATCAAGGTCAAGGTCAACAGCATGATTGGTCTGGAAATGGCAAATATTAAATTACGCGCTAACTGTCTAATCATGATGACCGTGCTCTGTGCGACCAGCATTTTGTGCGAGTCAAGTGGAAGGGCGCTTGAAAATGGTTCTGGCAAGAAGAAGAAGAAGCATTCTCGCGGTCTGTAGGCCATCTGTGTCAAGAACCACCGCATAGTTGATTCCGTGGTAGCCGTTGTTTAGCTACACACCAATGATTGCAAAGTTGAGATGGGTCTGTTCTGTGCTATCGACATCTTGTACGAGTATCGATTGTAACGGCAATTGACAATTGCCTTATTTGAAGTCTTTCTTGTTGTTGAAGACCTGGTTGTTGGTGTACTATTGTCGTGTTGGTGGTGGTCATTGTTGTCGTATCGTTGAAAGTCCAGGGTTGTTGTTCTCGAATGGCCGTTAATCCCATTGGACGATCGTGTGCGGTTTTGATTCTCATATGCTGCCGTTTTTATCTCGCCAGTTGTGCTCCTCTTGTGGCCTCGACACCATGAGGTTCGCGACGTGAGGTCTCAGGGTCTCATGTCTTATACATGAAAGGAGATCCAAGACGGGGGGAACCATACATATGGTTCCTGAACAGTAAGGGAAACATGGCTGGGAATGACAGAGTCCGCTTGCGCTTCTTATGACATTTTGCGGGTCGTAGGTTTGATTGACGGGTGTTTTGATCGATGATTCGTAATATGAAATCATTTTCTTGTTCTTAATGGACCGATCTATCTGAACTACATACGAAAGCTGGTTTGCATTCTGTATGTAGTTCAGATAGATCGGTCTCCAAACGGGGTTCTGGAGATTGTAGATGCTTGAGAGTGGGAAGGAGAGGACGATGCTGGATGATGAAAAAAAAAGACATGGATAGAGGGAACCGAGATGTCCTTATATAGCCCTCAAGATCTTAGTCAGTACAAAACGTAGAGGGACTCCATGTCTATGACAATTCCTCGGTCCCATTGTTCCCGTGGTTCTCAAGATATGCGATTTTCTTTGCTGGCCTGACACCGTTTCTCGGCTTCCGAGGTTATTCGAGAGTTTCACGTCCATCAATGGTCAGGTGTAACTGAGACTTTGGCGTCCATATTTGGAAATTAGCCCTAATTCTTGGCACAGACAGGACGATATGTTTCAAGAACATAGATCAACACACCCATTACTGTAAGGTAGCCTCAAACAAATGTTTTGTGTCATGTCAGTGGTACAAAGGTACGTGTAACTCAAGAACTGGTAAAGCTCTTTCAACTCCTTGAAAGAAGCCTAAACAGCGAAGGGGGGCTGTTTCGAGTTATTATTGTCGTAGGGTTTGTTGTTGCCATTTTCTTTATCGCCAAATCTCGACTGAAACGTCTCAAGTCAATGAAGACTAGTTCGAAGGAATAGATGTGTCATGTTTTATCCTAGAAAGAGATCTGTCGTTTTATTCTGGTTGTTGAAGTGTACCTGAAGAAGGGATTTTTGGAGTATAAAAAATGATTGACTTGTGGGGAGAGTAATCCGCCTGGGCTTTATCAATTGTATGTCATCTTCTTTGAACACCTAAGGGTTCATCATTCAGTATCTTTGGAATGCAAACGTTACTGGCATCCTTGAGTATGACTTCAGCTTCATTCATGCATGGATGTACCTACTACATATGTAGATCGACATCTTACCCTAGGTGCGATTCCTCGGTACATGTATAGATCTGTGCAGACAATTTATACAATCATATACGTAATGTGCGTTGTTATATATAGAATAAGTAATCTATATCATACATATATCTCAATTTCGTACATTTTGTACAATTCGTCGTCAACTATAAACCCACATCTGTCATCTAGCGTGCCGTGCCTTGAAACCCGAGAATAAAAATGAAACGAAATCAAAGCTCCAAACCACGAAGATTTTCAACCTCCACGGCCGTCTGGTTTCTCATGTCAGCTTGGAAGATGTGATGATGCTGCTCATTATCAGGCACAAGTTGGCCGTGTTTCGCTCTCAAGATGAAATTGACTAGAACAGCCGCGACTAATCCCAAGCAAAGGAACGTGGGACCCCATTTCTCGTAATAGATGCGTTTGACATCGCGCCTTTTACGGATTTTGTCCACACGCCAGACATATAATACCACAGAGTAGAGAAGGCAGATGACAGCGATGATGGTGAAGATCCACGCCGATGTGAATGTGACGTAGTCACTGCCAAAGTTGAGAAGAGTGGCTGCGATGGAGCCGATCAAGATTGAAAACTCAAGCCACGAGAGGAACGTGCGTTCAGCAGCAAAGTAGACTTTTGGCTCGACGCGAATGGGGACATGAATGCCTGGATTCATTTGTTAACTTTGTGTTTCTGGAGATTTGAGGAGTTGTGCTAATACTTACGTTTACCCTTTGGAGCAATGAAGCGCTTCACTGTACGTCTGCCGTTTCCAAGAACGGTAATTCCATTGCTTTGCCCCTCCGGCATCGGTGTAGCCCGTGGTCGAGGTGTGATAGCCTTTAAAACTTCCCAGGTAATATGTCCTGTGCGCCGGAGATAGCTGCTCAACAGCATACGGTAGTAGTACATCCCACCAATACGGCGCGCCTCTTCGAGCGCATCCGAGAAATCAGACTCGTCATCTGAGTCATACAACGGGTAATCCTCGTCACCAGCAAGGAAATCAGCGGCAACACGTTCTTCGACATCCAGCTCGTTACGAGTCGCTTGTAGAGCGCCAATGTTGCGTTCGTAATTGGCAAGAGCTCCTTGTGTGGCACTGGTAGCAGCTATGACGTTACTTGTCCGATCACCATGGCCGTCAATCTCGTCATCGGTTTCGTCGTCATCCTCGTCCGCCATGTCCGAAGTGGAGATGCTCGTGCTCTGTGTCGGCCGTTCAATACCATATTTGCGAGTAACAGGCTTTCTGATGTCGACATCCATTTGCGGGAACCAGAAAGGTAGTAGATGAATCTTATCAGGGAACAAAGTGGCACATCCATGAATAAACTTGCTGAACTTGGGAACGGCCTCGACTAGATGGCTGGCAGTAAGGTCCCGGATCCACTGAGGAGGTTCTTGCCCGGCTTGGGTTTGTAGCTTTACTTCCAAAACTGCATATGGAAATCTTTCAATGTCCTCTGGCGGTAGTTGACGGAAGGGCCAGTCGATCCCAATATCCATACGCCGCCAGTTATCGCCGGCACGTCTCCTGCCGTCTAGATTGTCTTCACGAATCATACTCAGCTCAGTATCCAAAGAAATTCGGACACGGGCATCGCCCGGCAATTGAAACGCAGTACGATGATAGAACGTCCGGCAAACCGGCTTGAGTTTGCGGGTGACTACACGGTATTGAACTTCCTTTGCAAGCGCTTCCCAGTCGGCGATCTGCTGTTCCGATTTCTTGCCTTCTTTCCTCATTTTTTCAAAGACGGCTCCAGTTGTCATTTCACCAGACAAGTATGCATTAACATGCTTCTCCTTCATGGGGAATCGTGCCTTGACGGATTTTTCTCCGGTCCAGTCTTCTCGATGTGTCTTACGTTCGACGAAGATCTGGTCAACTTCCATGCCGCCGTACCATCGAAGTCGAATGGCCTCTGCGCCTTCTGTCTTTTGAAGACGGCCTTTGTATAGCTCCCATGTTTCTGGGTTGTCGTAATAGATTGAAGAGATGGCGGAATCTTTTTCCTCGAACTCTTTGCTGGGGTTAAACACAAGGACAGGAAGATGCTATAATTTACATTAGCTTGCTAGAAATTAGAAGAGTGGTTGGTAACAAACCTTGAGAACGATCAATTTCAACTCGGTGATGTTGTCCGGATGTACCCAGTACTTTGTGGTCTGTCGCACAAAGTTTTGCTGTCCACCACCTGCAGACGAGTCACCCTTGACAGGGTTACCCTTAGTTCTGACCAGGTCATAGAGCCTGGAAAGTTTCACAACGAACGCGTCGTAATTGTCTTTGAAAAATGGCTTGGCGTTCAGTCGGGCAGCAAACACAGGCTTCAAATACCACCTTGTCTGTTTCTGTGCGAGTCATCAGCACAACAATCCTAAGCAGTGTTCAAGTCAACCTACATCATGCTTCTTGATAATTTTCTGAAACCCAGTGTAGTTCAATTGAGTGAATTTGGCCAAATCATGCACGTCAGCAATGATATCACTCAAATCCGCCTCAAGCAGCAAGAAATCCTCATCGGTCGGCCTATCCGCAGCGCGACGAGAATCCGAAGCCGGAATCTCCAACCGAGCCACCACATCATTGACCTCCTGCTCACTCGCCTTGATCCGCTGGATAATCTCTTTACTCTTCAGAGCCTGAAAAGTAGCGACTTTATCTAGCTCGCTTTCCAACAGCGCTACAAACCGTCTTTCATCGGCTTCCGTCCATGGCTTGCGGTCCGGCTTCGGGTTTGCGGGGGTTGGCTCGGTCACATATTCGGTTTTGAGGGCGTCCTTGAGATCTTCGTAGGCGATGTAGTGCCAGAAATAGTCCTTGATCATGGACGAGTGGAGCTGTTCGCCGAACCTATGTTGTTTTACGGTCAGGTTAGCTTATCAGTACTTTGTGCTGTGCGACATGCAATCGGCCAGCCACGAGGAATGCAGATGCGAGGAATGCATATGCTCGTCAGCAACTTCTTTTCTTCTTGCCAAATACCTACTTCATGTTGGGCAATTGAATATACCCGGCAGGACTCCGCAATTGCTAACAAAGATCCTAAGCTGTGGTGGTGGTGGTGGTGGTGGTGGTGGTGGTGGTGGTGGAGAGGTGGTGCTTACGCACAGGTCGCCGCCGGAAACACGTATCGTTCGTCGTAGCTTTCAAAGGGTCGTATCTCGAATCATGCACGATAAGAAGAAGAAACAGAGATTGCAATACACGCCACCGTCATTGCACAGTATAATACACTCAATTGAACAATATACAAGAGATTGCAGCACGTAAAAGGCCTAGCGACCACCCAGGCGCTTAGATACAATGGTGTGTAGTACTGCTGGACTCGTAGAAAGATTGAAAATGAGATAGAGGAGAAGAGAGCGGGAGAGAGGAAAGCGGAGCAACTTGACCGAATATTAATGGATCGATCCATCGCAACTTCGTCCCAGATTGAGTTTATGCCGTATTTTTAGTCTCGTATCCGTAAAACTTTTGATTGTACGTACATAATACTACGGACGTACTATGATTACAGTTCTTTACTACTGAAAATTAGCTATTGTAATAGTAATTGCAGAATACAAAACAAGACCATACAGAAATCAAGGCACGTTCTGCGTTGTTCTTGAGTCCATCTGCGTACAAGGCCATACACGGGTAAGTTACATGATACAATGACTAACGCATATCTCGACCAAGCAGCCAATGGGAATGCCGGAGTGACTCACGTTCGATCTGCAACGGTGAGCTTGTCGCCTCTTTGGGCCTAGCTTGAACCTAGTCTCAGGGCTGTATGGTAACAGATGTGTAATGTCGATGTCTAGTACTTACGTATACTCCGTATGATATCATTCATCGCATAGTTAGTTACCTAGGTACTTTGTCAGGGCTCAATCGTACCATTAGACCATACATAAACTAAACACAAAGCTCTCTGATCCTTCCCATCCCGTGATTCTCGTCAAGTGCATGCCCAATTAACGACGAAAGAAAAAGTCATCCTAAAATGAAACGGTATCAAGAATAAAACATGTAGATGCAATCATAAACCAAAGAGACATGAAACGAAGCTCTATCAAATAGCACCGCCGACTCGTCGTATGCGTCGTTGCGCATGATCGCCTGTAACATTGACCAGACCCTCAGTCTCAAGAGCGCGGACCGCATTTTGGAATTCGGTGCCATCGACTTCGATGCTGCTGTTCTCGACGAGTTTTCGCTGCACTTCTGACCAACGAGGCGCTGTGCCACTAGCACCCATCTCATCCACGATACTGAGGACTGCTTTCTTTAGGTCATCACGACGACGACGATCGCTGGCACTGGTGCCTTCGGTAAGCAAGCTCATATCAAGCAGACCGGTGCGTGCATCTGTTGCTGCTTGTTTGAGCGCAGATCGAATCAGTCGCACGGCTTCCTCGACATCTTCTGCCGTCACCTCAGTAGAAAGGCGCATACGCGCGTGAGCTTCTGAGAGACGGATCATAGACTCCAATTGACGTGTAGTTGCTGTAATACGACGCTCTGCAGCTCGAATATCGTCTCCCAACTTGCGCATAGCGACATACGCCTCTGTCAGAGCATCAGCGGCGGGTTGGGTGAGCACAGGGTGAATTTGCGTCTTGGCATAGGTGATATACGATGTCAAGAATTCAATAGGCTATTCGACAATGTTAGCAATCTATATCCCAAGTCGGAGTATGCGATCCTTCTTACCAATATCTCTTCCCGGCTCGCATTCTCAGGGGTGTCTTCCAGATACATGCCAACCAAATGCTTAGCCAAGCGACGATCCTCTTGCTCATCGACTCGATCAAGAACTAGATATACCAAGTCGAATCTGGACAGCAAAGTTGGAGGTAGATCGATGTTCTGTGGAACAGGCAAGTTTGGGTTGTACTTGCTGCCAATTGGGTTGGCAGAGGCTAGAATGCTGGTACGTGCATTCAGTGTAGTAATAATACCAGCCTTGGCGATGGATACAGTCTGCTGCTCCATCACTTCGTGCAAGACTGACCGAGTGGACTCGTTCATCTTGTCGAACTCGTCAATGCAGCAGACACCTCCGTCTGACAAGACGAGGGCACCTGATTCGAGGACAAGCTGGCGAGTTTCAGGGTCTCGAGTGACGTATGCCGTCAGACCGACGGCAGAAGAACCCTTTCCACTCGTGTACACCCCACGAGGCGCAATTTTGTGAACATATCGAAGAAGCTGCGACTTGGCAGTGGAGGGATCACCACAGAGCAAAACATTAATATCACCACGATAACGGGGATTGCCTCCTTTCTGGAAGGTCTTGTTTGTACCACCAAACAACTGAAGCAAGATACCCTTCTTCACATCGTCCATCTCGTAGAGACTTGGGGCTAGGGACCTGGCTAGAAGTTCGTAGACATCCGGGCGTCGTGATGTTTCTTTAATCTTCTCGAGCTCCTCTGCAGTGACCTTTCGAGTCTGTTCAGAATCGCCCACTGCTTGCTCTGAGAGTTCCTGCTCCACGGTCGACACATCGATTCCCATTTTCTTCTTGTCCACTTTTTGAATGTGCAGTACATCCACGTATGTCTTGAAAAGTGCTTTTGTAGTCCGCTGACGGGGGTTCACACGCACAGGATTGCATCGGAAAATGCCAGTAACCTCGATCCGGTCACCGGCTTTGCAGACATCGACAAGTTCATCATAAGCGCACAAAGAAACGGAGTGAGGTGTCTGACCATCTGGAACACTGTCGGGGGTCTCCTGAAGTTTGATGACTTGCTTGTCAGCAAAGCCACAACGATTGTGGATCAGTTGCATTGAGTTAGGACTCTTGCATTGAGCCCGTGGGCAGAAAGTGGGCTCCATAATCTTTCCTCGGTCGATGTCAACCCTAATACTGTGGTTGCAAATTTGACAAGTGAAGAAAGCTGTGTCTCGATTAGCAAACAGGAGCAAATGTTGTAGATGCCTTTCTACTGACCTTCTTTCATATCAGGGATGACTGGAGTTGTGCGAATGACCAGACCTTTGATGCTGATAAGTTTGTCCATGTCTATAGACAATTGAGTTGTTAGTCCACGTTGGTCATTTTGTTATTTTGACGACTGTTCTCACCTGCGGGGTCCAATTCTCGCATATTCACGGATTTATCCAAGCCAAAGGGCAGGACCTTGTATGTGTTGCTTTCCACTTGTTGGACCAAATTGGGAGTATTATCAGGGGCAGCACGGCCTGTCTCACTCATAGCATCTGAGCTTGGCGGAGGCGCCGCTGAACTGTCTCGTGTCCGCGCTTGGTTTCGCTGAGCCTGGCTTCTGAGAGTATCCATTTCGTGGATAGCCAATTCAACCAAGACATCTTTGATAGCCTGATCCATGAGTGGGATGATTTCTTGTGGATATGCATGTAACTGATGCCACAGTTTCAGGGTAGAAGGATATGCTTTGAGGTTCTTCGCATCGAGGTTCAACCCGGTCACGCCTAGCTTTCGCATGTTGTTCAGCATGGTGATATATTCCTTTTCCTCTGCAGCATCACCCAGTGCCCTCGTCTCATTCTCAGTAGCGCCATCAGCCCACATACGATACTTCCTTGCATAGTTGTAAAGAAAGTTTTTGAACGCGGACATAGAATCCTGAATGGAGATGTTGGTACCCCAAATCACACGTGTGGAGGTACCACCGAGCGCATCTGCCTCCGAGGTGCCGGGGTTGAGGTTGGTAAAAGTTGCGTCGGAGTGGGGATGACTTTCGTTGACTGGCATGCCATTTGCGTCCACAAAAACCCTCCGACGACCTGACGGTGTAGTACCAAAAGTATCTGAATGAATATCTCCTCGGCGTGAGACATTGCGAGAATAGCCAGATAGTTCTGGGCGGGATGATCCAACAAACAGACCGCTGCTGCTACTGGGTATGTCAGAACGAATATCCTGACGGTTGTTGTTTCGCGGTGGGCTTGAGCTGGACATATAACGGATTGGCGATGAGTCTAAAGAAATTAGCTCGATATATTTTAAAAAATGAGACGTTTCGAATTTTGCTTACCTCGCATGCCGTTCCTAGTGGCTCGGGGCGTTGTCTCGCCATCTGCAACAGAAGACTCTCTGATCGGCGAGCTGATATCCATTCTCGTCTGCTCGCCACGCACGGGTGATGAGGATTGATACATCAACGGAGATGATTCATTCTGAAGTCGTCTGGACGCGCGTGGAGTGGCTTGTGATCCATTCGCGTTGGACTGAGGGGTACTCGAGACTTGCTGAGATCTGGTTGAGCGAGGAGTCGAGGACGCTGTACTTCTCGGGGGGCGCCCGCGACGAGAAGCTGGCGAAGACATTGTGAAATAAAAATGTTTCGCCGATATTGGAAGAACAGTATTACGTTAAGTGTTTCTAAAGTAATATCGACGAAGGCGTGTTGATGGATCGAAGAGATAACCGGGAAAAGAAGTTGGCTGTGTTTAATTTAGTCCCTTGAGGGAGTTGCTTAATTTTATCGGGACGCGTCCTTTACGCGACACCGCGTTAAGTGCTTCCTTTTTGGGCGAACGCGTTTCGACCTAGATCACGTGAGAGCACAGCCACGATCTTCGACTGTTTATCCGAATCAGGAAAGGCGGGCTTCAGCCACACTCTTGGCATTCACGTGTCACGCATTCCATGGTATCAGTGTCCGCCACTGTCTGGTACCTGATCTAATGTTTACTCGGCAATGATCATGATATGGAATCAAAAATAGATGGAGTTCTAGCCCAGCGTCTCCATTTTGGAGACTCCCAATCATCGACCGATAGCTGCCATAGTCTTGATGACAGTAAAACATGACAGCGCTTCGAGGGATCATCTACCAACCAATGAGCGACTGCTCTAGAGTTGAAGCTAGCCAAAGCGCCCGCCAAGAGTTTCAACTTGGAGTATCTGCTGGCTGATGTCATCATCAACACGGAATTCGTCCAATTTTATTTATACAACTGGGACAACACCCCCAACATTGGCCGGTCTTGCAAGATCAACCACTCTCGCCTGATGAATACACACCGCAATTCCATCTTGGCCCGTCTCTTCTGCTTAAATCTGGCTATTCATTAGCTTAGATTCATCTGAAACTCCTTAATGTCGGATCCCTGATAAGATCCCCAAATCGTCTCCCGTTGTGCGCCAATTCCAAGCTATTTTCTTCCTTCAAAGATTCTTTTCCTACTGCGCGCATGCTTCATTGATGAGGGAGAGGGCCTACGATTTTCTTGTTCATTGTGTTATTGCAGCGTTTTAATTGTTTGATTGTTGAATCGTTCGTCTTTCATTTCCCCCGCTCTTATCGTTCTATTGCCGCTCAGCGGCCCTGCCTTCGCATAGCATATGCTACTATTCTCAATTTCAAGAGCTGCAGGCTCAACTCATATCCATCATCAAGAGAAGAATTTCTTGACTTGAGGTAACTGATCACCTGCCATCAAAATGTCCACCGATCTCTTGTCCGGCAACGGCACAAAGGGCGTTGAGGATCAAGGAATCTCTCTCTCGACTTTCCTTGCCTCGCTGGCCACAGGTGCCATCGTCTTCGCCATTGAAGCTCTCCTGTTCTTGATGCTAAAGGGGAACCTTCGCAGGATCTAGTATGTGACGACTTGATTCTTGTTTGACTTGCACTTTCATACTAATCCGATGCCACATAGCCAACCCCGGACCTATCTTGTGCCAGACCGTGAACGTACCAAACCGCCAGCTCCTGGCGTTTTCGGATGGGTGTATTCTGTGTTTCAAACCACCAACGCCGAATTTATTCAGAAATGTGGCCTGGACGCTTATTTTTTTCTTCGATACCTCCGTATGCTCCTGAAGATCTTCGTGCCAATGGGTATAGTCATTCTTCCCATCTTGATTCCTATAAACAAAATCGGAGGAAAAGACAACAACCTTGTCAGCAATACAAATTCTACCACATGGAACGTGACCGGCATGGATCAGCTTGCTTGGGGCAACATCACGCCCGAGCACACAGACCGATACTGGGCACATCTCGTTCTTGCTGTGCTATCAATTCTTTATGTCTGTGCGGTGTTTTTCGATGAATTGCGCGGGTATATCAGACTGCGACAAGCATACTTGACCTCCCCTCAGCACAGGTTGAGAGCATCTGCTACGACTGTGCTTGTTACCGCCATTCCCAAGAAGTGGTTGTCAGTAGAGGCTCTGACAAATCTGTACGACGTATTCCCCGGAGGAATTCGAAATATCTGGATCAATCGCCAATTGGATGAATTAAATGAAAAGGTCAAGCTTAGAGACCAGCTTGCTTTGACCTTGGAGGCCGCGGAAACCGACCTGATAGTCAAGTGTAAGAAAGCCCAGATGAAGCAGGCTAAAGCCGAAGCCAAGAAGGCTGGGAAGAAGGCTTCCAAGGAAGATGAGAAGCAAAAAGAGGAAACAGACAAAAAAGCTGCTGAACTGGTAATGCAGTCCGGTATCAGCTCGGGCGATCCTCACCAGGTCGCGCATAATGTGCAAGACGCCCTCAAGAAGAATCGGGAGAGCAAAGACCTGGAAGCACGTCGTCCACGAAAGAAGAAATTTATTCCTCGGGTGGGTGGAGGACTTACTAATGTTGTTGGGAACGGCGCGACAGTTTTGGAAAAGAAGTTGGTTGGTGGCCTCAGGAAAGCAAATCAAGGTGTAGAACAACGTCTGGATAATACCCCTGGTTTTGCTGTACTACCTGAAGAGCCGGCCTCTATTTCCAGCAGGGAAAACAGCAAAGAAATCAATGACCCGAGGAACCAGCATTACCGTTCCAGCCTTGATAGCAACAAAGACTCGGTCAATTCATTTCCCGAGGAAAATGACCAACAGGCAGTTTATGAAGTCAACAACGAGGAGCAAACCTCACGCCGCCCTGGCTGGAGCCGAAAATCATCCGCCAACTCCAAGCGAGGAAATCGGCCTCCCGAAACCGATGAAATACCTTTGACCGAAGTAGAAACTGGAGAAAGCCAGATCCGTCCGGACACGGGCACCACTGACGATAGCGTATCGCGCAAGAAAAAAGATGGACAAGAATATCCTCTAGCATACAATGAGAATTGGCAAGAGGACTGCGGCGAGCCGTTGTGGAAGAAGTACATACGGCAAAAAGATCGAGAAACCATGCGACTCCCTATATTTGGCATTACTTGGTTGCCATCTATACCATTGATTGGCAAAAAGGTCGACACTATTGATTACTGTCGTAAAGAAGTGGCGCGGCTTAACCTGGAAATTGAAATCGACCAGCAGCACCCGGAGAAATTTCCTCTGATGAACTCGGCTTTCATCCAATTCAACCATCAGGTCGCCGCTCACATGGCTTGTCAAGCCGTCAGTCACCACGTACCGAAGCAAATGGCTCCACGAGTAGTGGAAATTTCTCCAGACGATGTCATCTGGGATAATATGTCGATGAAATGGTGGGAACGCTACCTACGCAGTGGTGGCATTTTCATTATTGTCTGTGGCATGGTTGCAGGCTGGGCCATTCCAGTCGCTTTTACTGGTCTTTTGTCACAGCTTTCTTACCTCGAAGGAACATTTTCATGGCTTGCGTGGCTGTCCAAATTACCCCATTGGCTCTTTTCAGCCATTCAAGGTGTTCTTCCACCGCTGTTCCTTTCCTTGTTAATGGTTGTACTGCCCGTCATTCTTCGATTTTTGTCCCAAACCCAGGGTCTACAAACAGGCATGGCCGTGGAGCTGATGGTTTCCAACTACTATTTCGCGTTCCTTTTCGTCCAGCTGTTCCTTGTTGTGGCCATCTCGTCTAGTTTCTCGACACTGATTGATTCAGTAACAAACATCACGGGCTGGCCTGAACTGCTCGCCGAAAACATTCCGAAGTCCAGTAACTACTTCTTCTCCTACATGATCCTTCGAGCCATGTCTGTCAGTGCTGGTGCACTTGCCCAGATTTTGAACTTGATCAAGTGGTTTATCCTTGGTCCTCTTTTTGACAATACAGCTAGGAATAAGTGGTCGCGAACCACTAACCTGCATACGATGAGATGGGGAAGTTTCTTCCCGGTCTATACTGTTCTAGCATGCATCGGTCTCATATACATTATTGTCGCTCCACTGATCGCTATATTCATCATCGCTACATTTGCTCTATTCTGGTTCGTGTATCGATACAACACGCTCTACGTCACGAAATTCCGTTTCGATACAGGTGGTCTTTTGTTTCCGAAAGCCATCAACCAGATGTTCACTGGGTTATACGTCATGGAATTGTGTCTGATTGGTCTCTTCTTCCTCGTACGAGATGAGAATGACCGAGTGGCGTGCCAGGGGCAAGCGATTGTAATGATCGTCGTTTTGATACTCACCTTGGGCTATCAATACTTCTTGAACGAGGCCTTCTCCCCGCTTATCCGGTATCTGCCAATCACATTGGAAGATGACGCTGTTCGTAGGGACGAGGAATTCGCACGAGCTCAACGCATCAGACACGGTCTTCCTGTTGATGATGACGAAGAGGACCAGGAAGACGCTAAAAACGGACACATTTCTGACTCACGACAAGCAGGATACGATGAGCGTGATTTCGGAACCGACCGAAAGGAGATCGAGCTACAAGATATCAACCGAGACAGCAAAGACGAAGAAAGAAATAATACAAACGGCCTCTTGACCAGAAACCTCAGCACCATGGGCAAACGGGTCAGCGGAATGACAGCCGTCTCATGGGCAGATCGCTCACGAAACCGACGCTCCAAATACTACGGCACAAACTCCGGGTACGATGTGCCCAGTATCCAAAAGTTGCGCCAACAACTAGCCTACGAAGCCGAGGACGAAGAAACGCGAGGCACGGGCACAAACCCTGTCGGCCGCGCCCTTTTTGCCGGTATTCACGATGAACTAGAAGATTTGACTCCCGACGAGCGTGATCAACTCGTCCAACGAGCCTTCCAGCACGAAGCGCTACGAGCTAAGAGACCCGTGATATGGATCCCCCGTGATGATCTGGGGGTAAGTGATGATGAGATTTACTGCACGCAACGGTTCAGTAAACATTTATGGATTAGTAATGAGTATCAGGCTTTGGATGGGAAGTGTCGCACTATTTTTAGTCGCAGTCCGCCTGATTTTTCGGAGGTTGATTTGATTCAGCTATGATATTAGCATGGTGTTTGTATACGCTGTGCATGACTTTCGTTTGCTTTTATTTGTATGCATATTCTTTTTTAACGACATAGCGTTCTGCGCATTGGAGGCACTCGTTTTGCCTATAGCTTTTTATCGTTAGATGTTGTACGTTGAATACCCCTTTGCTTATATATACGTACTATTGAATTCCGTCAATGTTGTAACTTAGTTAACTATAAACTTTTATATTATCTAAGCAAAAATGGCCAACAAATGATTTCCAAGTCTAATATCGGATTCATTCATTTTTCCCCGGTCGTGGTCACCTCTTGAACAGGTCTCGAGACTCGCTCATATCCGCGCATACCGCTGACAAAACCAAACTCTCGATCATTCCGACAGCTTGCAGGAGGATTGTTTTGAACGGCTTTCTCAGAATCTCCATCCTTCAAGCAGAATAATTCATCAAAAGTCATTTGCTTTCCAGAAGAGCATCGTTGCCACTGAGGAGACGGTTCCGCCATTCTGGAAAAGGTTGCGACAGCGACTGGGCCATCCATTGCCGTTTCGGACGAGAAGGAGAATGATTGCTTCTGTTGGGAGCTTGCTCTCTCGAAGGCATGAAGCGAGATGTTTCCATAACTTGCAGAAGCCGATGATCCTGGCCTTGTTCACTCTGAGACTTTGAAGAATATACTCTGGCAAGTACCTAAACACGTCTTCTTTTCGTCACACCACCGCTCGGCATCGTCGTCACGATTTGAATCAAAATTGATAGACTCGTATATGAATCCGGCAGTGCGAAGAAGGGTTCCACGCATTAGTGGACTGAGAAATCCACCAAGGCAACTGCCACATGTGCATCCATATCCCAATCGCGAGATCTCCGCTGCTGAGAGCTGTTTTGCTTCATGTCCGCTAAGCAGAGCAAGGCAAGAGACGGTAGCAGGATCAGATTCTGAAAATAGGTCTGATATATATTCGCGTCTGAGAAAAAGGAATTTATATGCTCGCTTTCGCTCCATCTGCTCCTCCAAGTTAAGAAGTGGTATGCTTCCGTACCGATTCAGCGCGTGGCATAGGACTGGGTTGCTATGCATCAGCCAGCGTGTGCTCTGTGGTTTTGACGAAGATGAAACAAGGTGAAGAACGATATCTCCATTGTCGTCCCTAGCCTGCCATCTAGGATCATAGGAAGGATTTTTATTAAATATACTCTTCAGTCGAGTGAGACATTTGTGTCATCAATCGTCGAAAGTTCCTTGGCTAAACTGGCCATCTCCGGTGTCAACGGTTATCTGTTGTTGAAGGAAGGTAAATCGAAATCCTGCTATGGTGCTATAGCATGAATTGGATGGGTTTGATCCAGTGTAAAACCGAGCCAGCGCGAGGACCCGATCCTCCTGAAGCCGATCCTTCTCCAGAACCAAAGAGCATTACGTATAGGTAGTTCATCATTGTTTGCGCCATTTTGGGACCGTCCTTCTCTATCAACACAATGAATAAAAACCTCAGGTGAGGTCAGTGCGAAGAAATTTCTGCTTTTCTTCCCAGTTAGCTCAAGGATTGCGTGGACTAGCTTTGAGCCTATTCCTCTGCGTCGTTGGGATCGAGATACTCGAATGTCTCCATATATCTCCATCATCCAACTCACCGTTCCAGACACCACAGCCCGTCTCGAGTGATGATTCTTGAACTTAGGTTGCAAATAGCCATATCGGCTAAACAGCTCAAACGCTAGTTCATCCATTTGATAACCTAGATCTGTCAGGGCATCCCAGAAAGAATCCGCGATCTCGTGCCTGCGAATTACATAGGCCTTGCACTCCGCAATTTGCGTCTCTTGTGAGAATTCAGTCCGTTGAAGAGTGACTTCCCTAACAATCATTTCCAGCCGCTCGAAATGCAAATAACGATCTACACAGCTCTCCCAGTCTAGAATATTTATCCTCATAATCCGATGGAATATCTCCGGACTCAATACCTTGGAGTTGGTCTTCTAGAGGATCCTCTCGCGTTTCTTTTTCATCATCCAGATCCGATTCCCTTGCCATCGTTAAAAGTGTAGTTTGGCGGAGAATCGGTCGAAGCATGGCGTGGGTCCCATTTATCAGCCTTGGTAGGCGAAAAAAGCTTCAAATGCACTCTAATTTTCGCGGTGCTACTTTCCTTCCTAGTGTCAGCCGTTCTATCATTTGTCCTTTGCTCAATTCCTCCGGAGTGTTTCCTTGAGTCCGCTGATGCGAGCATATTGAATAAGAAAGATGTATAGTATGAAAGAGCTGGGTTAGAACCAAATCGCCGAATCGGGGCATTAGCGTTTTATCGAATGGCTTCAGGTACTTATAAATATGCTTGTGCCTTTTTGTCTTGGAGACCGATGTATAGTGATTGCGCCTCGCTGGAATGACACAAGCCATGTGTTAGCCTTGCTGCCTAAGCCACAGGCTTCTTCGAGACGTCTATTGATACGCTGATTAATTCCTAGTGCATGAAAAGGCCGTGCCATTGACAAATGGTGATTTGAAACGAGCAACGACTGATATGAGGTTGAATAGAGCGGAGAGAAGACAATAAGGTTGGAGGCTCCCGAAGGCGAGGGAAACCGAGGAAGGGGCAGAAAAGGCATCAGGACAGACTAAGTCTGGTAAATAAAAGTTATCTTGACTCAAATTCGGAGGGATCTCATATTGATTGCAACCATTTGGGGTATTGTATTGCTTCATATTCATCAGAAACACATGCGAATTCTAGTATAGATACAGCAAGGAAAGAAGAAAAAACAGACAGAACACAGACTTCTTTTGCGCCATTCGCCATTTTCCTAGTTCGTAGATCATCCAGAATGCAGATAAATCAAGCCATTTTATAAAGATATAAGATAGGCTATGACCGTTTCCATGAGACAAAATCATCGCATACCGCCCTGCATCAACTGTTGCCTCAACATCATAATCTGACTCCTCTCCAGCGGCGGCAGGGCATCAATCTGTGATTGCGGCATACTCAATACTTGCTGTAACAGCTCTTCCTGACCGGGTATCTGTTGAGGTGCAGCAGCAGCAGGCGGAGGCGCAAATGGGGAGCTCTGAACAGGAGGTGTCGATACCTGTGCTGGCACAGTACTATATGGTTGATATGGGGCTGGCGCGGCGGCAGGAGCAGGGGCTGCTTGTGATGCTTGTTCCACCACTGATCCCAGCGTGCTATAATCGACTAGATTCATGAGGAGTAAAGCTTGGAAGATTGCGTATGCGAGTTGAGGCGCTGTCCGGAGTAATTCTGTTGCTCGTGCGGGGTCTGCGACAGCTAACGATTTCATCTGAGAGAGGACATCGAGGAGCTGATTCGGAGGAAGTTGGGATAATGTCTGTGAAATAGCATTGGGACAGTCGAGATGTGGAGGCACCTCTACGCCTGGAGGCAGCGGAGGAAGAGAGCTTGGATTCTGTTGTTGAGGTGGTGGTTGCGTTTGAGGTTGTGGTTGGTAGGGATCTGAGTAATCCTCTGGTATTGAGTCTTTCTCGTTATTATGCGGCCAATCTACCCTAATCTTTCGTCCCATAATCTCGTAGTCATTGAGATTTCGGACTGCTGAAGCAGCTGCATCGGCATCGGCAAAATCGGCGAATCCGTATCCTTTGGGCTTGCCGGTTTCTGGGTTCATCATGAGTCGGAATTTCGTGACTGTGCCGGCTGTGCTGAGAATGTCTTTTACTTGCTCTTCCGTGAGGTCTGCACACCTTTAGCATCGTTGAATACATGTAGAGGACGATATAAACTTACTGTAGGGAATATTTCCCAGGAAGACACTCTTTCCCATTCCTGGAGCCATGATTTCTATGACCGGACTATGCACCCAGTAAAATTAAGCAAATTCTTCAGCAGCCGCAGAGTCGCAAAATCGGTAAGTTGTTCAGAAACTATTCAAAAGATGTACAATGAGGTCTTGACTGGCGCGTGGTTCAAGGCAAAGAAAGAGCTCGACCAAATAATGCCAAGGTTCTCCGCCCTACCAAGCCCAAAGAAGCTAGAACCGTTTCCGATCTTCAATTGTTGCTCCGTCAGCGGAAGCTCTACGACTCCCTCCCAGATCTGCCTTTCCATCCACATCAAATCCAACTCATCAAATCAATATGGCAGGAAGCCCGCGGGAACAGTGGGAAAGGCTGCAGGTTATGCTCCAGAACCGAGCTCGGTCTGGAGGCGGCGGCGGCGGTGGTTTCCGATTCGGAGGTGGTGGTGCGCCTATTGGAGGTCCAGCTATTGCGCTTGCTGTCTTGGTAGCTGGAGGATATGCGCTTTCGACTTCTTTGTTTAATGGTTAGTACATGGGTGGAAAGCTTTGTGCTTTTTGAGGTTGAGTGCTGATGGTTTCACGCTTTAGTTGATGGTGGTCACCGAGCTATCAAGTACTCCAGGATATCCGGTGTTAAGAAGGAGATTTACAATGAAGGTACGTTTCTCTAAGCTGAATGTATGTTTTTCGAACAGCTATTCATCATCAATGTATACAGGAACGCACATCAACATCCCGTGGATCGAAACACCCGTTGTCTACGATGTTCGAGCGAAGCCGAGAAACGTTGCATCCTTGACCGGAACCAAGGATTTACAAATGGTCAACATCACATGCCGTGTCTTGTCGCGACCCAAAATTGAAGCTCTACCCCAGATCTACCGAACACTCGGCAAAGACTTTGATGAGCGAGTATTGCCCTCGATTGTCAACGAGGTTTTGAAGAGTGTCGTTGCCCAGTTCAATGCCAGTCAGTTGATTACACAGCGAGAGAACGTCGCCCGACTTGTCCGTGACAATCTGGCTCGACGAGCTGCTCGTTTTAATATCACATTGGATGATGTTTCTTTAACTGTGTGTTTACGTTTCTTCGTGATCGTTGGATTTTCACTAATCACGTATTGATAGCACCTCGCATTCTCCCCCGAGTTCACCGCTGCCGTCGAAGCCAAACAGGTCGCCCAACAAGAAGCCCAGCGAGCTGCTTTCCTCGTCGACAAGGCCCGCCAAGAGAAACAAGCCACCATCGTCCGAGCCCAGGGTGAAGCCCGCTCCGCCGAACTTATCGGTGACGCCATCAAGAAGAGCAAGAGTTACGTCGAGCTCCGACGCATCGAGAACGCCCGGAATATTGCGCAGATCTTGCAAGAAGCTGGTGGCAGGAACAAGCTTTACCTTGACACTCAGGGTTTGGGCTTGAACGTCAATGCCAGCCCTGAGAATGAGAAATAAGCGTTTTACAACATCTCCCAAAATGTTCTTTCATGTTGCGTGTGTATCGTCACATCCTGTATAAATAGTCAACACAGTGCTTAATGCAGTACTATCGCTACTCGTCTTTTCTCCCAAGCCTAATATATATGCTCAAGCCTCGTACATCTAACCAACACAACTTCAGAAGTCGGAGCAACTAAAGGTAATCTCCAGCTCTGTAGCTCTGCTCAACTCGACTCGCAGATATAGCTTGTATTTATAATTAACCATACTAATATGCATAAACTAAACAATATAAACACGAAACACGCATTTACGATGGGTAAGTAGCTTCATGGTGCCGTTGAAGATCTCGAGAAGTTCTTATCGATAAGACAGAGGGAACAAAAAAGTTTTGATGCTCTCTTCCCCGCATCCAACTACACAACCTACCTTCAATCCACCAATTTCCTATCTACCTGTTGCGCCATATATTTGCCAGGTTGAATACACACTATTCCAATAGATCAATTGACCCGAATTCACATATTATACGTACGACACACAGCCAAAAATGGCAGACCCCAACATCGAAATCTCCCACGTCCAAATAGACGTCGACCTCGACATCCAAGAAATCCTCCTGGCCGCCTCGCAACACAACATCCCCAAATTGCGACAACTACTGCGCGCCAACAACGCCGGCGCTGAGAATCCGGCGAATGTGAAGGATCCTGAAACGGGATATTCGCCTTTACATGCTGCTATTGCGGCTTGTGAGCCTGATGAAGAGCAGCGGCACCAAGAAGAGCGAATGAATGGGGCAGGAGAGGAAGAGGAAGGAGAATTGGCACTAGCACGAGAGACGGTTAAGTTTTTACTGCAGGAAGGCGCGATTTGGAATGATTTGGATAAGAATGATGAGACGCCTGGTTGTTTGGCGAGGAGGTTTGGGCTGAGCGAGTTGTATGAGCTCATGGTCGATGCGGGTGTGCGTGCGGAATTGCTGTTCAGTCGGCTTGAGGGATACGAAATGCTCGCAGACGATGACGAAGAGGAGGAAGACAAAAAACCAGACAATGAAGAAGAAGAAAAGGAAAGAGAAGAAGAAGTATCAGCCACAACCACAACCACAACCATAGAAGCCGACCAGGCAGACCCCAACATCTCCAATGTCCGCTACTTGCACTCAAACCTCACATTCCAAAACGATCGATTGCTTGACAACGACCAAAACGGCGTTATGATGGCCTGGGAGTCCGATATCATGGCACGCACAGCCCGCAAACTCCTCCCCACATCGGGTCTACGAGTGCTCAACATAGGGCATGGGATGGGTATTGTGGATGGATTCTTCCAGGACCAGAAGCCGGCAACACATCACATCGTTGAGGCCCATGCCGAAGTCGTGGAAGAAATGAAACGGAAAGGATGGCATGAGAAGCCTGGCGTCGTGATTCATCAGGGCAAATGGCAGGACATTCTGCCACAATTAGTAGAGCAAGGCGAGATGTTTGATGCTATTTACTACGACACCTTCGCCGAGTCATACGGCGATTTCAGAGAGTTTCTGTCGGAACAAGTTATCGGGTTGTTAGACACAGATGGGCTTTGGAGTTTCTTTAATGGAATGGGGGCTGATAGGCAGATTAGCTATGATGTCTATCAGAAAGTGGTGGAGATGGATGTCTTTGAGGCTGGGTTTGATGTTAGTTGGGAGGATGTTGCTGTTCCTTCTTTGGAAGGAGAATGGAGTGGTGTAAGGAGGAGGTATTGGGTTGTTGATAATTATCGCTTGCCTTTGTGTAAGTATATGGATTAAATTCATTGATTTGCAATGCATTGAGAGGCCTACGATTTGTACTTTTTTGTTAGCTCAATTGTGTGTCTAGTATATCACTTCAAAGTGAAGTCAACCCCCAACCATCCCCCCTAAATTTCACGATGATTGTGCAATCGTCCTACCAGGCGACATCGTCTTCCAAGACGACACAGACTAAGCGGGTCTGTTAATAACATGACTGGAAATTTCCATCTTGTTTGTTCACTGGTTTTTTTCTTTCCCTTTTTTCTCTCTCACTTCTCTTCTTTCTTCCTGTCACAGTCCTGATATGCTGTCTTTGGTTCATAACCCCTTCTCATCTATCTTGTTGGATTTTTGAGTTGAATAATATAAATCATCAATTTTGTTAAGCATTTTCCTTGCTATACTTCGGAGTGTTGAGGTCAAGAACTCACTCCAAGTGAGACTCCAATATCTAGACCTCACGTCTGCATCTCAAGCCAGTCCTTGGGGACAGGGCCACCATGCCACGAGCGATTCCTCAAGGTCGCTCAGCCAAGCGAAAATTGAGCAAGACAGATATTGACCCCTCCGATCAAGAAGAGCAGTTGAATCTAGGTTATACTGCTGATGTTGATGAAGTCGCGTCGCGAGATGGTGAAGTCCGCCTGAGCGAGACGCGTCATGAGACAACACCAAAACCAAAAACTAAGGTCAATCATCGTCATATAATACGAAAACGACGATTGATTGACAAAACTGTTCCGCCACCTGAGAGTGAGTATGTAGAGATCGAATACGTCAATCAGTTGAGACATAACTTCTCGCCAAAGAACGGTTTGGCTGGCGACTTGCCTCCTATCCACAACCTCAAGCAGATCTTTGAGCAGATAACCCTCCATGCTGTTCACGAACATGGATTCAGAGAGTTCCTCAAGACTCTTAATGGACGCCAGTTACGTGTGGCCACGGTTTGTTCGGGTACAGAGAGTCCCATTTTGGCTCTCGAGATGGTTGTTTCGCGTGAGTTCCTCTAATAGAAATTTGATTGAGGGTTTACTGACCTGTTCTGAATGACCATAGAACTGAAAAAGATGAAAATCGGTCCTTTTGCCTTCAAGCATCTCTTCAGTGCGGAGATTGTCGAGCACAAACAAGCATACATCGAGAGAAACTTTCGCCCGCCTCTACTCTTCAGGGATGCAGTCGAGCTTCATAGAGGGTTTGCGTATGTTTCCTCTTGCCAAACGATTTGACAATCGCTAACATGACAATAGGCACACTGCATATGGAGCAAAAAAGAAAGTGCCCACACGACCAGACCTCCTCGTCGCTGGTTTCCCCTGCGTTGATTACTCAAACCTGAACAACTGGCGCAAGAAATTCGGCGAGCGTGGAGAGTCTAACGATACCCTCAGGGGTCTCGTGGCCTACTGTGAGATTCATCGCCCCAAGATCATAATCCTCGAGAACATTACCAACGCACCTTGGGTTTCCATTGGACGTGCTTTTGAGAAAGTTGGATACTATTTTCGCCACGTCAAGGTAGACACCAAGGACTTCTACCTTCCACAGACGCGTGAAAGAGGATATGCTTTGTGCATTGAAAAGTCTCTTGTTAAGCATGGCGAGAAATTGCTTAAAGAGTGGGTCAGCGTTTTCTCTGGTTTTGAGCGTCGCGCAAGTTCCCCCTTCACCGAGTTTATCGACGCCGACGCCGACGTTATCGAAGAGCGAAAGCTTGAACGTCCACCTATAGCTGAACCCAGATCGTCACCTGTCTGGTCTCTTTACAAGATTAGACACGCAGACGTTCGACGAGCAACCACTTTCGGTAATGGGAGGCCAATCACGCATTGGGAGGAAGGTGGCAAGTGTTGCCCTGCTACATGGATGGACCGGCCTTGGTTCTTCTCTCAAGTGGAGCGAGTCTGGGACACGATTGATGTTAATCATTTGCGAACCTTGTCAGTTGGCGGCTATGATAACACGTCCAAAATGTAAGTCAACCGATATGCCCTAACCATTCGAATAGAAGAGTACTGACTGTCTGCACAGCCGCTGCATCGACGTTTCTCAAGGCGTCGACCGGGACATGGATACTAAACCATTCGGTATCATGGGCTGCATAACCCCCAGTGGTATGATATACTCTACAGCGCGTGGAGGTCAGATCCAAGGACGTGAGTTGCTATCAATGCAGGGGTTGCCACTGAATCGGTTGTCCTTGACAAGAGAGTCGCAGTCCCAGATGCAGGATCTAGCTGGCAATGCGATGAGTACAACTGTCGTCGGACCAGCGATCATAGCAGCTCTCATAGTCTGTCATTCTGTTTTCAAAGTTCAAAACGAAGAAGAACAGATGGTCGACACTGACGATTCCGTCGAAGAAAGGATGCCCACCGCCTCATTGATGGATTCCTATCTGAATAGTATGAGAACCGTGGCCTCATTGGACAAGACAAATTTCAATTGGCTTGGTAACCTCCATGCATTTGCTAAATTGGCTTCGAGTCTCTGCAGTTGCGAAGGTCCATACGGTATCGGAAGATACGGTCTTTATCGATGCATAGATTGTGGTTTCACAGCTTGTGCAGCCTGCAAAGTGAACCCTATCCACAACTACCGTCCAATTCCGGTAGTACAGCTCAGAACTCGCAGAGATCCAAAGATCTTTCGAGAACTGCTTTTATACAGTCTTCCAGCTTTGATACAGCCACCCCAAGAACTGATGCATCTCTATCAAACTATGTCAGGCCAGTCTTCAACAACTACAGACACTGCAAAGATATGGAAGCAATATCTTGAGAGCGTCACGCTGGTATGCCAAGATACTCTCATGTTCAAGTCTATCAAGCGAAAACACGTCTGGACTGTGATATATGAAGGAGCGCATTCCACTCTGCAACTGACAATCGACCCGCATGGGATGCACTGGAAGTTGTTTGCAAAGGCACACGATGCTGAACCTGCCAGAAGCTATTTCAGAGAGGTGGTCCGACATCCAATAGCAAGAATGGAAGTACTTCGACAAGGTTCGTCCCTCCTGAAGGGAGAATGGCAGATCTGTGGTCCTCTATCAAAAAAGGACAGAAAAATTTTTCTGCAAGGAATCGGTAATCTGTTGCCCTCTTATGAGAATATCTGCGGCCTCCCAGGTTCAGCTCAGAAGAAGGTCTGGAGCGGAATATGTGTTGGTAGTGACGACGAGGCTATGAAAGGGCTAACCTTGGATATTCGCGGGCAATACGAGCGAATACCTGACTGTGGAGGAGCATTACAGTCGTTGCATCGCCGTGTCTCCCCAGGAGCAACTAACCCAGATTTGTTTCTTTTCTTGGATCCTAGGAGTTTAGGACCGAGTCAACTGGATTCATGGGTATTCTCGACTGATCCGCATCGCAAGACTGACGATTCGCAGAGAGACATTGTTTTGCAATTGGACAGTAACTGGAGTTACGAAGACTTAATGCGTTCAAGAACTTCTTTCGCTCTGGCTTCTCACCGACAATGGGTTGATGCCGGAATCATGTCTCTGGTCGATCGCGACTCAGACAATGGATTCACCAATCGCATACTCAGCTCCCAGATCACACTCAAGCTGAATAGCCATAGCTGTTATGACTGTTATCTCCCGCTTCTGTCGACTTCTACCGACGTGACAGACACATTCGAAGAACAGCATCCATGGGGAATGGTAGAAACAAACAACTTCCAAGGAATGAATAAACTTGCATGGAGCTGGGTCAGATTCTCGACAAGGTCTCCATGTGAGAATTGGAAGTCTGTGGACACCAACTTTGAAATCTGTGAGCGTTGTTTCCCAAAGCACCCCAGGATGGCATGGGCAATTCTCAGAGGCAAGGAACGTCCCATAGAAGACCCAGAAGATGCAGCCAGGTGTGAGCGGGACTATAAATTGCGACCTCCCCCATTCTGCCTCTTTGAAAAGGTTGATAGTCCCAGGTCCGAAGACAATAAACAAAGACGCCATGTTTGTGTTGCTTTGAATGTCAAGACAATGTTCCATCGTGCTTGTGGAGCTATATCGCATCGTCGAGACGATAGCACGGCAGTGAACTTTTACTGGCGAATAACCAGCAACGACGACACAGATATTCCTCGTCCAGGAAGCTATCGGATATTGAACAACAATCATGAAGCTGGTGCAGCACAGCCTCCTCACTTCAATATTCCCCTACGGCCTGACCAGCTGCGGTCCCTTCGATGGGTACTGTTACGCGAGTCGAATGAACAACTAGCTTTTCCGGAGGAAGAAGTAGAAGAAGCTAGTTTGGGCCCCTTGAACTGGAGAGCAGAGGCAAAGGTCATCGTGCACCGTAAGACCAGGGGCGGAATTCTAGCAGACCACGTTGGCTTTGGCAAGACCGCCGTGATTTTGGGTCTAATAGACTGCCAGCACGAAAAGGATGTCTTGGAAGCAGGGGAACCGAGTGATAATGCGATCCCACTAAAAGCAACATGCATTGTCGTCCCTGATATTTTGTTCGACCAATGGCGAGGCGAGATTGTGAGGTTTCTTGGAGACAAGTACACGGTCCTCGAGATTGAGAGCATCAACAAATTGAACTCAACTCCAGTCAAAGCATTTCAGTCGGCAGATATTGTTCTTGTTTCATGGACGACATTCACGGGTGCAATGTACTTCAAGAGACTAGAGGAAGTTGCTGGAGGGCCATGTCCGCCTAAAATGAGCAGCAGTGTCCGAATGTTCGAAGCATGGTCCGAAGATGTGCTTGATTCAATTGAGAACCAGGTTAGGGTACTGCAAAGTGACGGTCCGGAAGCGTTTCTGCGGGCTATTCTTCGTAAGCGAAGCTCCGTATGGGGTACTGATGCTTACGATCGCTACTTGCCCTCCAGAAAGCTCGCAGGCAAGAAGGGAGGGAAGCTCAATCCTGATGAAGACCTCCTAGCTGCCACCCAAGAGGGTGACGACGTACCGAAATCTTCCGTCGGTCGTGCGCCCCTGAAACTGACCTTTGGTGGCAAAGATACCTTGCCAAAAGAAGACGCTGAATCCAAGATCGAGGCGACTCAGGAGAATACGCTTGACAGATCAGCTTTCGGCATCCCGAAAACCAGACAGACCTCGATGGAAAATGTCAGAAACACCGTTTTTCACATGTATCGATTCCAAAGACTGGTTATTGATGAGTTCACATACTTGAACCAAGACCGCCATGCTCTGTTAGCTTCCCTCAAAGCACGGTCACGGTGGATAATGTCTGGCACACCGCCTATCAAAGGTTTTGCATCAGCAGAGCGAATGGCCCGACTTTTGAATGTGTATCTCGGGAAGCCCAGTGACGAGGACTATGAGAAGAGCAAATACAAGCGCGCAGGTAAGCAGCAACCCTTCTGTCGATTAAGGTCCTTTTCTCTAACGAAAATAGAATCCGAGAACTTTCATTTCTTCAGAGAGGTACCGAGTAGAGGATGGCATTTCCGCCGCAACGGCCTTGCTCAACATTTTTGTGATGTCTTCATGCGTCAGGTAAGTGGGCGCATAGCTAGCTAGTCTCCATAGCTAATGAATTGCAGAATACTCCGGACATACCGCCTATCAAGTGGACGGTTCACTATCGTCCGACTGTTTTATCTGCTGTTGAGAGGGTGTTATATCTCGAGCTGAAGCTCTTCTACGAGTCATACAACCCCAACACAACGGGTGAAAAAAGAGAGAAATACAGACATGATCAGCGCGGCAGAGTAAGCGAGATTGTCGATTCATGCGATACTCCAGAGCAGAGCCTGATCAAACGCTCCTCGTACTATGATGCCTTGCCTGGGTGGAGTTCTGCGGGCGAGGAAATCGATACAGCAGATAAACTCGTGAGAAATAGGCGCAGAGAAACAGTGAAGATTCTTAGCAAACTCAAGTTACAGGCAAAGGCTATCGCTTGGCTGCATCACCTTGGCCAAACCGATCCTCGATTTGACGCACTCAAAGCGAGCCTCGACTCGAACGATTATGGTGACTCTGATGTTTCGCTTCGTGCCCAAAATATACTTGACGAAGCTATCAGGTCGTATCGACATGATGACTGGAAAGAATTTTGGTATTCACCGAACGAACGTCCAGTCCAGGCCGTTAGCGCCGTAGCTGATCTCGATGGTGACGAGACGCAAGAAGATGAAGAAACCGCTGATGAAGAAGCACGTCGAGGAGATCAGGTAGATACCAATAGCGAATATGTCCCGCTAGCTCAACGAAAGAAACGGACAACCCAATCCGATTTGAGAGCACTCCCCGACGGAAAATCGGACACGGAAAAAGAAGTTCGAGAATGGACCAACAGATTCAGGGTAAATGTCCTTGCTTTGGTGGAGCGAAAGCGGGCGTTGAGATTTGCGGAGTCCGCGTATGAGTTTCAGAATCGGAGTATTATACCCGAATGTCGGAGTTGCGGACTGAGCGACCCACGATCTCGCAAGGAACATAGCGTTTTGGGCAAATGCGGGCATCTCGTCTGCAAGGATTGCCTCGAAGATGTGCTCACCAACAACAAGTGCACCGTCCGTGATTGTCGCGCAGCTGTAGACAAGCAATATGTGATCCCAGGCCCGCATTTCGCCATGTGTCGAACCCTCAACGATCCTACTCCTCCGGGTGGATCAAAGATTCAAGCGCTCCTCAGGCTCTTGAAGGACGAGAGGTCGATCCCCAAAGAAGATCAAGTGATCCTATTTTTGCAATTTCCGGATCTCGAAGAGGCAGTGACGGCAGCGTTGAAACAACATGACATTTCCTATGTCTCAGTAGGAACGACCAGTCGACGTGGCAGGAGCAAAATCAAGACTTTCGCAACCCATGACAAGCGAGTCGCCATCCTCCAATTTGGTACTGAGAATGCTGCAGGACTCAACCTCCAGCATGCCAATCATGTCATATTCTTCGCCCCCTTCGCCGCAAAGAACCACTACGAGTATCAAAGTACCATCACCCAATCAAGCGGTCGGGTCATCCGCTTCGGCCAAAAGAAAGAAGTGCACATCTGGAATCTGGTGACGCTCAACACGCTCGAAGTCGGTATACTCCAGGGACAGGACGGGCGAGTTCTTGTTAGACGTGCTAACGGGGAGTATGAACTTTTGCTTGAGGATGAGGTTCGGGTGAATGATGAGAAAGGGTTCGAAGTTCCCGTGTTCGATTGGAAGTAGCCTCCTTCGCTCCTTCCGTTTTGGGACTGTCATGGTCCTTCCTGTTTGGGTAGATTAGTCATCCTTTTCTTTTGTATTAGTTTGTCAGTTTGTTCAAGAATGGACAATGTGATATGCATGGTTTTATTTTTTTCTTTCTCGCATAAAAGCCATAAACTATGGCGACGGTATACTGTACACTGGAAGAAAAAGAAGGAAAATTCTCAATCACCGTCTCCATAAAGATCCCGCCAATGCCGAAGTCGCAACCCCAGCTCTATAACGTAAGACGACTTCTGCAAGTATAGCATAAAAACAACAAGTAATCGAATGCCATTGGTATGACGCCTCGCTTACAACTCTCCGTCCTTCCTCATCATCTGTTCTGGGTTCCATGTGACCTCCTTTAGATTCGTTAATCCGGCACTGTTCTCACATGTGTCTCGTCCGCTGAGAGGACCAGGAGCAGGAACCTTGGTGGCAGGGTTGGTAGCCGATTCCTTGAGGGCAGTCAAGAGTTGAGTAATGGACTCGGGAGTCAGATCTTCGTAGTAGTCGTCGTTGATCTGGACCATGGGAGCGTTGACGCAGGCACCGAGGCATTCAACCTCAATATAAGTGAAGAGACCGTCCTCTGTGGTGTGGCCGGGGGTGATGCCGAGGTGCTTGTTGATTGCCTGTACGATCTTGTCGCTTCCGCATCCGCCGAGTTGGCAGGGTGTCTAAACATATCAGTCCGTGCTCTTGTCATTCAATGCGAGATATTCGCCATGTTCTTACCGTTGTGCAGACCTGGACAAAGTATTTGCCTACAGGCTCTCTGTTGTACATGGTATAAAAGGTCGCGACTTCGTAGACTCGCATGGGAGGCATTTCCAACAAACGAGCAACCTCGTTCATGACACTGATACTAGTGAATCCATGCTGGCGCTGTCCGAGGTCGAGAAGGGGCATGACAGCAGCCTTCTTGTACTGGGGAGGGTAACGCTTGAGGATCTCATCGATGATTTTTTCGTTCTCTGTGCTGAACTTGAAAGGGATGGATGGGTTGTTGTCGGGTTTGTTGCGGTGCTAGACAGATAAGATGTCAGTTTACAAATTCGAAAGTCCAATTAAGCTAGTATCAACCGTCGTTGGTCGTTGAGGGTGCCGTGACACAACGCATGATGTAGGATCTGCTTACCACATGGAGTGTATCGCTAAGCTTGGGCGCAACCGCAGAGAATGATCGCCATTGAGGTCTGGAAATCTGTGGAATAATCTGACGGGACGAGCGCACAACGGCGGGGAATAGTTTGGAAGCCATTGCTGGCGAGGATGTGGTTGAATTGGGAGGCGTGAGGTTGAAGGGACGAGGTTTGGTGAAGTTCGGAGTGCGGAATTCGAAGTGGTCGGATGGGAAGCTGGCCGGCCAATCAGAGGAAAGACGATCATCTTTAGTCAGGCCATCAGCCAATCGTATTTGTTGCTTAGTTATTTGAATATCTACATGAATTGCCTAATAGAGCTTTGTATTCGAATGAAATTCATAATAACATCGTATATCATAAGACTACTAGGCTTGCTAAGACGGACATTGGTTCGCGGATTGGAATGTGCTGAAGCTGCTGCCGTTGATGATGTTGATAGTTACTTGACCACCATTAGTAACCCACAGTCGATGGATCAAACTTCCTCCAACTTATAAACCTCATACGCAGGCTCCTCATACGGATGCGCCTTAACCAAAGCCTTGACGGCATCAAGCATGGTCTCTCTGCCCACACACAAAATCTCAACCTTCATCTCCTCGACATGCTCCAAGGCCCCCACAGCACCAATGTTCGGATTCGCGCCATCACCAGGTAAGAATTGACCAGTCCCTGGTGTCTGGAAACAGCATTTGGTGTATTTACCTCCGGGGAAGGAGCCCGCGCCCGTGGAGAAGATGGCTTCTTTGCAGGATTCGAGTTGGGGATGGGGCACGAAGAAGATTAGTTTGTAGCGATCTGGGGTTGCTGATGACATTTTTGTGCTTAGAATCTTGTGAATACGGAGCCGGTGATGATTTCGAAGTAAGTTCACGTTTATACGCGTGGTAGCGCTGAACATCAGGGACTCGTAAAGTGTCCAGTTTGTTGATACTCTCAGAGGATCGATGAATGAGGGGTCTCTGCGACAAGAGCTGGATAAGTTGGCGATGAATCTGTGGTCGGATTAGTCATCAGTGCATATACAACCATGAACTTAAATACATAGGATTACCTCTGGGGAATATTCAGGAGAAGAGAGAAATAATAATAAGTATTTGAGTGTGGTGATGGTATGATTCAATTCAAATTTTGGTGGTGGGTATCTTCCGAGGTATGACCTGGGTATAGTTACAAGCATTCAATAGGTAATGTATACAGTCAACTCCGATCACTGGTGTGCCCGCACATGCTTATCCACCTTCTCCAATAACTCCAATTTCCTCTCCTGCTCAACCCAACTTCCGTGAATACTATTCTCCGCAATCGTCCTCCACTCCTCAATACTCAAATCAAAGGCTTCCTGAACGCTACAATAATTATGCAAAATGAAACCCCCAAAGTACGCTGGATCATCACTGTTGATCGAGAATTTGACGCCAGCCTCCAAGAATGTCCGAATGGGGACTTTGCTTATATGATCGAAACATCGTAGTTTGACGTTTGACACGGGGCAGACTGTGAGTAGGATTTCGTCTCGGGCGACTTGCTCCAGTAACTTCGGGCTATCGATTAGTCTGATGCCGTGGTCGATTCGTTGCGATTTGTAGGACTCAAGCGCAGCTTCGATATATGTTGGATCTCCTTCCTCACCAGCATGAGCAGTCCTTCGGATACCCTTTGAATGAGCCGTTGCATAAATCTCCTTGAACATATCCTTGGGTGGACCAACTTCAGACGACGAAGCGCCGATACCATGTAATGCGCCGGACTCAAAATGACCACCTTCAACAGCGAGATCAAACACCATTTGTGCGTCGCTGGCAGGTAAATGCTTGACAAAGCACATGATAAGCTTTGTCGTCATTCCGTAATCCGTTTCAGCTCGTCGACAGCCCGCAACGAAGCCATTCACAACAGTCTCAAAAAGCACACCTCGATTGAGATGCTCCTGCGGATCAAAAAATACCTCCGCATGGTGCACGCCATCGGCATGCGCCTTTTGGAAATATTCCCAAGCTAGGGCCTCAAAGTCACTCTGCTGCTGGAGCACGGACATGCCGATAAAGTAGTAACTGAGAAAGTCGTCGAGAGATGTGAAATGTTCGTATCTTTCGTACAAAGCCTCGGGAGAGCTAAACTCTGGTCTTTTATCCGTGTTTGGTAGACAGACGCCATTGCGGGCTGCGAGGTCAAACATGAGCTCTGGTGTCAGACATCCTTCGAGATGGACGTGGTGTTCGCATTTGGGGAGATGCTGTAGAAATTGGTGGAGTTTGGTATTGCACATTTTGTTTTGTTGTTATCTCTGATAATGGAGTTAGATCGAATATCCAGGAATCGATTTGATTATCATACCGGGTGTAGCAGATGTATGTACAATAATGATGTTTGTATGTTTGGATACTCAGTGATGCAACCAAGGGTCGAGGGAATTGCTCCTCAAGGATTATATATGCCTCGGTCTATCATCAACGCCATCGAGATAAAGATTTTTCTTGATCCACAGCTTTTCGGAGACCGTAGAAGCGTAGAACACGGAGATACCTACACATCCAGGAATTCGGTGTGGTTGGGAGAAGAAGAAGGTCTTTTTTTGTCTGGTATCCACGCTGATAGGTAAACCGGATCTCGGCCGTCTCCGATGAAAACCTTCAAATCAGTTTGATAGGAGAAGTTACCCAATTTTCGATGATCTCTATACTTCTTTTGAACTGGAATCAATTTTTTTTAGATGATCAGTTTATATTCAGAATCTGGAGTCCCATCATCGGTTCTTTCTTTTAGAGTGGGAGTTCACATAATGAAGCCCGTTAGAAATTTCTTCACCAGGAAGACATCTACGGACATCTCACCATGGAGCACTCGGCTCGTAATATTGAGCTAGGAGCTGGTTATCACTAACAGCAACCGTATAATTTTGGAATCACATTTTGTCCGACTTGACATACAACGTTTTATTCAAGAATAACACTAGCCCTCTGGCTTACTAGCTTCCCTTTCGATGGAATCCCGTCACTGTCTTTGTTTTCTGCTACTTCGATAAAAGGCTGGCTCCAATTGCTGAGTCTTTCCAGTCCCAAGGATGAAGTTTCATCGACTTTATGCGCAATAATCGACCCGTGAACGCAGACTTTGATGCGGAGGAGTTGACTATCACCCGGTGGCGTGTCCATGTCCTCTATGGGTATGGGATGTACCTGCATCAGCCGGGAATCGTAGATAGTACCAGGTTTATACTGGACCAATTCGTATCGCGTTCCAGGAGGAGGGAAATAGGATGCCCGGAGGCTGATGGCGTTGCAGAACAAATCCATAAGACATTTCTTAAGACGTTCGTCGCGTTGGGAAGTTTGTAGTAGGATATTATCTAAAAATGGCATGAGCAAGTCCATAATGTCGGTTATCAACACCTCAGCCTGCGGTATGACAAAAAGATCTCTGAAATCATTGCTGTCTTGTAACATAAGGTGCAGTGCCGCTCGATGAAATCGTTCAAGGAAACCAGGAGTAACTATCGATCGATGTTAAAACTAATCAGAGGAGAGAGAGAAGAGAGACAAGGCATAATTAGAACTCACCTCCTTGTTGTAAAGTATTTTGATACGCTCTCAACATCAGGCTTTCAAAATGCAACGTGGACCACATGTCTGGAGAGTAGAAAACTCGGTCACGAACAAACTTGAAGATCATAGCTCGAAAGGCAGCCGAAGAATGGCTCTGAAACAGATTCATGGTGCCAATGCTATCCAATATTAGAGCCTCACTTTCCTCTTGTCGTGAGTGTTGGAGACGTTGGCTCAACCGTGCTTGGCACAACAAATCAGCAGCAAAGATTGTCGACGATTCAATCTGGTACATGAGATGCCCGGTGGTCTTGGTCAAATCCACAGCGTAGATATTATTCGATTTGGAGGATAACAGTTCGTTCAATCCAAGCGCTTCGTTCAAACTTGATTTCAGACTTCGAATCTCTCTGTCTCTTGATTGGAGCTGAGCTATGAGACGGTCGATCAAGTCTTCATCGGCTGTAGACTTTGGCTTTGTACCTTCCCGTTCTGTAAAAATACCGAGTCTGGAATTCAATTTGCGAACATGCTTTTCTAGTCTCTCTATTGTGTTTTTAGTTTGTGATTCACCTTCCGCTTTTCGGAGCATGAGTCGATTGACTTGTTGCTCTAAGAGCTGCACCCTCCTTCTGAGGTTTATTTCTGTGCTGGAATGACTTTCATGATCAAGAATGACCGGAGGGGTTGCATTGCTGTTATCATTGCTTGAGTCGGAACTGGATGCCATTCCACCACCGGCTTCCTCATCATTGGGGCATTGTGTATCAAGCATGATTACCTCCCTTTGACTGGCTTCTGACATGTCGTCCAGCTCTGTCAGACTGCTTATAGATGAAACTCCATCATCCACTGATATAAACGCTGACGTACTCTCACGAGTTTGAACCTGGACAGATTGATTAGCGTGGGACTTCTAAGGTTTACTTTCGATAAATACTTACTGCTTTTTCATATTCTGCTATGGTGTCAATAGTATCGCACGACTCGATTTTCGTTGACAAGCTCACGGACTGGTTTTGCTGATCCAGGCCACTTCCAAGGCTTTGTTTGCCCTTATTATTGATTTGATCGGCAGTTCTCTTCTTCAATTCCGATGGAGTCTGCTCAGGACTGCCACTGGAACGAAGTCTTTTGCCTATTATATGCTTTTTATTGATTGCACTTGGCGAGAGTTCCTCACTTGAATCCGGAAGAAATACCCAGTTTCTGCCCCATAGGCGAGTATATGGCTTTTGGTGCGAGTCCGGAGGTGCTCTTTTGGAATGAGAGGAACTCATATCTGCGTCGTGATGCGATGACGAAGCTCTAGAAGGATGTTATTTGCAAGATATTGAAAGCAAACGGAATCCTATAAGTTTTGTTCGATAGAGGAATGATAGTCAACCCTGGCAGTCTGTTGGCAGATTGTAAAATCTGCCAGAAAATGCGGCGCAGTCAAGTCTAGACACTGACAGAATGCCCCCAGACTAACACACCCCTGTCGAAAGTGCCTTGTTGCCTTCTTCAGCCTTGCACTAGGAGATAAAACAAGAAGATTTTTTTTCTAGCGGTGAGAAAGGAGTGATTCAAGTATTTATTTCGTCTAAATGCCCCCCCTCATGGGACTTTTTTTCGTCACCAACTCAGAATACTATCTGCCATGCCTCGACGAGTAAATCCACCGCGCAGAGTGCGGCGCAAATTGTTCCATGATGACTATATCTATGGGAACGAAGTGGCATCTCCTGCTACCGCTAATAGCTCTACAGAAGACGACGTTACGGCCAGAGGAACCTCACGATCCGAGTCTGAGAGCGAACCACCATTCAAGTTTATAGTTGCCCTCGATTTTGGAACCACAAACACCTCGGTGTCTTACATCAAATTTGACCCCGAGAAACCTCCAACCAGACTACGCAGCGTTGATATCAAGTCTATATGCGCGTGGCCAGATGCAGCATCGAGAGATAGTCGAACAAGTACATATATTCCAAACGTACCAAGCGAGAGCTGGTACAGAGACGGTGAATATATTTGGGGTTATTCTGTTCAGCGGAGAATTCGCGAGTTCAAGTCAAGTCCACAAGACGTGATCAAGTTCTCAAAACTACTGCTTGGTGACAATAGAGAATCTGCCTCGCCGCTTAACGAACTGTTACTGAGGTTAAACAAAACTGCACGAGAGGTTATTACTGACTACCTCATTCAGATCTTCACTCATACCAAGAAGATGTTGACAGATGAGGAAAGCTTCAAAGACTCCTGCGCAGTCGAGTTAGTGTTGTGTATCCCAGCTGGTTGGTCAATTGCTGCTCAAAGGGATATGCAAGTGATTGTGTGGGATGTCGTCAACGAAGTAAATTTTGGACGGCGAGATTTCGAGCCTTTCATCATTCACGAACCTGAAGCAGCAGCGGCACACTTGCTTGAAAGCACAGACAATTTCGTCCAGCTTGAGGTGAGAATAATTCTCTTCTCGGTCCAAGGGCGTACTTCTTTCCTACTTTCCCGCAGCACTGTTACTGATACAGTGCCTACCTTGATAGGAGAACGAAACATTCATCATTTGTGATGCTGGAGGAGGAACTGTGGTATGTATTCTTGCCTGGAAGTAAATGGATATCTTTGACTCACCAGAGGGAAATCAAAAATAGGACGCTATTACGTATCGTGTCACACAAGTCAATCCGTACAGATTTGCAGAAGTGGTTGATGCCGCAGGTGAGAATTGCTCACGAGTTGTTTCGTAAGACCATCAAGAACATCACTTAACTAACCTATGTTGCGATTGACATGCAGGCCGCGATTGTGGATCAAGCCGTATAAATGAACAAATGTTCCAAGAGGCAACAGAGAGGTTGAAAGACAATGAATTACTCAAAAAGGTTCAAAAAGCTCCCACGGACTACATCATACATCAAGAGGTATTAAGTGAATTTGAGTATGTCATCAAGAAAGAATTTACCTTTGATGAATACCGAGGCAGACTAAACAAGAAGATACCTCTGAGGATTCTGGGCCTTCAACAGGACAAGGACAAAGATTTAGGAGAGGACACATTTTACTTTACAAGGTTTTAATCTCCTTAACTGTTTCCGAATGTTTAGCCAGGTGACTGATGTAATTTCTAGTGAGAGATTGGCCCGACATTTCACGGAAAGCATCGAGGGAACTATTGAGTTACTTTCGCAACAGATGGAGGCTGCAGCAGGCAGCCAGGATGTCAGGGTATGCCATCCGCATCATTCTTTTCCCCTTTTATAGAGCCATATGGCTGATGATTGCCACGTATAGAAGATAATTTTGGTGGGAGGATTTTCCTCATCGGATGCCTTGACGGAGCGAGTCAAAGAAGAGTTTCCCGAAGTGCAAGTTATCCATAAGAAAATGTGAGACAAGCTATGTGTCTGATTCTCCCTGCAAGAGTGTATCATATGACTAGACTGGACTGGACGACTGACAAATCCGTGCATTCAAAAAAGAGACATGTCCACAGTTGTCTCTCATGGTGCCGTATTTCGTGCATTGAACAAAGAGGATGGCCCTCAACGCCAGATCATGGCTAGCTTGGGTGTGCTTCAACACGAGATATACGATCCTAATCTCAGGGCTCATTTATTGAGTTCCAATATGAGACACGGGATGGACGGTCAATCGTATGTCGTTGAGGTCATTGAATGGATTATTAGAAAGGTACGTCGTCTCATCTCCGTCCTTCCAAGGTCTCTTGACTGACGAAACCGTGCAGAATCAAAAGCTGGGAAAACAAGCCTCATACAGAATTATACGTTCTCAGCAATTTGATATTGACGAGAAATGGATTGTTGGTCATAGAATATATGCCTCTCTAGCTCGTGTTGTTCGAAATCACTATCACTGCGACGATGAAGTTAATGCAGGTAAGTAGGGGATAAGAAGACATTACGCCAGTAATATCCTCGCCCCATTGAGTGATGTAAATGCTGATAGATTCGTCGTTTTGTTCAGAAGCCGAAATCGCTGGGCTTGTTGTCGCAAATTTGGATGAATACAGAGAGAACGGGTCTATTCCGTCCAAGAGAGTGGAGGAAACTGACAAGGTGTACTTTCAAGTGGACTATGAAGTTGTCTTGGAAGTTGATGGGCGAAATATTCGAGCAAAACTGTTCTATCCACCCGGGCAGGAATGCCGTGACGAATTGAAAATATGCATAGCTGCATATTTTCTGGCGGGAACAGAGTAAACAATGACTGAATGTAAAGATAGTGAGGCATTGAAGATATCCCGAGTTGGGTCGCTGTTGATTTTGATAGTTTAATATGTTTTATAATCTATTTAATGACCTGATTTTACTAGAATCATAACATGTCCATATCTTCTCCATCGATATCAGAGGTGCTAGGCTCATCGTCTGAAATGATCACTATCGGCGATTGCTTTGACATTTCAATGTCTTGACTCTTCAAAAAATCGGTCCAGATTGCAATAGATTCTAGGTCTCGTTTCAACTTCCAAAATTCTTTTGCACGGGTTGGCAGGTTCAAAAATGCAAAGCAATCCCCAGGCCGCGCCTTCGGATCTAAAGGCACTCCACTGTAGTAACGCCCTTCTCGTGACATTTGTTGCAGCAAATCGGGCAATATATTGACTTCACAAGGACCATCGATAGTATACAAGCATTTTTTGGGTATTTCGTTGCTTTGATGGAGTCCATCGACCAATATGCACCCTTTGTAATGGACAATAAGGGGCTCAAGGTGAGTCCACATGCGAGGACTCCCGGATCGTCTAATCTGTTTTGTATTGATACAAGAGTAACGTAGATAAGAGTCAGTTGGTTGCCTGCGTCCAATTCTATGCGACGCATAAACCGTGGTCACTAGATCGAGCACACCCGGGGAGTTGTCCTGGACAAATCCAAAGAAAGGCGCCGCCCGGCGTCGAATCAGGAGAAATTCATTCTTAATCTTCCCAGCACGTCGTTGTACTGTGCTAGATAAACACAAATTGTAAACAGCTGCAGTCAGACAGTCGACGATTGAATGCTCTTTAAACATATGGATACGTCTGAGCAGTGCCTCTTTGGGAACAGATGCCTTGCCAGCAGTCTTGATAATGGACTCAATGGCATTAGACATTGAATTCGTTGCGACTTTTCCAGCCATCATCTTCAAAGCTGACTCGGATACTGCGAGATATGTAATCTGTCGTATTGGTTGCCACTCTGGTCCGATGTGCATAAGGATTACAATTCGGGCATAGAATATCTCCTGGCTATCAAAGTACCCACGGTCCGTCTGCTCGTTGGCATCATCTTCTGTCCAGTGGGTTTCGAGATCATGCAGGGTACCAGCATTTATCCGCCACGCATCCTGCATATGTTGCAAAATAACATGAATGGCCTTGTGTGAACTTTCAACCGTGGGGAAGGAGAGCAAAAAGCATTCAACATCGTGCTCGGTAATATGTAAAGCAAGAAACTTTGACTCGATAATGGATGCGTCACGGACTACTCCTTCGGGATGAATCAGGGTCAAGGATTCTGAAACCGAGTCGGTGGCTTCTTGTTGTTCATATAAAACATTCGAAGCCAGGTTTGAGCGTTCCCTTCCGGCTTCATCCACCCACGCAGATACTGAACGTTCGATTGTTGAGTATATATCCGGGACAGAGACCATGTCAGCAATATCATCAGAGGCTAGCATATTCAGTTCGTTCAAGATTGATCGCCGGTAAATGTCGCGAGCCCAGTCAAAAATGTAATCGACAATCAAAAGTAGCTGAATTGCCCCGTCTTCATTGCGAATATCTCCGCTCCATAAGTCGACAATAGACTGTTCCTTCATAGTCAGACAACAGATGAGATATCCTCGGGGAAAACACTCACGCTGTGTGCGTCGCCATTGACGTTTTCCACAAAACAGCCAGCAACTGTCCAACGCTCGCCATAACAGTGGAAAAACCATACAAGAGGCCCTGTTTTCCATTGCGTCTCCTGTCCCGTTTTCTCCTTGAGGTTGTGCTGTAGCAAAAGGAGCCGTCTGATGCAGAAGGCACTTTGTAATTCGACGGCAGCAGGGTCTCCTTGTTTGGAAGATTTGGCCTCCATGATCAGAAAAGGAAAGAGAAGAGGTTCCCGCTCCTCAAAGAATGGACTGATCTCTATCGTGTCTCGCAATCGCTTCGAAGTATCCGATTTTGCAGCAGAATTCAGTACGAAGTTGAAGTCTCCTGCTTGTTTCAGTCCATAGACTCGATCCGGCTCCTCTTTATCCTGCTGATTCCTCTTCGGTTTTTTGATAGGCAGCGGTGGTACGTGTTTGATTGCTTCTTCAGCTCTGTCCGAGAAGATCATATTGATTCCCGGCTCGTAGCTGGTTCAGTCCGACTTAGTTTCTAAGACCAATTCTCCTAGATCGATCATCTTGCTTACATGTTATTTCCCATATGCTCGGGACATTCACACGCTGTTCTCTTTAAACGACGCCTTTTCAATGCTTCTGCAAAGGGCTCTAGGTCGTCTACCGCAGCATTGAAATCCGATTCCCACAGTCTTGAACGGCATTCGGGACTATATAATGCATCCAGCGGATGTTAGAAAAGAAGAGAGAAGAAGCTTTATGTCAGTGCTAAATGTTCAATCAGACTTACCAAATAACCTCGGCGCCGAATCTCTGGAACACTTCTGGCTCAATATTAAGCCTCCAGCCCCTTTCCCTAATGCCCTCATCGCGATACTTCTCGCCCATTGCCGCGAGCTTTTGGGCCCGCAATTTTGTTCGTGCTCTCCATGGCTTAACAATTGAGTCGACGGTGATACTTTCTCTGTATGGCTTGAATTCTTGTTTACCAAGCTGATGTACGTCTGCAAACAGTCTACTATGAGTCTTTGGCCAACGACCAGATTGCACTGGTCCTAGAAAGTAGATATTGAGTTGATCTGCGAGCTCGCGACGAGTGAGGTATTCCGGAGCTTGCATTTTGGGACTCCCAGTATTCGCCTCTCAATGTCCGTCTCAGAAAAGAAAAAGTAAAAAAAAAGATGAGAAAAATAGGAAAGAATTCACGTGGACATGGATTATTTGAGCAATCCAAACATCATTTTCAATCTATGATTTTGCATTGTCTGGTGACCAACAGACGACAAGGCTACTTACAAACGTACAGGGGTCCTGGCAAGGCACACTGCGCTAATGTGATAACCATGTAGTTAGCCAATAATCTGTTGGTAAATTACTACAGCGACATAATCGGGAGAGGTGAAATAATTAGGTGGAGGGGTAATCGCAGCAGTACGTAGTCATACGTATGGATACGGGGCATCCTTCGAAGTAGCAGACCGCTAGTCCTTAGGAGTACCCTTTCTCAATCACCTCTCGCATTTGCCAGCCAATCATTCTGACCAAACCTGTTCTACGAATGCGACTATATCGTCTGCAAGCTCTTGCGGACATTCAAGTGCGGCAAAATGGCCTCCCTACACGAGAAATAAGCATACGCATGAGTCTTTCCTTCTGGTTTGTATAGGACGGAAGTCTCACCTTTGTATGTTCCCTCCAAAACACCAAGTTACCCGTCAGTTCAACCCAAGAACGAGGAGCAGGTAGGAGCTCCAGCGGGAAATAGGAGAAACCGAAGGGTTTATGGATGTAATTCTCGGGTTGCTGTGCAGGGGGCACTGGTGGAGGAGGATAAGTCTATTCTCGATGTCAGAGACATAGCATATTGTTCAAAAAATAATGCTCATACCTCGCGGTAGGTGTAGATGGATCGTGGAAACGTCTCTGTCAGCCAGTATAGCGTCACTTCTTGTAGGATCGTTCGAAGTGGAATTGGGCTTTGCTTGTCAGGCCAGTCTATGAATCTCTCCCCAATCCTGATGACGTGAGTACGTCCACACATTGGCTCTTTTATTATGTGTTCTTACCATGTGAGGAGCGCAACTGGATTTGTGGACAATATATGACTGATTGTGCTTGGACGAGTAGCATGATCGTAATAATAGGCAATGCCATATGTTTGGAACCATTGTGCCCTTTTGAGACTTTCTTTTTCGACAGCCGAGTAATTCTGCTCTCCTTGGGGTGGTTTGGCTGCTCCCAAGAAGTTCACTCGAGAATAATATTTAGCTAGAGACTGGTCTTAGATCCTGACAGAGTACGTACGGTGAACGGCTAATGAAATCAGCGTCAGCCATCTTCAATTTTGTTTTTCACTGGGCCGGATTCTATTCGAGTCCACTCACCCTTGCAAGAGTCATGCTTCGCACCCAAGATACGACTGATCTTAGATCCCACATCGCCACCCTGGGCAACGTATCCGCTCTCAAATCCGAGATTGACCATCAGCTGATTCAAGATTCTCGCGGCATCAGGAGACGTAAAGTCTCGGTCAACTGGTGGACCGGAAGAGAATGTATAGCCTGGAAGAGAAGGCACAATTAGGTGGTACGGTAAAGTAGATGGTTCATACTTCTCGCGGAAGATTGATAGTAGTGGTAGGAATTCCAGGAAGCTTCCTATACCACATCATTAATATCAGCTCTTTCTTACGACTTGCTAAGCCAAACATACCAGGCCATCCGTGGAAAAAAGCAATTGGCTTTGCATCTTGCTTCTCAGAGAACAATGCCACAAAGTGGATTCTTAGTCCTTCGATCTCATATGTAAATTGGGGAAACCCATTGATCTCTTTCTCGGTTTCCCTCCTATTAAATTATATTCAATCAGATTACTTGCAAATAACAATAGCATATATGCTTGAATGCAACCTACCAATCAAACTTCTTCCACTCCTCCTTTGCATTTGCAAGCCAACTAGTTGGAACTCCAAGTCTTCCATCCTCTTGAGATCCTTCGTATGTTGGCGGCGCAGTCTTAGACAGTCTCACGAGAGTCTTCAACTCTTCAATCTGTTCATCTGGGATAGATACTGTGAAAGGCTTAGGCTGGACCTTCACGCCTGATGGTATAGTAGCGAATTTGAGAGCCATTTTGTCGAGATTGAATCAATGCTGGACCGAGTAATGAACTAGCTATCATCAATCCGAAGAGGAGCGGCGCTTATAACTTCATACATCGACTAAGGATTACCAAGCGACCGTTGCCTAGTAAGACTGACCGCGAGACCGGCGCCGATTGATGGTCAGTTAATATAAAACGGAGGCCAATGAGGGATGTACCGGTATACAAAGACGTCATCACCGCCAATCAGACGCGGCACTGATAAGATAAAAAAAACCCTCAACTAACTAATTTTTGCAACACGCACTGACTCATACCTAGGTACATGTACAGACATACGCTGATTCATTGCTCCACATCAATACATCTATCAAACCATCACAGGAAGTTCCTAGTATTACTACTTCGATAATCGCGCGCCCAACAACTCCGCATTCCACTTTGGACACGTTATTGCCTCATTGAAGAGGGGTCGGGACGTCGCGACAGTCACGGTACCACTCAAGTTTTACCCTTTACGCGGTCACCAACAGTTCAGCTTAGATTAAACCAAACGACGATCTACAAACAGCCACGCTGTTCTCCTCACTCCGCCACACTTTATGCCGCGCCCAGCGCACTCTATCCACAATGACCGAACGACAAACCCGCATCCTCCCCGTCCAACGCCTCAACAAACCACTCGAACATAACAAAACCATCGCGCAATGGTGGGCCGAAGAAAAGGCCAAGAACACACCAGAAGCCGCGGCCGTCCTCGAAGCAGCTGAAGCTCTACGAACACGCGATATCCCCGTCGGATTCCCGACAGAGACTGTATATGGCCTGGGCGCAGATGCGACGAGGAGTGGTTCAGTGCAGGGGATATACAAGGCCAAGAAACGGCCGTCAGATAACCCGTTGATTGTGCATGTAGACTCGATTGAGATGGTGAACCGATTATTGAATCCGGATGGAAGCTCGAACACAAAAATCCCCGCGATATATGAGCCACTCATATCCCGCTTTTGGCCAGGAGCACTTACAATCCTCCTCCCCAACCCGAAGGATTCGCTGCTGGCGAAAGAAGTAACCGCGAACCTACCCACTTTTGGCGTGCGAATGCCCTCTTCTGCATTTGCGCGACTCCTTATCCACGTCGCCGACAGGCCCCTCGCCGGGCCCTCGGCAAACGCATCTACAAAACCCTCCCCGACAACAGCACAACACGTCTATCACGATCTACAAGGTCGAATCGATCTAATCCTAGACGGGGGACCCTGCGGCGTCGGCGTCGAGAGTACAGTCGTCGATGGCCTGTCCGATCCACCCGCCATCCTGAGGCCAGGCGGTATTGGTATCGAAGAAATAAGAGCTTGTCCAGGTTGGGAGAATGTGCAGGTTGGATATCATGATAGTGCGTTGCAGAGCAAAGAAGCGCCCAGAGCGCCGGGGATGAAGTATAGACATTATTCGCCCAAGGCACGCGTGGTTTTGTTTGAGGCTGGGTCGGATTTGGGCCATGTTGCAGGTCGGGTGAGGCAGGAGTTGGAAAGTAATAAGTCGGCGGATGGATCATCTGCACGGAGAATTGGTATTGTCAGGACGAAGACGTGGCCGCTTGCTATCCAGTTAGCTTCTGACGCCGAAACATCATCTCAAACTCAACAGACCTCCTCAGAAAACGACAATGCCCTCCCCATCCGCCAAATAACAACCTCCATAGAAGACATTCCCACCACAATCTACGACCTAAGTCTAGGCTCAAGTCCAGAGTCCATTGCCCGCGGCTTATTTGCTGCATTGCGAAGTCTGGACGCCGAAAATGTGGATGCAATCTATATTGAAGGCATTCGTGACGATGAAGGGGATCTTTCGGCGGCCGTGATGAATAGACTTAGAAAAGCAGCTGAGGTGTTTGTTGCTGCATAGCATGTTAAGAATAGAGAAAGACATAGACTTCGTGCATATACATAGGAGTTCGAAGCATATCTATATAATCTATCTAACGAACTCAAAGATTCCGCTCAATCGGTTATGCCTCATATCGTGACATAAATTTATTGGTGCGCCAAATATCATCAAAACACCTAAGCCATGTTAGAAACAGTTCTTGCTTTAAGTAATGAGGAAGGACTTACTGCACCACCAATTATAAATAGTCTCTCTTCCTCTTTTTGCACCCATTGACGGATCTTATTTGCGCCTTGCGAAAGAGCGGTGCGAGTTGCATCTGGTCCAGCTACACAGTAGAACTCAAAGATGGGCGTTACCCACGCAAAAGCACTTGCGGATTTGCTGGTGCCATAGTGTATTTTGACATGTGTGTTGCGCGCATGCACACTTTCGTGGAGGGAGTTGTAGGTTGATATTAGCCTAGAACACTTAGCATGAGCGGTCAATTTCTTTACTTCACCGAAAATAGTGCGTACCTTCGATGTCGAGTAAGAGATGTAAAATCTGGCGCATACGCAGACATGACGAATTGGACATGCGCTTTGGACTTATACAAGAAATGCCTCAAGACAGTATCTGGGATGATATCTATTGGCGAAGGCCTGCCGTTCTTGATTGCTTCCTTCATAATCTTCAAGCTTCCGCTTTTGCGCATTTGCTATTGATAACAGTGTTAGTGAGCGACTCGTAAAAATGATGACTGATACCTATGCATACCTCGACGAGTTTATTGCGCATCTCTTGAAGTTGAAAAAAGCTCTCCTTGTCCGCACTGATGAGGACTATGGCCACAGACTCGTCTTTTGGAGTATCATCGTCCGTAATCACGCCTCCTGACTCATCATTGAAGTCTATAAAACTTACATACATGTACAGATAACCCGTACTATTGAACCCAGGTAGACAAACAGGTATCCAGCTCTCGCCACCACCGGCTTTGACACCATCTGCTTCAAAAATCATATTGAACAGAAGCTGTAAATCACCCGGGTGAAGCGAATGTTTCTTTGGCCGTACTACACTAACCAAGCGGCCGCCAGCGGCCACCAGACCATACAGTAGTTTTTCCGCTCTACTTTTCAGTAGGATATTGTTGATTACTTGTCGATGAGCTTTGCGCAATTTCAAGCATTCCAAGGCCGACAAAAGAGTTGTGGGAGAGCCCTTTGTGAAAGAATCGGCAAGTGAGGAAAGTAATGTTTCGGTACCTTGTAGAGGTCTTTTCAGATCCGTCGATGGTCGGATGGAGAATAAATGATTTAACGCCGGGAGCGTCAAGGTCGATAAAATCTGCATGTACAGCGCATCGAGTTGAAGCCTCAGATGACTCTCGCTTTCCAATAATCGACTGATAGCAACCAAATATAGTGGGGTCTTCGAGAGGATTACGATTTTCGTATCTCCTGCAGTGAAATTCCGCAACGTGTCGTCTGCGTCCTGATAGAACGAGATAATTGTTTGTATGATACCGATATAGCTCGAGACTAATCCGCTGTCGCCGTGCCGAGTATATATTGGCTTTCCAGCAGCTGAGAGAATCAAGTAATGCTTTCGCTTTTCTTTCCATTTTCGGAGCAGTGACTCTGATACCAATCAATTAGCATTATTTCGATTATAGACTGACTTTCAACGCCTACCTTCATTCTGGCCGTCCTCATCTAGTTCCCCTATCGGCTCGAATTCCTCTACGAATTCGTGTTCAGTGCCGTCCTGTGGATATTCATCATGACCCAGAATCTCGACATTTCCCGAATCATCCTGCACGTTGCTTTCATTTGCGAACTCGCCAAATAAACTTTCATCCTGGCCCTCCTCGGAATTCGGTGCATAGCTTATCATGCTCGCAGTGTCACCAGCCTCACTACCTCGAGCACTATTCAGTTGACTCAAACTGGCCTTTGCTCGCAGTCCCCGCCCCAGCAGGGTACGTCCAAATCCTGCAACAAAGCCATCTCTTCCGTCCGCATTCGTTTGACCAGTAATGTCTGTCAATGACAGCGCCGTTGTCGCGTGCGACTGGAGGTTCGGTCGACTAGTGGACGTACGAAAAGCATTGCCTTCATTTAGCAGATCGATAGTCTCGGGACGCGGTGGTAACGGTGGCCGTACTTCATCGGCGTCGCCTATTTGACTGTTGGGGGCTTGAGGTTGTTGATTCTTGTCGTTTCGGACTTCTGCTTCATGTTGTCCCTCTAGTGTAGTTGAGGGTACGTCGTTCGCAGGCTCCATCTTCTTTCATGTTGCGAGCGCAGACAGGAGCAGTCCCTGGAGATCAGTTATGAGGTTGATATCGTTTATCCATGTTGCTGTTGGAAAAAGAGAGACGATAAAGAGGATGGAAGAGGGGACTGACGTAGCGCCGATAATTAATGCGGGCCCCGGAAGGAGCAGCTCGGGTCGTGCCTGCCGCCTGCGGAGCGTGTCCGTCAGCTTTCTTAGGCCGTTGCATTCGTGGCCTTTGATCCAAAAAACAATTTATTCCTCACGGACTAGACTTGACGTCTACCACGACATCGCTTCCTATTGCAAGCCCGTGATCTCGATGCCTCAATTATGAGCCCTTCAAGAATCACTATAGATAGCCCGCAACCCCTGCCATTGGCATCATGAGCCTCGATCCAGGCGGATTCCCTAGAACCGATTCCCCCGCAAGCTCCGATAGCTCCCTCACCCGCTTCAGGCTTCGTACAAATGACGACGGTTTGTGTTTGTTTGGTTTGTCGATGAGAGGCGAATTCAAAGGCTAATAGTTTCGAAGAGCATTTAAGAAAGGACAAGAACTACCGGCGGTATGCATCGACTGTCGAACGAGCGTTGTCTCTATTCGACACCACGTTACAAGAATGGGCCGATTACATTTCGTTTCTGAGTCGTCTTCTAAAGGTGCGTAACACTTGGACAATACTTGGATTCTCTCTTCGGTACGCTCTAACAGCCGTCAATAGGCGCTTCAATCGCATCCACCAGACTTACCAGTCGTGCCGCATAAGACTACTGTTGCAAAGCGATTGGCACAATGCTTGAACCCGTCGCTCCCTTCCGGTGTGCACCAGAAGGCTTTGGAGGTTTATACATACATCTTTGGCTTGCTCAAGGTATTCACAAATGGTGGTTCTGTCTCCGAGACTATAGTATTGACAACATGTCTATAGCCTGAAGGTCTTTCGCTAGATCTCCCACTATACTTCCCCGGCGTTGCACCTACTCTTACATTCGCCTCTCTCTCTGTTCGACCACTGTTTATATCCCTTCTAGAAACATACCTACCGGAACTGGAGCCGATGACAATTCGTCCCGCGCTAAAGGCTATAATCTTAGCATTACTGCCAGGCTTGGAGGAGGAAACAAGCGATGACTTTGAACCGACCCTCCGCACGCTCAACAAGATTCGCAATGTCGCCAGCCAGATGGACACACGGAGATCCAGCTTAAGTTCGAATGTCGGCGGCCAGTATTTCTGGCAATGCATGTTTCTCGCTTCAATCACGAACCCTAGCAGACGGCTTGGCGTTTTGGCATATCTCAATCGCCATCTTCCCAAGTTAGGACTTGAGAAACAAACTATTTCGGACGGAGGAGACAGCCAACTAGAAGGACCAGATGCAGCAGCCATCGTCGAATCTGTTATTTCTCCAGAGCCTGGTTTACTCATTAGATGCTTTGCTAGCGGCCTGACTGACGATCAATTGCTTGTACAACGGAACTTCCTCGACTTATTAGTGACGCATCTGCCGCTCCACTCTTCGGTTCTACAATCAAAAATCAGGCGCGATGACTTGGAGAAATTAATTCTAGCTGCAGCTGGTGTCGTGCTTAGGCGAGATATGAGTCTGAACAGGCGACTTTGGGCCTGGTTTCTCGGCCCAGAACCCACCCAAACTCTCGTTGCATCTCCTGACCCTAACGCAGAAAAATGTCATGAAAGCTCGACGGAGAATCAAGAGCAGTCACAATCTCGGTATTTTAGCAAAAATGGGTTAGATTCTTTGGTTCGTGGTCTTCTCAACTTGATCAACCAAGACACGTTGCAGCCATCTCAGAAAAGTCGACCTTTGCGCATCGCCCTATCCCTTATGGATCGCTGGGAAGTAGGCGGCTTTGTTGTCCCCGCCGTTTTCCTTCCGATTATGCACAGCGTGCAATCGTTCGAGGGAACGGCTGACAAGTCGCACTTTGAGGAGCTGTTTCGGAGCGCAAGTGCATTCTTCGATGGTGTTGAAAGTAGTCTCATCTTTTCAGAACTGCTATATCTCATTCATGGGGATACAAGGGGACAGAATGAGCACTTTGAAAAAAGAGAGAATGACCTTAAGCTCGCCCAGTTCATACTTGCGAATTTTAATGTCCGAGAAGAAGAGATGTTGCTTCTTCACATTCCTCTGTTGACACTGGCGACTCTGATTGAAGCCAACGAAATCATATTGACGAATCGACCAGGGTGGCCATCAGAGCAAATTAATATTTACACCCAACATCTTTTCAAATTGCTCACCCTGGCACTAAACCTCTTACCCGAGCGAGCATTTCTTGTCAAGGTCGCTTCCGAGAATCCAAAAACCGATCCCCGTGAATTGGATAATCAAACACTTATGAAGAATATCCAGCAATTCTATGATCGCAGCAAGGAAAGCCTTGAATTACCTCCCTTGCCATTTGCCCCACAGGTTCTCTCGGAATTGATATTGCGTGCGGCATACAGTCTGTCCATGTCGGCATTAGAAGACCATAACTGTACTCTTTCTGTGAAAGAGACTTTGGGTCTTCTTACTGCACTTTTAAAGAAAGCACCAAAATCACGAATCTTAGCAGATGGGCGCCTGGTACGAGCATTCCATAAGGCTTTAGACTGTGATATGTCGCAATTCACCACGCAAAGATTTGCCCTTGTCTCCTCCGTTGCTTCAGTCGTTACTACTCTGTATAGCATTCATACCCCTGGATTCTATGTCACTTACGAACAGCTCTGTGATCTTTTGCCGACATTAATGGATTACCTTTGGGCATTCTTGTCACCTGAAAGCCCAAAGTTTCATGTTGAGGCTGTCCGTTGCATTGGTTTACTGCATTCGATTACATGGCAAGATCACATCGTTGAGGCTGCCATTACGTCTCTGATGGTCGAAGGTGATTCTCCTCAGAAGGCCTCAACCTCCAACGTTCAGCATGTTGAAAAATTTTGTGTTCTATGGAATCATAGCCTCCAATGGGGCCATGAGTCACAAAATCGATCTTCTGAGGGAAATGGAGTGAATGGAAAGTTTTTCGCGGATCGTTCTGCATCTCATGTTTCCCTGCTTAAACGACCTTTGTTCGTAATTTTGGATTTATTATCACAAAATTCTGATGAGGTCTATCAAATCGTCCGCGATTGGATTCAAGATATGCCATCAATCCAGCGGTGAGTGACTGACTTTTGCTTTTATTTTGTTGTCTATACTAATAATCTCATTAGAGTTCTTCATATCATTGTATCCAAGCTTGAAGAGCTTGTGAATGTTGATGGCAATGGAGAAAAGGCTCAAGGCTTGATCGATTCCGATGATCGACAGGAATGCCAACATTTGCTCCAGACTCTCTCCAATGTCATGTCATGTCTTTCACAGAATGGTTGGATTACCTTAGTGTCGCAATCTGTCTCCCAGGTGGAGCAGCCACATGAGTCAGAGACTCCAGAGAGTAAGTTTATCAGGCAGTTCATAAAACATTCGCTGATTGATATAGATGCAGCAGAGCAAAAGTCATTCCAGATAGCGATTGCCGAGATTGCAATTGCTTTGGTTGGATCCCAATCAGTTTCAGACACCCCAATATCGGTTGAAGAGCAGACCCTGCAACGTACAGCGCTTTTAGTCCTTCGACAGTTGCTAGTCGGTCTTGGTTCTGAGCAGCTTATTGATACCAACATACACATAATTCTCATTGAAAAACTATCCGTTGCACTGGATCAAGGCAGTTATATACTTCAGACGACAACCATTGAGACGCTACTCGTTGCGCTCAAGGCCAAATTTGCTCATGTCTTGCAACCCCCTACGCAAAAACATCGAAGGACAGGATCAAAGGGTTCTATACGGAGTGCTTCACTTCTTTCGCTGAGTACAACACTAAGTACAGATCGGGTCGATAAGCTGCATCAACCACCGCCTGTACCACAACCACCCGAGCAGCTTTTAAATTGTCTGTTGAAAGGTATCAGCTCTCCAAACTCACGCGGTTGCCTAGAAAAATGGATATTGCTTTTGAGTGAGAGCCTTCCGTTGTATGGTGAATCCATTTTTCAAATTCTCTTGATGCTTGTGGAGTGTTTTTGTCGAGAGATACGAAACTCGTTCTCCAGTCTACAAGAGATGTTTGAGAAAACAGAAGACTGGGCAAAGGACCGGTCAGAGCATGTGACAATCGTTTTATTGACTGGTCTTGAAACATGTATAGCTGCGGCTCATGAGCGTCTACACGCCGAAGAAGTGACTATAACGACCGCGCGTAGCCCCGACCATCCGCAAACCTTTTTCGGAAATATGGTATCTAATGTCTTTGTTTCGGACGGAGGACCAGCGCGGAATGTGGCTAATGACAGGCTGACTGTATTACTCTGCTTTCAAGATGCCGTTCGATTATGCTTCTCAATTTGGTCTTGGAGAGCGAATAGCAAAGGCAAGATGTCTCTCGATACAGAATCAGTCGCATCGTTCCAGTATACGTCTTTGCGGATGAGAAACCGATCTCGGGCTTTGTTAGAGCATCTGTTTACGGCAGAAGCACTAGAGTGTCTCGAGACCTTAGTGGAGCTCTGGAGCAGTTTGGGTCCGTCAGAGACGAGTAAAGCGTCTCATATCTTCAGTCTTTTGCATACACTTGATAGAGCTCGCCCAAAAGTCATTATTCCGGCGATTTTCAACTCGATATACAGCCGAACCAACCCAGCTGCCTTGGATCCTAGCCGCAAGTCAATGTTGGCCTCAAGTATTTCCGATTCTGAACTTGCAGCATTTTTAGTCACCTACGCTCGGTCACTCGATGATGATGTTCTGGATGAAATCTGGGGAGATTGTACGACATTCCTACGTGACGTTTTGACCAATCCGTTTCCACACCGACAAATATTATCTCGGCTTGTTGAATTTGCCGGTATACTTGGCGCGAAGATGGAAAATACCAGTTTCGGAGATGACCGTCGAATGAGGAAAGAACTCGGTGTACGTATAGATGTTGCTACGTTTCTGTGAATCCGTGGATTAACGAAATATAGGACCTACTACTTCGCCTTTTAGCTGCCATCTTCACCAGCAAACCAATGGGATTGTCCCAAGACTCCGGAATCTCTACAAGACCATCTGCTGACGCTGACGGCTCACCGACGCCGCATGCAAGCCCAGATAATATGCTCAGTATATTGATCTCGTCATTACCGGCCTTTTTGACTGCTCTTGGTGAGACGGATCGGATCACCAATGCAATATCTAGCATCTCTACCAATGTTATTTCACCAACTTTGCGCTCACGACTCTTTCCGAATAATATGAATCAAACTGTGCTTGATTTGCTGCAGCAAATTTCAAAAATATCCGCAGGCTCGAAAGTCTGGAAGAAGGATATTGCGGATGCATTCAACGATCCTAGGTTTTTTGGGTCTCATGTTGATCTCGTCAAGAGTGGATGGATGAGTTTATTACGGCAATGGATCCTTGTCGACAAGGAACGCTTCCCCGAGCTGCTGTCACGATTGACACCTCCAACTACAGCAGGTATCATGTTTGGGGTGGGAGCTACGGCAGCGAGATTAGAAGCTGATCGCAAGACTCAACTCAATTTGCGCAGGATTGCGCTTCTGATTCTTTCCAATGGCGAGGATCACTTCGTTATAGAATATCCAGCTTTGTTGCAGAAACTAGAAGACCTCCTCCAAGCTACGCATATCTCATCGCCATCCTCGGTTACAAGAGCAGAATTATTCATGGTCCTCCGAGCACTTGTACTTCGAACTTCAACAATCCACATGGCTCCGTTCTGGCCTTTAATTAACACGGAACTACAGGCAGCCATTTCTGCGGTACCCCGTCACCAACAATCAGAGCTTTACGCACCTTACTCCCTCCTTCAAGCCTCGAAGCTGTTGGACACACTACTGTTGTTGGTTCCCGATGACTTCCAATTACAAGAATGGCTGTTTGTGACCGATACAATCGACGCAATCTATCCTCCCGGTCGATGGGAACCTATAGCTCTCGCAGATGAGATAGCTCGGACATTAGGTCCACAGAACGGAACATCGCCTCTACCCGGTGATCTGAGCGATAAACAGAGACTGAACAAGCCGTGTTTGAACTCTGATCGTATTCGTGAGACGCCAAAGGATGAGATTGTCGATCGGGTATTGAAGCCATTCTTCGAACGAATCAGTATTCAGGCGTTTGAGAGTACATACAGTATGGGCAATCCTGATCGAGAAGCATGCGTTGATGATTTGTTGGCGGATATTTTTAATGAGAGTACCATGGCAAGTTAAAGTACCTTTCATAATATTCAATATTATGCTATCAAACCCAGTTCAACTTTTATATCATATAGAAACCCGTTGATCTGCAAATCTTATAGCGATACCCAGTGAGCTTTTATTCATATATATTTTCTAGATTTGTCTATCTCTGTATGGATTGTTTCTGGATTACTCAAAAGCACGACCAACTTGTAAAAGCCCAATGGCCACTAGTTTTAACCCCTATTTCCCGGTACACAGACTAGATGAAGTCATCATTGTTAGTTAACTACAGCAGTCTAAACCGAAATTAGTGGCAGAGTCTAAGTGCAATAAGATCAAGCTTTTCATCTCCAATTGAATAAAGGATCTGTGAAAGGCTCCAGTTCATGTCCTCTGTTTGGCAGTGTTTAGACACAAACCAGAAGACTAAGCATAGAGAATATGAATAAGTCCACAGGTAGAGGAGTCAGTCTGATTGGCTGGACATCCCCATGTAATAATATGGAACATATAGGAAGATACTTCAAGTATCGACAATCTGGAATCCCAATGTGCTGTGTTCAGCTGTGTTCATATTCCATACAAACGTCAAATAGTTAGGGCAACGGGGATGAAGCCCTTAGACGACCATAGCCGTTACAATTAGAGTAATGGCCAGTTGTTGCATTTAAAATGTATTGATTGATTTAAATCACGAGATTGATGTTGCTATGTAGTGAAACTGTACCTTAGATCGTTGTCAGTGACTTGTGATATGAAAGCTGGAATGGAATACCCTAGGAATCAGGCTGACCGACGCTGGCGAAGCCCGCGATCCGGAATGTCATTGTTTTTGGAAGGACCAACTAGATCAAAAGATACTAGATGATCTAGTTTAAGATATAGCAATCAGCCGTGGTCAGCAGAAGTGAGGCAGCCGGATCAAATGTCCGATTTGGTAGCCCGATGCCTTATCCCGGTGTCTACAGAACGAATCCCTAACCAAGGCCTGCGAGGTACGAAAGGGAAGCGTGATCAAGTTCTTACTTGGTTATTCGCTTTATCCATCAGAGAGAAATGCTGTTCACTGGTTCTTGATTATACAACAGTCTCAACCACAGCACCAAAGAAGCTAGGATTCCACAAGGGTGAAATGAAAATGATAGGCGGAGGACACAGCGGCGCAGCCTTGTTAGAATGCAATATACCTTAGCTGGGCACAGTCTTCCCAACCAATGAAGTTTCATTACGTCCACAAACCCCGATTAATTGCGTACGCGGCTCTGTACGGTCAAGGAGTAGATACTAGAACACCGCCTCCGTTCGTGTGATTACTGAAGCCAGCTATATCTTATCATACATAACATATCATTTCTAGTGCCAGTATCGGTTGGACTTTCTGATCCAGTTGCTTCTGAATAATTGAATCCTCGTTTGACAAAGTTTAGAGTTGAGGAGATCGACTGTTGTTGTGAGCATCCGGGGCTCAGATTTGCAACTTGCCCGTCGATGTGCCTGCCATGGCAAATGCTCATCTCCCTACGCAAACGATTAATATACTCTGGGATGGATCTGCGCTCTACCGCGTGAGTCGGAAACAGCGGTGCTGCGTGGAGGGAGCGTTCCTAAAATAGGAGCTGGTTAGGGTTTCCTCATTTGGAAGTCAGTCTTCCACGAGCCTTAAAGTACTTGGATGGCCTTCCTCATGCTGGTGAAGCATATCTAAGTCGAGGGGCTCACTGCACATTTGACGCATCGGGCGTACTGTATCTTGAGAAGGCGATAGAAGGCGGTGATTTCGAATGTTGGAGACAATTTGCTGCTGTCACCTCATGTAAGGGCTGGTTCAAGAATGACTTATATCCAAATCCAGACTGAGATGGTCAATGTCAACCAACCTCATCACACAATACATAATAGAAGAGTTTGAAATTTGCTTCTGTGACAAAATTTCCTAATTGGTACATCCGCAAAAGTTCTGTGCTGCGGAACACTAAATTGGGCAAGGTTCCACATTATCTAGCCCTAACTTTGTTGACGTACTTGCTTCTCTTGCATTTAGACGCTCGTTTCATTTTCTATAGTACACTCACTACAACAGTCCATATTTCGTCGACGGGTTTGAAATATTTTCGAAGTCTTCTACTTGGATTCGTTGGACGAAAATACACCACAATACCTGCTTAGTCTTGCCACAGTCACTGTAAGTCAAAGAACATGGCATCATTGAGGATTAAATGGATGCATGAGTATAATTATCTGGTCTCACAGCTTCAGTAAATCCATATACAATCGCTTGATTCAGCAGGCCCTGATGACCTCGGTATGCACTCTCTCCCGCGTTCTTTCCTACATTGCTGATGTTAAAGTTTCAGGGCTCGTTCATGACGGGGGACATTCTGCCACAGAGAGATTTGAAGAAGGCGAGCTACAATCAATCGATTTTATTTCGCAAGACTCGGTCTCCACAGCGGCTATACCTAATATTCGTCCATGAGTCCAACTACGAACTTTTGATCTCTGACAACCTTTGCCAAATCAAGTAATATTCACGCTGGTGGCTGATACAGGGCTCAAATTTCTGCAGAGGAATGTCCTGACATCAAGACCAAGTACAGCCATTGTGACAAGACTCTCGATCTCTAGTTGACCGTCCCAACCCAGTACAACCCATTCCACGTCTGAAACATATGTTCTACTTTAAGAATATATGAATACGTTAGTAAATTGGCTGCAGTGATTGAGAGACACCAAACTAAATGTAGCAGAATGTAAAAGTTAATGAAAGTTCTGCTACATCAACTATCTTACATGTTTACGTTGACTCAAAGCTAGGGGTAGTAGGTACTAGATCCAGTTGGGTAAAATACACGGCGATGTTCACGATGCAATGAGATTTGTGGGGTCGATTTTTGACATCATATTACAAATCGAAGAGGTGTCAAGTTGTTGCCTGTATAAATGTATAAATAAGCTTGACTTCTCCAGGACTACCCCATGTAGATCCACCCGGTCTCTTCGATTGACTGAATGACTTCCACATGTCCATAGACAATCACATCAAATCTTCTGAAAATGACAGCATCTCAACTTCTTCGTCCTCTCGATCCCGTTGAATCAAATGGACCATTTGCTCAACTCCCTTACTACGTTCGTGTAAATCCGCAACCATGCAAAATTGACATTCCGGCTACAGAAATTGCAGAACTTCGGAGTCTTGTTCAGAAGGCCAGACTTGGTCCTGTGACATTTGAGAACTCACAGGCCAAAACCAATAAAGAGTTTGGACTTACGCGTTCATGGATGGACGAGGCCGTTAAGAGGTGGATATCGGAGTCTGCTTTCAACTGGTAAGTGTCTTTGACATATGGAATGGCAACTAGCTAACAACATGACCAGGCAAAAAATACAAGACAACATCAACAGCATCCCCCATTTCACCAGCCAAGTAGATCACAACGGCCATTCCTATTCCATTCACTACATGGCCCTCTGGTCCCAACGGCCCGATGCAACACCCTTGGTATGCATCCACGGCTGGCCCGGCTGTTTCCTTGAATATCTCTCTATTGCAAAACTGCTACAATCAAAATATACCCCAGAAACACTCCCGTATCACTTGATTGTGCCTTCTTTACCGGGGTATACATTCTCGTCTGGACCGCCAGTGGACGGAGCGGACTTTTCGACTTACGACGTCAGTTGCATATTCCGAAAACTGTTCAATGATCACCTAGGATTTGAAAAATACATGGTCGCCGGCGGCGATATAGGAAGTCGCGTGTGTCGAGCCCTCGCAGCAGATGACGAGAATTGTATCGGCATCCATCTAACATTCTGCTTTGACTTCGACATGCGCAATTTTCCGCGGCAGGGTCTCGACAGCAACGAACTCCGAGACCTAGATACCATCAACGAATTCATCCGCACCGGCGCCGCCTACGCGCAAATGCACGCTACGAGATCATCTACCATAGGCTTCGTGCTCAGCTCCAGCCCCGTAGCGCTCCTGGCATGGATAGCCGAAAAGTTTCTAGAATGGACTGACATCACTCCCGACATTGAAACGATTCTGACATTCGTGACACTGTACTGGGTCACAGATACATTTCCACGAAGCATATATCCGTACAAACATGATTTTGCGCCGAGTGAGAATGTACCTTGTCATGGGGACGCGGCTCGTTGGCTGATCCCTAAGAACAAGGTGTTTGGGTATAGTCATTTTCCGAAGGAGATTTTGCCTGTTCCTAGGGCTTGGGTGGAGAGGACGGCGGGGGCTGGGGAGGTGACATTCTGGAGGAAGCATAATCAGGGAGGGCATTTTGCCGGGGTGGAGGTTCCGGGGGCTTTGGTGGAGGATTTGGAGGGTTTTGTGAAGCATGCTAAGTAGTCGTAATCCCTGAGCAGTATAAGAATAATTGGGCACATATATTGTTTCATAAGCATGTTCGTATATAAGCACTAAATCATTATTAAAGCTAGTAGCAACCATAATAATCAACCAGGTAGTCAGTCACTCGTCAAATTCTGCATAAAACCAGGGAATTTATAAAGCAGTGCGTCCAAGCGTCTTGTGAACAGCTTTCGCCAACCTCTTCGACACAGATGTCTTCTTGAACGCCTCCTCAATCTCCTCCAACGACCTTCCCCTCGTCTCCGGCATGAAGATCGAACAAACCAACGCCGTCAAAAGCGAACATCCACCAAACAAGAAATACGCCCCGTAGCTACTTTTCGCTAACAATATCGGCGTCGTCAATGCAACCAGGAAATTCGCACTCCAATTACTTCCATGCGCCAAACTTGTAGCCGCAGCGCGCGTGCGTTGGGGCTGGATTTCAGCGGCGTATATCTTGATACCCACGCCCCAGGAGAGGGAGTATAACATTGCAAACAGATAAATTGAGACGATGACTACCCATCGCCCTGCGCCGGAGTTGTTGTGGACTGCGGTCCCGGCATAGAGGCCACCAATTAGAAACATGATGATTCCGAGGCCGACGCCGCCGTAGATTGTGCTATGGCGACGGCCCCAGCCGTCGGCCCAGATGAGAGCGGGGATAGTCACGCCGAAGATGACCAGAGCAGAGACTCCGGAGGCGAGGAAGGATGCTTCGGAGGATGAGAGGCCGGCTTGTTGGAAGAGAAGGGGGGCGTACTACCTAATTAGCTGGTATGCATCGGTAATCAAACGAGGGGTACTCACGTATAGAACACCATCGATACCACTGAGTTGCTGCATTCCCATCATGAAGACCGCAAGGAATGTACGGTCACGCACATCATGCGTAAAGAGTTCCCAGAAACTGTTCTTCTTCTTCGCTCCTTGAAGGGTATCCTGCGGAGTTGCCGCGCGCGAAGCACTTGCTTCTCCTGATTCGGCGATTTCACGTATTTGTTCCACAATCTCAATCTTTTCGCGTTCGGCATGGCTGACGCCTAGAATGTCCCAAGTTGCGGCTGCTTCTGCCGTACGGCCGTGAAGCGTAAGCCAGCGCGGCGAGGGGGGAAGCCATAGCGAAGCCAGCGAGAACGAGAATGCTAGAGCGGACAAGATGGCAAATGGTAGTCTCCATGAGAGAGAGGAACCAATATTAGTGGAACCGTAACAGATGAAGAAGCCCACACATAGTCCCATGGTGATGAGTAGCTGGGGTGCTGATGTGAGTGGTCCTCTTTTGCTGGGAGGTGAAATTTCACATATGTACCTACTCCTATTAGCAAGAGAGAATACCCTTTTCGAGAGAGTCGAACATACACGACCAATGTACCCAAGTACAGCCCTTCACCAATCCCCTCAACACACCTCCCAACAATGAACATGGCCAAATCAGCAGCACCGGCCTCAAGTGCAGCACCTAGACCAAAGATAAAAGCCCCGAGGCTAATTGCTTTTGGTCGACCGAGAATATCTGCGACTTTTCCGGCAAAGAAAGATGCGATGGCAGCTGGGATGAGAATGGCGGACACGATCAGGCCGTGGACGGTCGATGAGACGGAGCCGAAGCTTGAGACGTAGCTGTTCATGACGGTTACGGGGCCGATGATGCCGGTGTCCATGCTGTTCGGTCAGCTCTATTACTATTTGCAATGATGAGATGCAAACATACCCAAAGAGAAACCCGCCAAACGAGCACAGTATGCTCGCAAGCACATATTTTGGCGGAACACGAAGAGTGATCATTTTGACGTTTTTTATCTGGGTTGTCAGATTGCTACGTACTTAGAGATTATCCGATCTTATCGTCGAGAGAATTCTTAGAGGAGGACAAGCTTGAATGAAGCGAGAATATATCAGGTTCGCATATATGTATCAATGATTTATAATCTAGTATTCTCTGATCTGCAGTCGAAATGAGTCACTCATGAGACAAAAAGTGGCATCGATCGTCAAAAATGTATGATGCGGGAGTAGCAGGGGTTCTTTTGTAATCGGATTTTATATCAGACTGCTACCAGAGAGCGACAGAGTGCAACACCATCTCACAGAAATGGCACGGTTTGTTGCCCGCACTGCGGAAAATTTCCCAACGGGGTAAGGCATATATATCCACTTTGGGCAAATTTTTCGAGTGGACTCTTATCGCACCTGTCAACTAGTGTTTGCACTCGTATGAGTCGTAGCTGAGTACGTAGTACGTAGCGTAGCTGCCGTAGGGTCAGTTGACTTTTAGGTGCTTCTAGCCTCCAGCGAAGTTTTCGACCGCTAGATGACCCACTGATTATTCCCGGAAACTGGAGACTGGAGACCGAGATTGGAGCTCGTCTAAGTTTCCTTTTTGTCCCTTTCCGAATCCGGTATCTTTGACGACGACGGTCTAGAGCTATATAGCAGATTAGTATGCGTGCCGATACAACAAGTGCAAGCGCCGTGTGTTGGCATATGCAGGATATGACATAAAGCAGCCCATGCTGAACATTGAACAATCGATGATTGATGACCTCGGCCTGTCAGATATGAAGGAAGATGCTCACATCATCAAGAGAGAATTGAAGCTGAGTAAAGTCACATAAGCACACTAGTCCGCATCCAGACTAGCCCGACACGAGCTCGGATGTAAGCGGAGTCTGGAGAAGAACATCAACAGCTTCACCTACTTGATTAAACAACAACTACGGAGTACAAAACTGTCAATTTACCTTCGCTAATTGATCACCAAGTCTATTACCTGAATTGGACTGATGAGCACGATGTTGCGCCCTACCATAACCTCGCTGCGCGCCGGCCGTGTTCTCGCCACATCTCAAGCTCCCGCGATGTTCTCAACGTCTTCCCCTCTCCGAACAGACATTAGCAGCAGCGCATTGCCCAAACAGAAACCCGTTGGCGCTTTTCGCGGGGGGTAAAATCTCTACTTCATTGGCTCTGTATAGTAAGCGTACCGCTAATTGTTGTGAAACCAGGTTATTTGGCTTCTTGCTGGGCTCTGTCGCGGCGGGCGTGTCCGTGTATTACTATATCCTCAAAGAGTATAGAGTGTCGAATGAGCTTTTGACGGAGGATATCTACGTATGTTACCTGTTACCATGCCTTGTTTTGCATTGCATATATGAACATACCTCTCTGCTAGTGGTATGAGAAGGGCAATACTAACTTATATGCTAGTCCCTTCAAAACGCCTCACAAAAGTTGAACAAATACATCACCGAGCTGGAGACTAAGATTGATCAGCTAAACAAAAAGAAATAAGGCTCTAGAATCTACTTCTGGGCCGAACCACTTTTTACTTCTTTCATGTCTGTGATTATGCATTGAGGGCGCTGGCGAATATACCAATTTTGTGCTATTTTTCTTGTATGGTTATCATTGACTGCACTATGTGGTGAAGTAGGATTATTCAGATTGAGACTCGGGAGCTATATGCAGGGTTTTGATGTTCTGTTATCATGGTTTGTGTGTTTTGTTACAGTGTGTTGCGAGCTTTGCGCTTCACCAAGATTGACCTGAGACAAACATCGAGCGGGCATTTGTATGAGTAGTATTTCTTTTCGATGCTCGTTATTTTACTTGTGTATTAAGAATTTCGTGATATAAGTGCATGTAACGACAAGAGTCATGATTATATGGAGACCTTATCAAAACAAACAATGCAAACATAGCCCGCAGCGAGTATTCATCCGCCGAGCTGTCCGCCAACTTACTTTCTTCAACCTATCATCAAAGTTATTAACACAACCCAACTGCGACAAGAAAATGCCTCTAGTCGAAGTCCTAGGCACATCGCGCTCCCACGCAACCCCAGGATGGACCTACGTCCCCGAAACCGCCCTCCAAAAATCCTCCACAACCACCCTAACCACAAGCCGCAAACGCGGAATTCGCGAACCAGGCCGTACAGGCACAGACTTGACATCACGACAGAACCACGCCATAATCCGACATTTAGCAGAACTCGATCGCGAGAATCATCGCGATAATGTGCATATTCCAGTTCCCGTAAGGAAAGATGCGATTCAGAGGGATAATGGGAGAGGCGCGAGGGCAAAGACGACGAGTAACGTGAGAAGGATTATGCAAAGTCAGAAGACGTTTAAGAATTATTTGGATGATGAGGAGGCTGCGCTGGCTCATTCTACTGGGACTACGGGGGGTGTTGCGGCGGTGCCTGTCGTTGGTGCTGCTGCGGGCGTGTCGAAGGTTGCGAGGGTTGCTGCGAGAAGGAGTTTGACGCCTGCTGTTGCTGCTGCTGCGTCGACTGCTACACAGGACACATTGACGGAACGACAAAAGCGCGCGTTGGCGAGGAAGACTCCTTCAGGTACTACCACCGATACACCAGCGACCAAGAAACAAAAATCCGAACCAACCACCACCGCCACCACCACCACCACCACCACCACCACCCAAACCCCTCAAGACAGCGAAGCAATGCAAATCGACACTCCCGAACCAATACAAAAAGGCCTCCTCAAAACTCCCCACGATAACGACCACCTCCTAAAATCTTACATCCCCTTACCACCCTCCGACCGCCTCATGGCCGCTCTTTTGGCCGAACCACCATTACGATACCACGCAGCTCGCGCAGCGCCATCAGCCACGGACAAACCTGCGCGCCGGTTTTGTACGATTTGCGGGTATTGGGGGAAGATTAAGTGCAAGAATTGTGGGGTGAGGACTTGTGGGTTGGAGTGTTACAAGGTTCATGAGGATTCGAGGTGTGGTGCTTTCTTTTAACTATCGTGTATTTGTATAGCGTGGTGTTGGTTTATTGTAATAGATACCCTTGTTTTAGTAATTATAATATATATTGTATATTGTATATGCAGCAAATCAAGTACAATTATTAAAAACTCAACTTGATCCCTTTCCTCTGCTCCGCCTCTCGTATCTCAAACATAACCTGAATACCCACAAACAGCGCACCGCAAGCACCGAGCATGAAACCCGCGCCTTTCCACGAGCCCAATATTCCCGCCAAAAACCCCTTTAATCCGTCGACTCCTAGGGCGAATCCTACGAGATTCGCGGTCATCATCGCCAAGATAGGGCCTACAGCGCCGATACCGCAGATCACGCGGTACAGGTTTGGATGAGAGCGCCAGCGCGATGCTGGGAAGAGTAGTTTGGCGATGACCTCGGGGAGGACGAATAATGTTATAAGCCATCCCCACATGAGAAGACGAAGATTAATGTCGTGCCAGACGGCGACAAAGGTGAATACTATTAGTTGGTTGAAGATGCCGCGTGCACGGGACAGAAGTGAAGGGGTCGGCGGTGACGAGTCTTTGGTGCTCGATTTGGAAGATGATGATCGACGACCACCGCCAAGCGGGAAGTATAGATATCGGAGAACCCAGAGGTGGTATGATCGGTGCCATGCGCGCCAAAATGCTAAACCAGAGTAGTTGTTCGACATGCATCGAACCATATTCTCGGGCGGATCGATGCCGTCGAGAAGAGCCCACAACCGGAATAGTCGCCATGGAATCAAAAGTTTCAACCAGATGATTTTCAGATTGAAATAACCCAGCATACTGATTTGGCCGGGTGTGTAGATTGACCAATCGCTCGTTGACTTCGAAATGGCTACTGTGTAGATGAAGTGGAGGACAAGTTCCATACACAGCAGAGTCAGGAGGAAGCGGATTCCGTATAACATATTGCGTGTTGGTGTCAGTGCAGGCGACGGATATCGCTGCTGAGATATGTAGTCGTTGAAGCTGATAATGGGTCCTGACAGATAAAGAGGAGAGTACAACACATAAGCAGTGTAATACAATGCATTATATGAAGAGGGGTCTGCCGGTATTGTAGAACGATCCCGCTCAGACATTGACGATGGATCGATTTGCTTCTTCTTAGGAGTGTCAGTTATGAGCATAGCGAAAGGTAAAGATCTCGAAGCGTACCTCGATAGGACTGTCTGAAGGGTAACTCAGGCTCCAGTAATAGTCCATGTTGAAACTGATCAAGCGCAGGATAGTAAACTTGAATAGAATCTGCCACCGCGCCATCAATCCTCCGAAGCCGTCTAAGAATTCCGCCCATGCAACCAGCGTCGGCACTTCCTTTGCAGCAGCGACCTCTGATGAAACGAAGAATCTCGCGATGCTCGCCAATGGATATCCATCGCACAATTCATTAGCGAACAGAACAATCAAATTGAAAATCCACGTCGCTGCTGGAATGTACGCCCGCGGAAGTCCCTTGGCAGTTTTGTAGTTGATGAACAGGATCGTCAAAATCTTGAATACGGATATTCCATGAAGTCCAATCAGGAAAAGAATGGCAAAGTTGAAGTCAAAGACGGTGCGTTGTTTGAGCCGGGCGTCTGCGGCGGCGTTGAGTTGCTTGCGTTCTCCGTTGGGTGATGTCGTAGGGATAGGATTGAAGTAATTGTATACTCGACGGAGGAGGGGATGGACGATTAGGAGTATGAAAAGGTAGGGGATGTTATCGCGGAAGCTGGCGTATTGAGCGTCCGAGTTGTCCTAACAGATACACAATTAGTAGACGTCATACTGGGAGAGGAAGAGAACGTACGACTTTGCGCCCCGGAATCCATCCCGGAGATAGTAAATCAACATAATTCGCATATGCAGGATGATCAGGCTGCGAGACATCCATGACCGTCTTGAACATCATCGGCACCACAGTGAGAAACACAAAATAATAGAAGTAAAACTCCGGCGTATTCCATTTTGACGGCTGAGCTCTGGAAGCAATCTCCTGTGCTCGAGCATCTTTGCCAGCGGTGGGATCTCGCGTCGAGTCTGAGACGGCGGTTTTGATGGGGGTGGTGGATGAGGTGGTTAAACGAGTATCGAGCGTGTCGAGGGAGTAGAGCCTTCGCAGGCCCTGGATGAGAGAACCCATTATCGACCGCGTAGCATTGCGAGGTTGTCGTTTGTTGACAGAGTCGTGTGTTGACCGTGAGTTTGTGTAGACAGATGGCCTCGGCTGGTGGAGACAGAAGCTTCACAGCCTCAGGGGCCGCTTGCCCTCATTGGTCCCCGCAAACATCTAGATTCACATGTGCCCTTGCCCTAACTACTTCTACCATTCACTGAGCCAGAACTTTAAGTCATCGTCCAGTAATATAAGTTAAGGAATATGATAACTTCACATTATATTAAGCATATGAATCGCGCGATTCGGCCGCTAAACTTTGACAATTATGCCCCATTAGATGTTAACAGACTAAAGCCCTAGTTACTGGAGCAAAATCAAGGTCAAGAAAGGCATCTTCGCCTATTGATCGTGTGTCGCAGACTCCGAGGTCAAAGTCATGACCATATCATCCCCAATTTTCTTCCTTCGATTCATCTCTTCCACGAGTTTCACCTGCCACTCGTAGTCGGTAGCAGGCGGAGGAGAGAATTGTTCTGGTAATTCGGAATCGCAAGCTTCATTGAAACCTCTCAAATGCTCCTCACCCCAGCTTTGAGCACGAAAATGTTGGGCGAGGACTTGCTGCGTCGCTCTGACGTGTCTGAAGTAGATTGAACAGTCGGTCTCGGTCCATCCATGAGCACGTAAGTACCCGTACATTCTATGCTCGCCAGGAGTCAAAGATGCGATATTCAGAGGTTCCTCTGCCGCATCTGATGGAGGAGGTTGGATTTGTTGAGCGTTAAACCGAGAGGAGCCGCTATTCTGCGTATTACAGGAGTCATCCTCTTCGTTATCTGCTGCATCATATTGCTTGCGGAGGGGTTTGGCATCGGAGTGGGATGACATTCTTTTGGAGTTTGCTTAACGAAAGGATCGTAGAGGTAGTCAATGTAATTGATTACAATCGACACCCCTGTTATGGAATTGGGAGAAGCTATGCTTTTAAGTCTGCTCAAGTACCTACGCTTTCTCTCGCCGGGCCGCTGCGATATACAGCGAGAGTCGAATACCATGTATTACCAGTTCTTACAAGAGCAAGCCTATGGAGTACGTACATGCAATTGAAATACCCTAGAAATACCCCGTCATGCAGACATAGTTACAGTGGCGTTTAGGGCTAATGTTGTGCCAACGTATAGCCAATCATAATCCTAGTATTTAATAACAATTGAGTTATACATGTCGAGTGTAATATGTTAGCGCACATAATTTTGCTTAGACATGGCCATCTGTGCCGCAGATTTCACTTTTAGACAATCTGTCCTAGTGAAATTCTCAAGACCAATGTAGTACTAAACTGACTAGTAAGTTAAAGAGGGATTTTGTGGTCAGTAGGAGGCTGATCGCGCCAAGAGAGCATCTGGATCGCTTTGTTACGTATGGCACATATCTAGCTGATCGACGCTCGTTCTTTCTTAGAGTTGTCAATACCCAGACATGACTCAGACTGACTCAGGCATGAGCCAAAAACATGAGGTGAGACAATGATCCAAGAATTCGGGACCAAACAGAAATAGAATATACTATGTAAGAACAAAGGCATTAGTAAAGTACTCAGGTAAGAAATTGTATGTCAATTACCCCACACAGGCTTCCGTATCGCGATAAGATACGGAATTTGGCGTAACACTAATACGCCCTGAGCCCCGCAATGATGTTATCCATCTTCTTTGTTCGAGTCATACACCCTGACAACAAAAGGCATATTGAACAATGGCATTGACCAGGGTAGGTATTCATAACAGCTTCAATACATGGAGGGATTATGATACTTACTTCATACTCTTTTGCAGGTCAGATTCAAAGTCCACGGGACCGTTCAAGGTACATATGTTTTGTTCTCAAGCATAGGCTATGTCTGGATACAGATGGACTGATATCGTCTCCTATTGTATTAGGCGTCAGCTTTCGGTATGTTACCTCCATTTCACCTCTTTTTTTGAGATGACTATCCCTAATCCAAACATAGAGCCTTCACCCAAAAACGAGCAACCGAATACGGCGTAACAGGCTGGGTCCAAAACAGTCCTGATGGCAGGGTCCGTCCTCCCCTTTTCAAGAACTTTACTTCATTGAACGATATAGCCAACCACTCTCAATACAAAAACAGGTCGAAGGCGAAATCCAAGGCGAACCCGACCTCGTCCAAAAGCTCCTGAAAGACGTCGACAAAGGTCCCCGTCACGCCCACGTCGTAAAACTAGAAAAGAGTGACATCGACACACAAGAAGACGAGAAATCTTTCGAGATTCGAAGATAAATTTCAGCTGCCCCTCTCTCTATGTTTGGCAAATGATGAATGACATCACGACATCATTTTAGTAATAACAAATTGATCATATGAAAGTTTCTTTAAATAGAGGGTGTTTTTGAGCTGAACCATAAAGCCGACTCGGTCGATATCGTATTTTTGCATAGTGCTGAGGAACTCACCGAAGATGAATCACAGACTTGTTGACGAGAATGTTTCGGCCGGATTAAGGCTGAGTTGATGCCCGCCCGGAACATTCCGATCATCTCAAATACATCTAATATCGTATTCGTAAAACGAACACCTCAAATCTTCTAGAATAGTGAGTGATCGCTACAAGCGTAAGAAGATAATGGGAAGCTAATTTTAGTTGATTCTACTTCGAGTCGAATTGCATCGTACGAGTCCTGGTATGATATTAAGTTTCTGCTAGTTTGATGGTATGATAATGGCATGACAGTCATTGTTCTGAGAGTATGTGGGCTCTTTTGTATGTGTATTGGTATGTATTGTAAGGTTTCCCCGGAAATTGGCCGGCATGCCGAGCTGAGTCACATGGACCATTACGACGATTAGAACGGCGACCATGTACGGCGGGCTGGAGTGGCAATTGTGTAATTTTACATGTAGAGATTGTGCGCACGCACTTCTATTCTTCGGAACTGGATAAACATGAACTATGATTGGTTCAGGAGGTTCAGCAATTGTATATGGTTTCTACAGGCTCTGCCTGCCACTATCGCGGATACCTTACGCAGAAGTGTCTATCTTCAGGTCAATAAACATTCTTGCTTCTCAAGCTATTGATGCAGGTCTTACACTTGTTCAATTGAGCAAATACCGAAACACGCGTCAAGAATTCTTCGGCTTTTTAAAAAGCACATAGTAATCAACAACTTGACATGATTGCGAGCTGTCTACAAGTAACTTATCAGCGATGAACGAGTAACCAAATAATCAACTCAGTCATCAAAACTATACTGCAGCGGAAGTAACCCTTAAATCTCACACATTATCAAAACAATAACCCAACAACCAATCAAACCCACCGCGTGTACATAACATTTGATATTCCGTGCCCATTGACCCATACTAGCGCATTACACCCCTTGCCCATCCCGACTCATCTCGACTCCCGTACCGCCACGAAAAACAATCTAGATTTTTCCAGACTTGGCACTTGAAGAATGGAGGAAAGTGAAACACGGAATCTTGTACGGGAACTCATTCCTTGTTCCTATCGATATTCGTTCTTCGATACGATCTTTGTTGGGCATGTGACGTCTAATATTAATCTTCGGGGAACAATAGGTTTTTTTTTTTTATCAATACGTAGTCGATAGCCTTTTTTTTTTACATGTGCCTAATTAGGTTACGGCTGTATGACGAGTTGACTTGATATAAAAAGGCCCTGGGTAGGCTGGCTTTTGCCTGAGGTTCTTCGTAATAGATCGCCAACACATTCCACTCTATAAAACTTGGTTGTAAAGAATCATCATCTATTGATTGACTTTACAGTCACACAGAATACCAATGTACTCTGTCACAGCAACCGCGCCTTTACGGCTCACGGCCACGGTTATACCGAAGACTGTCTATGTCGGCAGTCTTTGCGTACTTGCTGGAGGTCATCATTATTCAACGCTGCTATCATCGATCAAGGCCCGTCAAAGCCCTCTTACTTCGACAAACAGTCGAGGCATATCATCAGGATCTCGCAAGTCTGCTATCGTAGAATTCTTCCCCAAAGTGGAAACGAAACAGATTGTCGAGACTGAGACGGCATGGCGACATCCAGTGTAAGCTCCGACCCCTTCCCCCTTTTGGTGCTAGATCTTAGTTTATACTGACAACGTCAAGATACACCGAAGAACAGATGCGGAACATCCACACCGAACACCGCGAAGTCCGTACCTTGTCCGATCGATTCGCCCTATTCATGGTCCGGGGTCTGCGCTGGGGCATGGACTTCGTTACTGGCTACAAAAAGGGCCAGAAGGATGGCAAAGGAGCCGAAAAATTCATAATGAGTGAACGGCAATGGTTGAATCGAATTTTGTTCCTGGAGAGTATTGCGGGCGTCCCGGGGATGGTTGCGGGGATGTTACGACATCTTCGTAGTTTGAGGACGATGAGGAGGGATAATGGATGGTAAGTGCCTTATTCCCCTGAAATATGTATTGAACAAAGACTAATGTTGGGTTAGGATCGAAACTCTGCTCGAAGAAGCCTACAACGAGCGCATGCATCTGCTCACATTCATGAAAATCGCCGAACCAGGCCTGTTCATGCGCATGATGGTCCTCGGCGCCCAGGGCGTGTATTTCAATGGCCTCTTCTTCGCATACCTCATTTCTCCAAGCACCTGCCACCGCTTCGTCGGCTACATCGAAGAAGAAGCTGTACATACCTACACACGCATCATCCAAGAAATGGAAGCAGGCAACTTACCAGGTTGGGAGAAGATGGAAGCACCCGAAATCGCAATCAAGTATTGGCAAATGCCCGAGGGCAATCGGTCGATGCTTGACTTGATGTTGTACGTGCGTGCCGATGAGGCTAAGCATAGGGAAGTGAACCACACATTGGGCAATCTAAACCAGCGGGAAGATCCGAATCCATATACGGCTGTGTTCAGAGATTCGGAAAAGCCACGGCCTAGTAAGGGGACGGATTTGATGAAGCCCACGGGTTGGGAGAGAGAAGAGGTTATTTGATTGGATTTTCGACGTTCTGTTTTCGTACAACTCTTCTCAGGGGTAAAGGAGTTTTAGGGAGGATGTTTGATATACCTCATTGTTCATTTTTGTCGCGGCATTTTCGCAACTAGATCAGGTTAGATACTGAACAAGAAGCATTTTGGCATTCTAGGCCTTTTCCATCTCATTCTTGACGAAGTACGCAACTCTTGAGTCTAGAGAGATATGAATGGGACTCTTCACACTGTATTGCAGTTCCATACCAAGCGTGTGGCAATGTCAACAAAATAAATATGCGTACCTAGGTAGTTAAAGAAACTGCGAGTCTTCAGTTGATGTCTCTTCAAGACACTAGTCTGCAATAGGCTTAGTGTTTGCCCTCAAACCAATCACATTGCCCAATGGGGGAAATGACAACCCCACGGCAGGCGCGTCCCTGGCCTCCTTAGCGTTACTGTTTGTGTACTAGGGAAATTCTTAATCTAATTAAACTAACACTCAAGGAAGCGTGAATGGTCAGCAACTCTCCTTCTTCCTCCTTCTACCCTTCTTCTACTGCATAATGAGCCGTATTCTCGATTTACTTTGACATCCCTATAATATATTCGACTATTGTTCGGTCTACATAATCCTTTGTTGCTATTACATCCGACGACAGACTATTGATTTACCGCCGAAACCTCCTCGGCAGACTGACCCATGTGCGGGTTGCTTTGAAATCGAAGGTCGATACCACAACTCGATATATAATTATATTCCTACTCAGAGCGATATATATAATTTTTGGAAATATTCGAATAATCAACATCAGAAGACATGGACGAACACGACAAAGAGCCTGGCGCCTCCCCGCTAATGCTACGCTCAGGGTCACCATCACCCTCCATTTCGCCAACACCGGCCATTTCTTCCTGTCCCTCGCCAGACCGCAGCTTCTCCACGTTTTCGACCGTGTCCTCCGTTTCGAACTTTTCCGCTACGTCTGCCACGTCCAACGGCGATAATAGATCTTCCGTCTTGTCCACCGGCTCGAAACGACGTGGCTATGTCCGGCCTCAGGGTGTCGAGTTCGCCGAGTCGGCCAAGAATAGAGAGAGTGTCATGTGTTTAGGAAGCATTGCACATTTACAATATTACTTTGCGAGGACGGGGTTATTGGATGGGAAAGGCGCGCAGATGGCTCGGCCGAAGAATAAGAATCATGTGAATGAGACCAAGGAGGTTCCGAAATTGTTGCTTACGCAGGATCCTCAATTTACGGCAGAGATGGTGGATAGTCCCGTTGATGATATTGCTCCCGACCAAGTCGACTTTGATGTCGAATATGACGACGGCGAATTAATGCTCCCACCTACCGTGAGCACCTACAGCGTCAAAACACATCATATTGCGCCGCCGCCGAAACTGAAGGTTTTGCGAAAAGATCTAGTGGAGGCATTGGATAAGGCGTCATTGGCAGTGAAGAAGTCGGAGTCTGATAGCCCGGAATCATCTCCTCGATCGTCATCAAATAATCTTTCGCCTCAGTCTGATGCACAGGGTTCGGCATCTCCATCGTCATCACCGAAGCCCTCCGGATGGCATGAAATTCAGGGAATGCATATTCTTGATCTCGTCACATTAGCCATCCGTTCCGCTCGGGTGTACTACATCAACCATGAACGGCCGGAGCGACTGGCTAGTATTAAGACGGAGCGCAAATTCAGAGAGGAGTTACTGGCAGTCACAGATGTTTTGAAAGCATGGGCGTCTCGGAATTTTGCCGGTGGACTGAGGAATACCGAACGGGCTGCTATTCTTAGCTGGATGGCCGGTGTGCTCATCGTTCTAGATGAAGAACGCCGGCTAGAGGAGGCTGAGAACAAGGAACGTGCTAGCTGGAATTGGGCTACTGGAGATTGGACAGGACGGGAAAGGGAGCGCGAAGAAGCCTTTCTTCAGACATTGATGAAAGGAATTGGTCCCGCCTTACCGCAATGGACATCCCCTGAGAATGCGGTATTGCCAACCCCGCTTCTTAGTCGTCTACGAGATGGACGCGATCTTATCCGCATGCATAATCAAGCCGTCCGAAAGTCAAGACGACTTTTCGGCGAAATTAAAACCCCTCATGAAGATATAGCCAAACCATACCGCCGTGCCGAGAATCTACGATACTGGCGCAAAGCCGCTGAACTGCGGTGGGAGATTAAATTTGACATGGACGTTATGGGAGTCGTTTATGGTAGCAGTGACGAGGCCTGGAAACAGTTTGACGCTGCACTCCTTGAATGGTGCAGGGGTGTCCGTGAGGAGATGCTGGACGACTGGAGGAACCCGCGTAAGGGGTCTGTTGCGTCCCTTCATGAACTGCCCACCATTTTCGATACCGAAGCCCTGACCGCCGAAGCTGCCTAATTTCTAAGGCTTCAAATGATTTGTTTTTCCCCTTTACTTTATTTTTCATTTTCATTTGGTTGGTACCTGAATAATTACTTGGTACCAGCCTCTCATTTGATACCCTTTCCCTTGTCATTCAACCATAGTTCAAGCTGTGGGACTGTCCCTGACCCATACTATATTATTCATGTCTGCCATCTACACATATTATATGATCATTTCCCCTGACGATAGTCCCATGTCTGCACATACGGTGTTAGTGGCGTTACTCATCACCAGTTGAATTATGATTTTCAGTTCGTTTATTGACAGCAATCTACGGTGTACTCGTTCGTTGTATGATCTAGTCAGTGTGTGTTGTCGTGGGGGCTGCTGATTGGAAGCGTATCTAGTAGTTTGCGTATGATTTGAAAGCGCACTCGTGCCTGACAGGAACTGTGCTGGCAATGTAGAAGTCGTCAATGTGATTTTTTCCAGTATTAAATATATAAAATAGATATACTGCGCAGTTGAAATAAATTAGATATTCTACTATACGGAGTATCGAACATCAACTGTGAATGATTGTCAGTGCTCCTCTACCGGAGCTAGCCGTTAAATTAAAAAAGCAGATGGACAACAATCAAAAGAGCGGAACCTTCCCCTTCTCCGTCGTCGCTCATCTCCTGAACTTCACCTCCCGACAAACCACTCGGTCCTTGCCGTCCCCCCGCCATGTAGACCCCGACCGCTACACTCTCAACCTCCTCAACAGCAAAAGGCGAGTGTACGAGACCGTTGTTGATAGATTGCAGAGTGGGCCAGTCAAACGCGGAGTTGCTGTTGGCCGTGCTGCTCCTCGCGTCGCCGCCAAGTCATCGGCATCATTATTCTCGCTCCCCTTATTGTTGACTGCGACAGAAACAATTCCTCCATTTCAACGACAGCAAATCTTTTCGACCGCTACCACCGCCATTACACCAACTACCGCTACGAATTCGAACAAGCAGAGCACAGACAAGGTGAATGGTTCGCAGACTAACATTGTTCCCATGCCCGCGATATCCTTCGTGCCTGGTCCATCGGCAACGTCGACGACGACAACAACCAGCACAAACGATAACAACAGTCTACAGGCTAGCTACTCCCTCCGATCATTGACCAAGAAATTCTCCGCCCCTCAATTATCGCAGCCGTCGTCTTTGTCTGCCGGTTCGCTAGACGTTCAGGAGCCGGTCACCCCTGCCGCGGCAACCTCGATAGCCCGCCGATTCAAACAATCGCCAGAGGACAATAACACCTCAGAACAGAATTTGTCTTCTGAAGATACGCAACGGACATCGATATTTCGAAGGCTTTCGCCTGGTCTTGCGGCTCGAGTGAAACTTTTGAGTGGTTCGACTGATTCCACCGGCACCGGTCAGACGAAAAATCATAAAGGCGCGGTAGGAAAAATCCCGGAACACCATCTTCGAGAGCTGGAAAGTTTACACCAAGATCTATCCATAAAGGTCGAAAAGCGAGGCCGGGCCTGGCCAGGATTGACCATCAAGCGAGAAAGAAGTGCCCCTGACTTGTTGCAATCGCCCACAAAGAAAGAGATCGGCACATACAACAACGCAGAATTGCAACAAAGCAGCCTCCAGCAACCACTTCTCACCCCTGACAACGAATCATTCCCAGACCGACGACGATTTTCTACCGCTGACGCCACCGAACAACTCGCCGACGGCTGCGACTCCGTAGACGGGGTTGCTGCGTCGACGATGACGACAGTCGAACCTGCAATGGCCGCACCAAACTCTATACCCCAAGATGTCGAACCGGTGCAGGAAGGGTCGACTGACCTGGAAGAATACCTCAGACGCAGCACACTAGAAGACCAGGCACCTCCACCTCCACCCAAAGATACACCTCCCGTACCCACGACACCGTCTTCGACGAACATGCAATCTTATTTCACCAGTCCATACAAGTTGAACAGAGCAGAATCGATATTCTCGTTTTCTCGGGCGTCTTTTAGCAACCAATTGTCACAGCTTACGTCGATCAATTTGCCGCAACCTGCCGCTCTGGAAGCGAGCATTACGTCCATTATCAATGCGCCTACTGCAGTCAGGGCCCTGACTGGTGCAGCGGAACAGATTGAGAAGTGGATGAACAAGGCATCGGAAGTGCTCAATGGGCTCGATGCCGAGGACGACGTTGAGTGGGCTGCGGCCGGTGGACGAGAGGGTCTGGAAGAAGTGGACAAGGCGGTTGTCAAGTTCGAGAGCCTAGTTGATGTTTATGTCAAGGCAATAGAGAATGTCCAACTACGTGACGATATCGATGATGTTCGCGCTGACGATTTGAAATTGATCGTTGTTCAAATGGATACAACTTTGAAGAATTGGGCTAGTATTCGGAAATTCCTGAAAGGCGTCAAAGAACAAGTCGAACTGGCTATGGAATGGGAAGAGTTATGGAACAACGTCCTTGGCGACGTGGGCCTGGAAATCGACAACCTCAGCAGATTGATCTTTGAGATGGAGGAAAAGCGACACAAATCACTTGCCCCAGACTCAGAGGCTGAACAGGGTAACGGTCTTGATATCAATGAGCTCGAAACTATCGTGGAAGAGTCGCCTATAAATGGTACGCCGTCGGCAGCAAACAAGCGGTTGAGTTTGGCTTTGTTTCCTGCAACTGATACTTCCAACGCTGCGGCGGGTAACAGCAATCCACAGGATGATGCAAACCTTATGCAGCTGTTTGCTCGTATGCAACCGTTGAGAGCGTCATTGGACTTTCTTCCTATGCGATTGTCTATGTTTCAAACGCGAGCGGAAAAGTTGTTTCCAACGGCTTGCGAGGAACTTGAAGACAGACGAAAGCGACTTGAGACGACTTACAAGAAGCTGGAAGCGGATGCCGAAGCTTTGCGGCGTGAACTTGGTGAAGATCGATGGATTTTAGTTTTCAGAAATGCCGGTAAACAAGCGGAGAAGATGTGCGGTTCAGTTGAACGCAGTATTGGCAAGCTACAAGAGTCTTTAGAGTCGGGAGACCCTGTGAACAACCCAACGGCACTCACTAAGAAGATTGAAAGCTACGAAGCGAAAAAGATTCATTATGTGCCGGCTATTGCACGAGTGATGTCGATTATTCAAAAAGGAGTCAACGACCGACTGACTGTCAACGGCGAGGTTCTCACGTTGCTTTCAGATATGAACCAGCGGGTCGACGCCCTCAAGGCAAGCATGAAAGTCATGGATACGGTGCTTGAAGAGACGTCAATCTCCAGAAGTCAGCAATTGCGTGATTCAATATCGAGTATCATTACGACCGACAGTCCTGCAAATACCAGCCACTTCGGTACCCCTGGCAGCTCTCCAGCATCATCTGTGATCATGACCGGATACACTGGGGGACTACGGACGCCCAACGCCGGGAACGGTGGATCCAGCAGACGGGGTAGCTCGGTTGGCAGCACATCTCGTTCAGCCATGGTGAGCTCGCGACGTCTATCTGGTATTCCGACAGCAGCTACTGGCAGTCGCAAATCATCGGCTGCACTGTCTGTGCATTCACCACCGTATTCTTCGACGACACCAACACCCGCATCACGCACTAGCCGTATACCGACGACACCGGCGATTAACCGACCACGATGGAATGCTAGCACCAACACCGCCGACCTTGACACTGGCCACAACTTTAAACTTACTCCCCCATCTACATATCGACAGAACATTCCTATTTCAGGTCGCACCTCGCGGTCTGTCTCTTCATCTCTACCGGTTCCTAGTCCATTAAGCCGGGCAACCTCCTCTTCACCTGTTCCCACTGGACGAACGGGCAGCCGTGTTGGCTATCGTACCAACAGTCGACTCGGCGCAGTGTCACCATCACCAGCCTCGCCTGTAGCCGTGCGCTCATTCTCTGCATCGACTTCCTCCGCTCGACCATCCGTCCTGGATCCACCACCATACCACAAACTGCGCAAATCAACCGCAAACCTGCCAACAGGACTCCGCAATCGACAAAGCTACGGTGGTCCAATGACAACCAAACAAACTGAGGAAGAGAATAACTCCACCAAATCGACACGACCTGGGACATCGCTCGGCCACTCAAGCCGACGAACAAGTCTTTTACCTCAAGCAAAGAACAAGACTGGCCGAGAAAGTACGGCGGGCACCAATAAGAACAAACCTGATGAACGACCTAGATGGCGATAACTTCTTTCCCCCTCTTTTTGTGTGTTACCTTTTTTGTAATAATGAGACCCATCTCTCGTTTCAGCGTTTCCTTTGCTTCTGGTCTATGATACGCAGTGTTGCGTCTCCTATGTCATGTCATCTTCTTGACTTTTTGTGCACAATACCTCAGCGATTTTATCTTCTTTTCGTGTCATAACCAACTTGTTTATGACTTGTCCGTCTAGCATGGATATTTCCTATTCTCTTTTGTATGTACATATTCAATTCATCCGATAAATACTTCTTCCTCTTATTTTTTTTTTTTTTTTACTCAAAGCAAGAAGATCAAATTAAACTCCGCCCATAAATCAACGCATCAACCAATTCATCACTATTCGCCAGTCTACCTGCCCCCGGCACTCGACCCAATACCTGAAACCCGAGACGATCCCATATCCTGCTTGAGGCCGGATTATTAGCGAACACGAGGTTGAAGACGGAGTATTTATATCCCTGCCGGATAACACCTTAGCAAGCGAAAGAAGTAAGGGAGGGGAAGAAGGACAAACCAGTTTGGGCGCGTAGACGAGATATGTCTCGCCCATTACGGAGCCGATTCCTTTCCCACGAGCGGCGAAACAGGTTATGAAGCCTGCGTTGCAGATGTGTGAACAGCGTCCTATCATTATCACTCATTAGCACACAATCCTTTCTCCTAGAAAGATAGTTCAGTGCAGGGGGGTGTAGGGCAGAGGGGGATATATACCAGGATAATTAGGCTTAACATAAAACGTCCCCAGACAGACATCCTTCCAATCCACCGCCCCTCCATCACCCTTGAGTAGGGACTCCGTCTCTTGTCTCGTCCCCTTCAAGACGACAACAGCAAAAGTCCCAAACCAATAATCCCTAAACCGCTCAAGGCTCATGGGCTCTTCCATGGGATATGTACACCCTTTCAGAATCTCAGCGGAGAATTCTTCGTGTAGATACTCAATAAGACCGGAGGGAAGCGAGGAAGGGCCTTGCGTTATTGGGTAGAGAGTTACTACTGGCACAGCCCCGGATTTGGGGACGGCCTCTATGGGTTGTAGGAGAGAAGCGGATTGGGTGTGGTGTGTTGGGGCGGGGAGAGGGGGGTCGGTTATGTTTTCCATGACGGAGCCTGGCATTTTGTCTTTTCTTTCTTGTTCGGGGGTGATCAATGGATGGTGGATTGAATGAAAGGGTTGGGAGTGTTTTGAGAGTGAAATGGTGAGATTGCAGCGGTTCTCACAAGAAATTTGATAAGATGTAAGTGGGGTGAACTTTGCCGGAGTTGTGCCGATGGTTTGGATGAGCGTCTGATGGATCAATTGAGGAGGCCGATTTACATAGATTAGTTGAAGGATTAGGTCAAATACTTTATATAGGATTAGCATAGAACATCGAAGATAGGGACATGTAACAAGGCGTTGGCGATGTAATAGGGCGTGAAGATATCGCCAAACTCCAGAATTCCTGACCCAATCACAGACCTCAATTGGATATACTTCATCGGCACAAATGCCGATATCTTTTCTATCTTCTCGAGAAACTTCCAGACACATATCAAGATTGATCAGATACACATATTAATACAGAGATAGGAGAGTACAAACATAATACACAACATACAGAGGAGAAACATCACTGCTTCAGCCCCCTCAAATACATAACCCCAGAATCAAGCAACCACCACGACGCCAACTCATGCAATACCCTTGGAATCTTTCGTTCTAATGGCATAACCACGCCTTTCTTGTTGGTGTCGCGCCACATAATCGTCTCACTATACACCTCCAACGAGTCTCCGACGGGTCGCATACCAATAACCAACCTCCCATCGAACCCTTGTCCTGATCCCTCCTTCTCCTCCTTTGAATCTTGGCTGGTAGTTGAAACGGGTTGAGACATCCCAAACTCAACAACCGCATCCTCCCTTTTAAGGATCTTGTAGATACCGCAAACGACATCACCAACGACAAAATCCAGCTTCTCGATAAACGCCGGATTGAGTGTTGGCACAGCTTCAGGGTTGGATTTGCGAATCATCATTTTTATGATTCGGGCTTGTGGTAAGTAGCGCGCGAACGCGGACATGTTGCGCCGAAGGTAGGCTGTGAGTAGTTTCTGCTCGTATGAGCCAGTGGTTCCGCCGAGGGCGGTGGTTAGGTCTTGATCGGATGGTAGATCGCTATCCTTGTTGAGGATGCGCCATGCTCGGTCATAGACGAGGAGGTATTGATCTGAGGTCAAGACATTATCCGGAATGGTGGTGCAGATTGGTTGTACTTCATCGTGCTTGTCATCACTTTTTTCTGTAGCAGTGACCAGATCCTTCCCACTGCAGGATTTGTATACATGTAGTGTCGACCGAGCCAGTCTTCGGTGTAGCAGGTATACATACAAACTCGAGGAACCCGCTGCCACGGCCGCGGCGGCGAAGGTGGCCGCCGCGATGAGTTTGATGTTGGATGTAGAGAGCGGCATGATCACGTTGCGTGTCACTTTGCGATTATACGGATAAAATAAGAATGAAGATTTCGATGATGTCGTCGATAGAAAGACGTGGAAAAAAATTGCACGTGAAGAAGAGCCAAGAAGAGCTTTGCGAAAGCTCTCGTATTTTGAAGCATTGTGATTGGATGAATTCCGAAGTATAAATTTAGTGCCATTATTGGCGTGAATAGTTACTAATTTCCTATTTTGGACGGATTTGATTATACAAAGCGTTGAATCTTGATCATACTTCTAAAGACATCTCGTCAGGAGGTGTGGCTAGCCCATTCGCCACCACCGTACGAACTATTTCCGCTCGTTTCGTCGGATATTCATAGTCAATCTTCGACACATTCATCTCGTGCGCATCTCGACTGGCACTGTCGATATCAACACCATCAGTCAGAAACTGCACGACAATCTCCGCTGCTAACTCGGAATCATCATCCCCAAGTCCACATGCATTAATCTTCCGTAAAGACTCGGCAACCATCTGCGCCTCCCAACCGCCTCTTCTCCCGAATTCGATTACCGTTTCTGTGTTGACGAAGACGTCGAATTCGAAGTGGCCTTGATACGTTAATACTCTCCCGGGGTAATACAAGCCCTGTATGGGCGAAAGGGATGTATTCCCGATATTCAGCCAGGGTTGTGGGAGGGCTGTTAATGCCGAAGGGGGTAATGCCTCTGATGCTTGGGCCGTCGAAGGATTGAAGCCAATGACTCGATCTCCATGGATAAGTTGAATACGCAACTTCCCATCCTCACTCTGATTCAGACCCGTCGAGAACGTCTTCCCCAACGCCGTCTCGGCAAATTCTCGACTGATCTCAATCGGATGAATACCAATCTCATACCCCATCAGACACGCCTCAACCCTCACAAGTGGCGACTCTAATTGTTCTCTCGAGTTGTCTGCGAGTAAAGCCTGTGCAATAACCTGATGCCCAAAACAAGACCCGAAAAACTTCACGAGCGGATACCGACTCCATACCCGTCGAATGAAGTCTTGCAGTTTTGCGATCCAGGCGTATTGCTCGCCTTGGTAATATGCCGAGGCCGCTGAGCCGGTTATGAGGATTGCGTCGATTGGTCTGAAGATTTCATCTTCTTCATCTTGCTCTTCTTCTTGTTCGTCCTCGCTGAGGGGGGGAGTCTTGCGTAACATACCCAGTGCCGGGTATGAGCCACCGACTACATCGTAGGCTGATGTACGAATTTGTATTCGTAGCCCCGATGAAGAGTTATTTTTCGCCGACTGATTTAGTCTTGATGCTGCAGATTGGAGTAAGACCCGGAACTGAGAACTGTACAAACCGCGAGCCGCATAGACAGTGGGTACGGGGACGTCTGTATCGAGGATGGCGATGTGGATATGCCGATTCCTCATATTTGGTGATTTATGTTAGAGGCCCTTCTGTTTAGTATATCCTCTTTGTTCTCTGTAGAAAGAAGCCTAAATAGCTCGAAAAGTTTGAAAACAAAACGAACGGATCCACCAAAACGACTGGATCGGATAGGATTTCCTAATTAAGAAAAGATGAGGATTCCTTATCAGGCGGGGTTTGACTTTGCGTTCAGGCTTCAGCAGCCTAAACTACTAGTTCTTTTACTGTGCAGAGGACCGTGGTGAAAGTAATACTTATATTGTGTGTCGGACTGTAAAGTCCATGATCGGAGTTTGAGTCCGATATCTATACTCACTACCATCTCCAATGATATTTGGGTAGATATACTTTATGCTATCCTATCAATGTTCAATGTAAGATAGATAGACTATTCAGCATCCAACAACGCAACAGGTGGTTGATCATCAACCTGAATTCCACCACGCTTCTTCTCATCGCTATCCCAAAACGGCAACTTCCATCCCCCTTCACTCTCCGGCGTCGCGAGCCACAACCTCATCAAATGCCGTCTTGGAGCTGGAGGCGCATAATCCTTGTACGCGGTTCGAGCATGTAAAATGTGAGTGTTGGCCAAAAACTGGATATCGCCGACTTCAAGGATCATGTGCAACGAAAGGCGTTGGGCCGTTTCTTCGAGGACGCGGAGGGCTTCTTGTTGTTTGTCTGACAATGGTGGGATTATGCCTTTGTCGGAGAAACGGGTGAGTGAGCGGACGAAGTAGGGGTCCCATCTGCATCTGTCAATATATCTCTCTCATCAATTCTTGGGGGGGAACGGTGACATACTTGAGGTAAACACGAGGATTCTCTTCCGTCCTCTCCAGATAAAATACAGTCGTCTTGATATATTCCTCCTGACCTTTCGACGTCTCCCCCTTCCGATCAAAGTACCAATTCGGCTCCGTCAATGTTTTGAGGACGTCAGGCCGCTCTTTGGCGAGCACATTATAAACGTGATGAGAAGAGACCAAATCGGATTCTCCTCCTTCCAGCGCACGAGCAATGCACAATAAACCGACGATGTCGCAGTCATCCACATGGAAGAATTGACTGTCGCTATTAGCCTTACATATAACTCCTAGGGGGTGTAGGGACATACCGAGCATTTGTCCTATAAATCCTCACTTGATCAATCTTGGTCGGATCCTCGCCCAGATCCTTGACATGCCCCAAGACATGACCGCGACTATTCTGACTCACGAAGTAGCCGAGATATGTACCGAGACCCATATACGCAACGGCCGATTTGTGGTTTCCCCATTCTTTGACGGGTAGACCTTTGAATAGGATGAAGCCTTTGCCGTTGAGGAGGTCATCGCGTAGTTCGTTGTAGAGATATGGTCCTAGATTGGGAAGGATGAAGTTCGTCTACCCACGTCAGTAAACCAACCTTTACCTATATGAGGAATACAGTCATACCTGTGAAATACCAGTCAACGGCGTCCCAGCAGCAATAAACCGATCCGCCGCAGAACTCAATTCCTCGACCTCAGCGGCTGTAAACCGATGAACCCATTTCTCGGGATGGTCCTTGTACTCTTCAGCTTTCCAGACTGTGCGTCCAGTGATCTCTGAAGGGAAATCTTCGAACGGGTGAAGGTGTTCCGAGAGTGGTGCGTGTTGACCAGTTGTTTTGAGGCCATCCGGGAAGAGGGTCAAATCAATTTTGGAACTTGGAGAGGATTGATTGAGGGAATTTTGGAGCTCATGGGGAGCTTGAGTGTGATGAGAGCTGAGGGCGGTTGCCATTTTGTTTCTTATGAAGTGTATAGTTGAAGTATGAATCGATCAAATAGTGATGATCTGACCCCTCATCAATTGATAAGATCTGATCCCAGTCAATATGTCGCCAAAAAAGCCAGTTAATAAGTAGAAATGATTCTCCTCGGTTTACATGCTTTTTATAAAATGGAAATGATTTCTTTTTGTGTAATGAAGAAACGGACAAATGGCCGGCATGGATGAATTTATATGATCGTTCCTGGATCCATAATCACGCAATTTGGTGCGATTTGATGTCACCATCTGCGATTGCGAAATCGTTCAATTGGAGAACATTTCATGGCTTTTCATATCCCTTAATCGGATGATCTTACCTTACTATTATGTAAAGTGTTCATCCGAGGATATCTTTCAAACACCTTCTCAGAGCCTATATCGCGCCTGGACAACTCAACTCTCATTACCGAATCCGGATCCAGAAATCCGGCGTCCCCGAAAAGTCTAGATGGTGAGAAGACTCAGATCATGTTCATATTCAAAATCTGACAGAGTTTTAAGCATATATATAGTGGACAGAAAAAGCAAATATCTAGAAATCGGCAATGATGCAATCTGCAAGCCATATGGACTAGCGGAAGTTTTGACCTCTTAGGGTTATATAACTCCTACTCCCATATTGCATGTGGTCTAGATGTTCATATATCTCGAGGCCTATAAAGCGTTTATTCGCCCATAATGGTCTGTTATTTATTTAGACTTATCTATATATAGCCTATAGGTGACTCGATATTTCGCAAGTCAAATGGTGCTCATTTCACAAAAATAGTGACAAGGATCGTCCTTCGACTTCAACATGACTACCACCACTCCATTAACACCTACAATCTACTCCAAACCCCAAATATCCACCCTCGAACCAGAATCGTTCCCCCCTCCTACTCAGCAAGATGAGCCCTCGAAAGGCGACATAACATGGCACACCCTCTTCTCATCAACCACAACACCCACAAACTCCCTATCAGCGGGCGTCGCAACCTGCCCTCCTCAAACGGGTCATTTATGTGCCCATCGCCATTCCCAAGCTGAAGTATATTACATCACGCAGGGGAAAGGAATGATCCGGATTGACGGCAAGGAAACTGAAGTTGAAGAAGGGGCTGCGGTGTTTATTCCGGGGGATGCGGAGCATAGTATTCGAAATATTGGAGAGGGGCCTCTAAAGTTCTTTTATGTGTTTGCGACGGATGCTTTTGAGGATGTTGTTTATAGGTTTTCGTGAGATGCTTTCCTTTGATTTGTTGAAAGAGGAAATTAGGGCTAAATACGGCACCAAGAATGAGAAGCTGCATCCCGCATTACTAGGGAAGCAGCCGCAATATATGTCTACGGTTATTATCGGAGTTTTCATATTGGCTTAGCTATTTATTGAAATATCCTAATCTTCAACTTGACACTTGCGTGAACTGAAATCAACATCAACATAAACAGAATAGCGGCGCCGACAAGTGGAGACACGGTGTTGTACATCTTCCCAGGGTCGCCACGAGATGCGTCAACGGCCTCAATTCCCTTGATAGATAGGATCCTTATACGAATTTAGGATCATGGGATTACTAAGACCGTGGAACTATTGTGAATTGACGTACTGGAAAGTGTCCGGATTGATAAGCGGTTTCCATGACGAGAGCAGTATAAAAGTAGGTCTTTCTTCATCGATCGAATTTCAACTTTTTGATACCCAGCAGAATTCCCACATACAATAAGATCAAGTCACATATAAATTGTACGTAAATCTCTTCCACTCATCTTCCTGGAGCTTGCCTCTCATCCTTCAAGCCGATGCCAACCTTCACAGGACTTCTTTCAAACAAAATGGTCCAACCCCGACAAATTCTCATCATCAGCCTAAGCCGCTTCCTACGAGGCGAACCTCTACGCGGAATCCTCCACAAAAACTGGATACCCTACCCCGAAGAACTCACACGCTTCAACAACGTCCCCTTTGACTTCGACGGGAATGACATCCCCACCGGTTTGAAAGACCTCAAGTCTACCATCGAGGCCCGTAAATGGGACGGTATCTTGATTGGATGGTGTATACGTGGAAACCCGGAGCGCACACCTTTGTTCGAGGAAGTGGTGGCCGTGTGTAGAAAGGCGAGTGCAGAGACGAAGTTGATGTTTTGCACAGGGCCGGACAATCTTGCTGATGCTACGTTGAGGAATTTTCCGGTGGATGGGGAGGAGGTTAGGGCTGATTGAGGGGTTCATGTTGTGTATACGTTATAAGGAGATGATCTAAGCATCATTCCTTTTTTTTTCTCATGAGGATGAGATAAAATGCAACCCTGAACTGTACTTCATTCTAATTGCACCTACTTGACCGTGTCTAATAGCATTGTGGTCGTCTTGGACTGCACTTTAGACCGTGGCATCTGTGCATAGTAAGACACTGCTTTTTCTGCACGGTCAAAATTCAGATGAACATCGAAATATTTAATCGAATCCTTGATCATCCATAGCTCTTTCTGAACGAAATGTAGGGGGACCACCCCATGTTTGGAAGAACCCCCTGCCTGCACATGTGTCCAGATCCTACTCTAACCGTACATAAAGGGTTAGAAGAGATGATGTATCTTTGACGCTTGAAAATCGAGACCAACAAAAGATTACCCCACATTGGGACGAGCTGAAAGACATCCCACTCCCACTTCAAAGTGTATCTCGCATATCTCACATATGTAGTCTGGTTTCTTGGATACCACAATATCTGTAGGATTTAACGCCTGATTATTTGCATTGCGTCTCAACTCTCAGAAGAAACACCCCTATTCTATTACCTCCAACAAAGTCCAATATCACAGCAGTATGCTGTCCAGAACTGATATTGATTACTTACGCCGCTGCGTGGAGCTTGCTCGTGAAGCACTTGAAGCCGGCGACGCGCCATTCGGGTCAGTATTAGTAAATGCTGCTGGCAAGATTATCAAAGAAGACCGCAACCGAGTGACGACCGAAGCTGATGTCACCTTGCACCCGGAATTTACTCTAGCCAACTGGGCCCAGAAGAATCTAACCCCGAACGAGCGCGCTGATGCCACGGTCTACACGTCTGGCGAGCATTGCCCAATGTGTGCAGCAACTCATGCATATGCGGGGTTGGGGAGAATAGTATACGCCAGTTCTTCCGCTCAGCTTGTGCAATGGCGAACAGAGTTGGAAATAAAATCCGGGCCTGTTGTCCCATTGTCAATCAATCAGGTGGCACCAGGTCTTGTTGTTGAAGGGCCAGCGCCTGGTTTGGATAAGGAGGTTCGCGAGTTGCATCGTCTTCGACAGGAACGCAGTATTTCATGAATAGCAGCGATGAGGATAAGAACCTGGTCAAGATTATGGAGCTTCAAGTATGACCGACTGGTTTCTTTCCTGTCAGCGATCATTGATACAGTGTTGATTTAGTTAGTCAAGATACACCTGGGCGAAAGGAACATCAACTACAGGAGAAGACCAACCCTCTTACTATATGGGGGACCTACATGTATAATTATGAATTTATATCTGACCAGGAACTTGCCAAATATGTTGAACCACTAGACGAAGTACGTTTTAAGGACGCAAAATTTGTTGGGTAAGTATAACTTACATATATTTTTCCTACCCCGAGTAGAATTGATGGAGTAGCTGACGGCTAGAACAATATCATTGTTCTCATCATCGAAATGTTTAGCTAGCTGGAGCCGGTATTTTAAATCAACATTAATTCCTGGATTGGTAGGCCGAAACTGCCCACTGTTCTAGTTCTTTCCTTGTCTATTGAAAAGAAGAAAGTATAGTTTTCAAATCTTGAAAACCGAGACAAAACTTTGAGTAGCTTAGGCATCTGAAAGCCATTTACTAACCAACCTTACACCCTCAGCAAGATGCGTTTCTTGTCTATGCATGCCTAGGAGCTACCCAGAACAAGTAGCGTAATAGCACCGGATTATGCGTGGACAAAGCGTGACATGGGTAGGTCCCTCGTACCTTCAAAAGCTACGGAATATGACTTTGTTTCTGGGTCCTATAGCCGGCATCGTGGCATGTGACTACTGGCTGGTTCAGAAGAAACACATTGATATCCCTGCCCTGTACGATCCTAGGGGGCGGTATAGTCATATCCATGGCGTCAATTGGCGAGCGGCCGTTGCCTTTTTCGTTGCTTTGCCCCGTGACTACCGGGTCTTGCACAAAGCATTAGTCCTGGAAGTGTGAGTGTTGATAAAGGCATCAAAGGAATCAAACATTTGTACGTCTTAAGTTGGCTTTTTGACATTTGTACGTCCGTCGTTTTGTACACGTCGTTGAACTGCGTATTCCCGGCTAAGGATACGCTAGTCTTTGACCACTGTATGGAGTCCGGGTGATTGTATACCGGTTGCTTATACGACGGGGAATCTATCAGGTTAGAGAACGGTGAAATGTGCGAGAGTGAGTTTCGGTCAATAGAGAAGATCACCAAGGGTACGGCCAACCAGCATGGCAGCTAGTTGCCTTCATCAAGGAACTAGCGATAAATTGAAAACAGTGGAATACATTCTATAACAAGTAGAATAATAGTAGATTCTAAATAATCTTTCAATTACAAATTAAGAATAACCAACCGATAAACTACACGCCGTGAGGGAGGTAAATTGATGATTTCACCACATCTGGGGGGCTCGGCCAAAACCTTCGATTGAACGGGTTCAATACTTATAAGTTTAGTAGAATCTGTACATGCAGAAGTAGCTCCTCTAAAAGAATTCGAACACATGTGCAGGATTAGGGTTACAGGTTAGGGCTGTAGTGGGACTGGAAGGAGGAATAGTGTGCAGAATTTCGGCCGAATTTATTCTTATCTCCCCAAAAGTTATCATTCCCATCAACCACCTAGAACAATCTATCTACTAGTTCATCTCACGTGGAGAGCACGCGTTACCGGCCGAAATTTTGATACCCCGGAGGTTCGACAATCGCACTTGTATCATCAATCGTGCAATCCTCACGTTCTAGCGCTATCCAGATCATCCGCGGTCTGTTGGAAAGCGCTTCTCGTTTGGCCTAATCCTATCGCGAGTCCTCAATGCAGCAGGATCTGCAGCCTGCTCCAAGACGGCGAAAATATGCGCCTAGACAACCATACAGCTGCACAGAATGTACCCGTAGAAAGGTCCGATGCTCGAAAGTGATACCTTGTAGCGCCTGCATCGATGCAGGCTTCGAGCATCTCTGTCGTCGTGAGAATGTTAGTGCGACAAGGCAAACCTCTGTTCGAGCACAAATTGATAGAAGGCTAAAGCCCTATAACGTCACTCGAAATACCTCGCAGGAGTCGAGCGAAACCATCGTTGCATCGGACGCCAGTGTCGCCCGAAACCTTGCACCTTTACCAGGGCAACATCAAACCCCGTTGGCAGGTGAAGAAGAAACCCGTCCGACTGGGTCTACGAACGGACAATTTCCTGTATCACGTCCCTTGGGCTCACTGATGGAAGGGGTGGCACAAGATGCGGCTCTAAGTCTGGAGTATCTGGCTCTGGGGCGGCAGTATGTGATGCAGAACGGCAACAGAACTAATGCAAATGCTACGGGAGGACCTCAGATTTCAGATACCACGATAGATCCCGTCGTACCTATGGAACAGGCTCGTCTGCTCATAGCTTACCATGGGGAGAACCTCGCGTGGATGCATAACATACTTCACATGCCCACATTTCGGGAGCAATGCGAGTTTTTCTTTCAACATGGCAAGCCCATTGATCGCTTCTGGCTGCCATTATACTATACCACACTATCAGTAATATTATCATCAGTTTTCTGGCATGGGTTCTTCGGACTAACATATCTTTTCTTTTTACAGATGACTATACACTTGACACGCCCCGATGTCCTCTTTGGTTTCGGTATCGAGGATCCGCGTACGTGACTAGTCTATGCTGCAACATGATTACTGCTAATGACATACTTCATCTTCGTAATAGAACCCTTGGCGAAATATCTACATCAGAAAAGCATCGACACCCTCTTCACAATCAACTTCATGGCTTACCATTCCATCTTCTCTGTCCAGACAATCTGTATGTTGATACACGTAGGGTATAATCTTGGACAGTCCGATCTCATCGCCTCATTGATGGGAAGCGCAATCCGCATTGCCCAGTCGCTTGGCCTTCACCGTTTAGGACCGGACAAACCTGACTGCTTAGGTGGCACGGCCAATTCACCAAGAAAGGCTCGAAAGTTGATCGATCGCGAAGTGAAAAAGCGTATCTGGTGGTTTATAATCAGACAGGATTGACTACAGATCCCATTCATGAACACCTATACCATTCATGCCAGCCAATTCAACACGCCGAGGCCAAAGCATTGCGCTGACGACCCCGAGCAGATGGTGAAGGATGGCTCGATAGTTGAAATGGATTTAAAATCTTATTCGCAGGGAAGTCCTACTTCTGTAATGAACCTTGGTAGGTCATTTTCTTTGCGAAAGGTTTATCAATTTTACCACTAACGAGATTAAAGTCGCTGTCTTGATTTGGAAGACCCAAGATCGTATGTTCAACCTCGGGCATCCTAGCAATACTTCCGATGGGATGGTCAAGCTATACGAGGAGGTTATGTTTGCAGACTCACAATTGAAGAAGATCATGACTGAAATGCCAATCTTCTACAAAGAAAACGGAGCGTGTGGTGGACAACTACCAGCTTACATTACCCATCAAAAACAGATCTTGCTCGTTTTCATGGCTCACAAGGCAAGTCGAGAGTCGAATACCATACTATTAGTGATGCCCTGCTAATATGTTCTCCCAGTTCTTCACCATACATCGTCATTTTCATATACTTAGCTTTAAAAATGCTTGGTACTCATTGTCTAAGGTACGTAAATCCATTCATTGCATACGCCGAAAATGAGTACACGACTTACCTTCACACAACTAGTTATCCTGTCTCTCCATTGCTCGAAAAAGTCTAAACGCGCTGAACTCATTGCCGAACGACGAGTATACCTGGACAGTAAGAAACATGTGGACCGTCAATGTCCAAACTGTCACGGAAACAGTATTACTATTATTCGAAGACTTATTCACGATAAACGACGAACTTCGAATGATAGATAGCGCGGAAATACAGCAGCTAGCGCACGACTGCTCCTCGTGGTTCAAGAAGATCAGCGATAAGAGCGACATTGCCAAAAGAGGCGCTAAGATCATTGATTTTCTCGTGGGCTTGACCTCGGGTGTCAAAACTGGTCGTATTGAGCGGTTTGATCTGGACCAAATCATAGCTATTGTTCAGAGCGAAAATACAGATTTGACGCCGGTAGAAGTCGGCACTGATCAGACTCCAGTTCCCACAGAGGATACGAATTCGGCACCGCCAGGCATTGATACGTGGGAGAGCATTTTTACGTTTATAGGATGTTATCCTGAATATGCTGATGACACTTGAATTTTGATGGGGATATTTATATATCACAATAGATTAGACTGCATACTACCTACCTACAACTCGTGGCACCAGTAGTCAATCTCGGAGCTGTATACTCTGGCGGACCAAAGAGCACATCTACAACAAATCAGCCATCTCCAATATCCAATTTAGTGCTATTGTTAACTTGGTCCTTACGTAAAAAAGCCCGACAGATTACGATTTCAGATAAGAGCTTATACAGATAACCGATGCGTACTGCCACGGGTCAGCCGTGGGTTGGCTGGTCGACAGTCCCTGAGCGACCACCAGTCATCGTGATTTTACTTATATGCACGCAATTATAAATATCCACATGTACCGAAATACAGCATCCTGATCACAACAATGGCCGCTGTTACCGTTTTCAAATATCCGGTGGCTTCCCCAGCAGACACCTCCCCTCTCTCAAAACTACAGGAGGAAGGCTACTCACGAACCGATGTTGTAGCGTTAGTTGGAAAGACAGAAGGAAATGGCTGCGTCAACGACTTCTCGCGAACCTTGGCGGCGCATGTCTGGGAATCAAAATTACCACCATCCGCAGTGACTGTTTTCTCCGGAGGCACTGAAGGCGTTCTCTCTCCTCACGTTACATTCCTTGTTCGCGCGAAGGAGTCGACGGGTTTGATGGCCTGCTCCGGTCACACTCGTGACTATGCGCCGTACGAGGTCGGAACTGAAATCCAGACCCGGGATGTTGCCACTACAATCTCAAAGATAATTATCAACGCCGGAATAGCAATGGAGGATGTCTGTTTAGTTCTCATCAAGTGCCCACTCCTCACATCTACAGATATTGAGCAGATTCGAGACACTGGGCAGACCCCCATCACGTCCGATACTTACGAATCCATGGCGCGGTCCCGATATGCAAGTGCAGTAGGAATTGCGCTTGCACTCGGTGAAATTCCGGCGGAAGATGCTCCTGCGGCTCTGAACTTGAAAGATAACACAGTCTGGAGTTCCCGGGCAAGCTGCAGCTCCGGCGCAGAGCTCAAGAATTGTCATATTATGGTTCTTGTACGCGACAAGTTTGGTGGAAATGGCCGACTTCGAGCCAAGTTTGGCTACATGCAAGATGCAATGGATGCAAAAGTTATCTTGGACATGCTGGCTAGTATCAAGGAGGAGAATGGCAAGGTAGTACAGGTATTTGTCAAGGCGGAGGCAGATCCAACGGGCTCTATACGAGGGAAACGACATACCATGAATACAGACAGCGACATTCATAGCACAAGGCACGCTCGCGCTGCGGTTGGAGGTCTTGTGGCAGGGTTGGTCGGAGACTCTACAGTCTATGTAAGCGGAGGAGGAGAGGGTCAGGGCCCCCCTGGAGGTGGGAGTTTGTGTATTGTTTACGAGTGTGAATATTCCTAAGAATACAACTATGAACTCATCAATAGTAACTATACAATAAGAAAACGTTTGAAAGTAATACAGAATTGAGATAGTTCGCTTCATGGCCTCCGGTGCGGCCTTTGAATTATTTTGATGACAGATAAGGTAGATATCAGCGAAGGTTCTCTATGCGCCTAGCAAATCCAAGTAATGACTGCAACGCAGATGTTTCTTTGTAAGGATCACAATGTGAAATCAGAACCTTATCATTCTGTATCGGCCTCCCGCGGCGCCCGCGGCCGGGTGAAATTTATGGTACTACATGTCGATCCGTGGGCAACGGCGTCCTAGGTATTGTTTATCAGCTAGCACTTATTATCTTAAGAAGCTTTGCCTGAGACTCTACTCGCTTTCACCTTGACGCGCCATCACCAATCATTAAAGATGGGTTCGCTCGAAGCCACTGAACGACATGATCTCAGCATCCCCTCCTTAAGGGAGCTTTACGATACACAAAAAGCTACCCCAATTGATGTCATAAACCAAGTTTACAACCATATTGAGTCTTACCCCGACAAGGCAGTATGGATTCATCTCATTCCGAGACAAACAGCCCTGGAAGCGGCCTCTTCATTGATGACTAAATATGCCGAACAACGACCACTTCCCGCTCTTTACGGCATCCCGTTTTCTGTGAAAGACTCGATCGATGTTGCGGGCATTCCTACCACTGTCGCGTGTCCATCATACGCTTACACCCCCGATCGAACTGCACCAGCAGTTCAGAAGATCCTCGACGCAGGCGGAATATTGATAGGCAAGACCAATCTCGATCAATTCGCGACTGGGCTGGTGGGACATCGCTCTCCATATGGTACACCACGATGTGTATTTGATTCGGACTATATCTCGGGTGGCAGCTCTTCCGGCTCAGCAGTCAGCGTTGGATCAAAACAGGTATCATTCTCAGTCGCAACCGATACAGCTGGGAGCACGCGAGTTCCAGCCACTTTGAATGGCCTTGTAGGCTTGAAACCGACTCTGGGAACTATCAGTACGGTAGGCCTTGTTCCGGCGTGTAAAACTGCAGACTGTATTACCGTCATCGCAAGATCCGTGGATGATGCAAGAGAGGTATGGAAGGTCATGAAGGGCTATGATGATGAAGATGTATATGCTCGCCCATTCCTACCCTCGCTACCTACTTTCCCAGCAACCATTCGTTTTGCAATTCCACCATCCGAAAAACTCTCGGTACTGTCACCTTCATACATGCAACTCTTTTCTCATGTCATTGATATGTTGAGTGGCTCGGAGTCTGAGTTTCAAAACCGTCCCATCGACTACACGCCATTCCAGTCGGCGAACGATATGTTATACGGCTCCTCCATTGTCAGCCAACGTCTCGTCGCATTTGATGACTACCTCAAACAACACGGAATGGAGAAACTACATCCCGTTATAAATACCATCTTCGAATCCTCATCTGGTTTTGACGCCGTTCGAGCTTATCAAGATATTTTCGACCTAACCCTCTACAAACGCCAGGCACACAAGCAATTCCAGAACGGCATTGACATCTTGATCGTCCCATCCACGGTGACGCATTTCACCGTCGCAGAGATCGAAGAAGATCCAATCGCAAGAAACAAGCTCATGGGCAGCTTCACGCATTTCGTAAATCTTTTGGATCTCTGTGCTGTGGCTACACCGACGGGGAAATGGAAGAATCCCAAAGGTAATTTAATGCCTTTTGGTATTACGCTTATTGCAGAGGCAGGAAGGGATACTGAACTGATGGAAATTGGCGAGAGGATAGTTGAGTACATGGAAGTACATCCACTAGTTGTATAAAAGAGTAGGATAGACGCCTTAGTTCAATCTGACCATAGATAACATGTGCGGATTTAGACTACATTAATGAGTATCTCATGTGTATTAGGGTACTTTGAGGTTTTCTCTTCAGACGTCTGGGACTTTATTATGGAGACATTACAATAATATCAAGTCGTTACAGATACACGTTCAGTCCTTATTAGCATAAATCTGCGAAGGTATGATGTATAATAGTCTTTGGAAGTAATATAAGATTTCCCCCATTGTCTATATCCAGTATCTAAGTGCATTTCACCCGCGGCTGCTCATGGGTTAGGGCTAGAATGGGGTAAGAGTTATCTCAGTACTCAGCCGCTTTACTAGGCGTTTTTTTAAAGGCGCTAAGCCTAAATAGGCTGTCGCAACAAAACGCTTCATAGAAGCGTCTGAGTGAGTATGGTCGCGCTGCCTTAATAATATATACCCTTTTTTACATTAAAATATAGCAAGTATCAACTTCAATATCTAATAATATACTCTACATCTATAATTTATATTTTTAGATATACTTTCCTATACGCAGTGAGTAATTCTCTATTTAATGGTATAATTTTTATAATAATAAATTAATTAGATTATGTACATATATAGGGGTCGAAAAATAGCAGTTTTCGGGGCTCTTTTTTAATGATTTTTGGCTTCTATAACACATTTTTTAACAAAATTATTAAGATATTACCCTTTTCTAGTAATTAAGATCTTCATATATACTTTCCTATATAGAGTTAGCAATTCTCTCTCTATCTATATTAATTTTATATAGATTAAGGCAGTGGTTAATATATATATACAAGGTCGAAGATCGCTAGTTCTATTATTTATTCTAGGGCCACATTACTACAATTACTAATATTAATATAATATATATCTTCTACCTATCTTTAGCACTTATTTAGAGCCTTTAGCTATTTTCTAGTATTTTAGACTGTTTTTATAAATCTTAGAAAGTCTTTTTATAACTTTATACATAAAAAGGATAGTCTAGACATCCACTATTATAAGTTGTAAATAATTCATTAGTATCAACAGTCTTTCTAAGTCTTAAGAAGTCTTGCTATATCTTTAAAAATCTTGCCTTATCTTTAAGAGTCTTTATATATCTTTAAAAGTCTTTATGTGTCTTAGTCAGCAGTAGACTAGCAAATATAGATATATACTACACAGAGATGAGGTTTATAGACTTATATAGATCAATCTCTTCTTTATTACCTATAGGATATAGTCTACCTTCTTCCTAATTGCAGCTAAGGATTGTTTAGGGTGCTTACAACTACGCCTACTATTACTAGTATAGATGTAAATAACCTTATCCTCTCTATAAGCAATATTAGCGACCTTAGATCTGTTAGGTGCTATATTTACTTATAAATCTTAAGCTAGTTTAAGATTCTTAATTAATTCTAGCTATAAAAAGGATAATAGTAGCAGTTCTATAAGGGCTAGTATTAATAAATACTCTAGTATTTTAAGTTGCAACACCTGTAATTAAGAGGATTGATATTTTAATTATAATATAGGTATTTCTAGAGTCTGCTATAGTCTTTCTATAAATCTAGATATGTTCTAGAGTCTTTAAAAGTCTTTACAGTAAGTAAGAAAGATAGATTATCTATTATTTAATATAGTTTAATAGTAAAAGGAGTAAGTCACAAGTATATCAAAATAGCTTTATTTAGCCTAATATTTACATGACTACCCTATCAAAGTCGCGAAAGTTTATAACTTAATTATGCGACCTATATTAAAATTTTAAGACTCGAAAACTAGTACAAGTTATAGAGAATTTTAAAGCAAATAAAATAGCTATATTTTTATATAATAAAGATTACTAGGAGATGTACATCTATAGCCTTAAAGATTTGCTATATAATTTAAGGGTTGAAAAAGTAGTTATGCTAAGAAATCATGACCATACTCACTTAGACCCTCTAGCAAGGATTCTCACTGCGCTTAAATATTAATTCTAATTAGCTTACCAGGCCAATACGGCCACTAGTGTATTAGCCTGTCTTGGCGGCCCCCTGCGCGCTGAGTATCCTCGCCTCGGGTCTGAGTTTCTGAGATAAGGTAAGAGCGGGCATCTCCGACACCCGTCATCCCATTCACAGGCATTAACAAACTCTATCTGTCTATTAACATTGAGGGGTCACTCCAGAACAAAAATAATAATAATAATAATTGATACATAACACATTGAGGATGCCGCTCTTCATAGACAACGACATCGAAGCCATCAAGATACTCGAACGGCCCTGGCAGAGCGAATCGCTTATTCAAGTCAGGACTGGAAAAGTCAAACCGACATTTGCGACGAGAGAACCATCCGCACTCTATAAACAAGTACGGACAGGCCCGATCACCGTCAACAGCCTCGGCTGTGAAGGGGACGAACATGCTTTTGAGTTCCACGGAGGCCCTGAAAAGGCTCTGCTGCAGTACAGTTCTCTACACTACGAACGATGGAAGAAGGAACTCCCTCAAAGCGACGCTCTATTCGTCCAGGGCGGATTTGGAGAAAATTTAGTTGCGACTCATGCAAACGAGCGCAACATGTGTATTGGCGACGTGGTTCAGATCGGTACGGTCATTGCCCAGGTCACTGGACCTAGACAGCCATGTTACAAGCTGAATCACAGGTTTCAGGTCAAAGACATGTCCAAACGATCTCAGGACTTGTTTCGAACAGGATGGTTTTATCGAATACTTCAGGAGGGCGAAATTCAGGCTGGTGATCAAATGGTGCTGTTGGAACGACCGAACCCAGAATGGAGTGTCACCAAAATCCAATATTATCTCTACCATGACATGCGCAATGAGGAGGTCATGAAAGAGATTGTTGATATCAAAGAGTTAGGTGCTGAGGCTCGTGGTATATTTAGCAATAGGCTTAAGAAGCAATATGAGAACCAGGCTCGCCGGCTGGAGGGATCTGCCGACAAGGCTGTGACTAGCTGGACGCAATATCGGGTTACTGAGAAGACAAAGGAAACACCTCGAATCGTTTCGCTATACTTTGACGCGGTGATCTCCTCTGAAAACCCTCAACCTGTGCTTCCAGGCTCGCACGTCCGACTTCGCCTAGGTGGAAAATTAGTTCGGGCATACTCGGTGGTTTCCGGGGATTTAAACCGCTTCCGACTCGCCATTGCTCTCAGCGAAACCAGCCGAGGGGGGTCAAGCTATATTCACAAACAAGTACAGACAGGTGACATCCTTGAGGCTGGAACCATCATGCCCAGTTTTCCTCTTTCAGAAAGTGCGGACAGCCACGTTTTTATCGCCGGCGGAATAGGTATAACGGCATTCATAGCTTCTGCTCAGCACTGCCAGCGGATGGGCTACAGGTATCACCTGCACTATCTCGTCAGGGACACGGCGGATGTCGCATTGAAGGAATACCTGGTTAAATTTGGATGCAACGTCACGGTGTACGACAAGTCTCTTGGAAATGTGTTTAATGTAAGGGACGTTTTGAATAGAAGCAGAGACCAGGAGCACATATATTGCTGCGGATCAGATCGACTACAGGATGCTGTTCGGGCCACAGCAGAATCGCTGGGTATCAATTCAGGGAATGTACATTTTGAGAATTTCGGGGTCGAAACATCCGGAGATCCATTCACGGCAGAATTGACCGAATCAAAAATGACGATAGAAGTGGACGGCGAGAAAACGCTGCTGGACACCCTGAGAGAAGCCGGATTTGACATTCCTTCATCTTGCGAAGCTGGGAACTGTGGAACTTGTCGGGTTGAAGTTAGAAGTGGGAGAATTGATCATAGAGGATCAGGGCTGCCAGACGACGAAAAATGTTCGGCCATGTTGAGTTGCGTTTCTCGTGGCATCGGCACTATTGCTTTAGAAATATGAATGAAGAAATAATAGTCTGCATATAGTGTCAATATATAAGATTTAGGGCTTGCGTACAGCTGGTGAGACTTTTCAAAAATGGTAAAGTCAGATATGCTATGCATCAGCCGCGTTTTCTTTCAGTATTGACAAACGAAGATGGCCTCTGTACCCGAGTACAACAGCCGAATTCATTCAAGCCATCAACCAGAATGGCAGCTGGCAAGTAAGCTGGCCGCTGTACTCGGTTACAACAGTCACAAAATCTGCTGTCTTTTCCTTGGGTTGTGCCATACGTCAGAGGTCAGGTCATTGATCACGCACTCCCTTCCTACCTCCAGACGACCAATTTCACCTCCCAACTTCTCTTCTCTTCTCTTCTCGAACATGCCCACAACTAAGTTCGGTAAATTTATGTTTGTGGACTAGATATGCTGATCATTCTTTCCTCTTGCACCGAAGCTTCTGGCCAGCTACCTTCCTTTTCACAGGATGAAGGCGAACCATGGATCTTGAGCTAGGCCACGCTCCTTCCAAGCTGCTCGAGTTATTTTTCACAGGCTGCCTGCACCCTTCCTTCAAGCTCTCTGTGCTCCTTCTGTCCAGTGAGGTAGGTAGCTGAACACCGAGTTTCTGTCTGATCTGGTAAGTATTCTAATCCCCTCATCTCATGAACCATCATCCTCTTATCATAATTATGCTCATATCCATCAATCTGATATCATGTCTACAGATATGTCCCCTCCTCTCGCCCCTGCATCCGCCTCTCGATCTGCTGCTGGATCTGCTGCTGGATCTGCTGCTCGGTCTGCTGCTCGGTCACGATCCGCATCTGCGCGAGCCTCTACCATGTCTTCCAGCGACGCCTCTCTGAACTCGGGTGCTTTTTCTGAGGCAACCAAACTCGAGACCAAGCGACCTGCTGGGAACAAATGTTGGGCATGTAATATCCCCCATACCGACGTTGCCCATGTGCTTGCAATCGCAGACGATCAGGTAGATACCCATTATCTTATCTATCAGACGATACGATAAACTAATCAACTGCGATACAGCTAGAACTCTGGAAACAACATGCACTCTTTGGTGATCATTTCGGATACAGATCTACCGAAAACTCCGTTGCCTTATGTCGCCCATGTCACTCCGAATTTGATCTGGCAGACGACCCCGGCTTTGTCTTCTTCCCAGTTGATTTACAATTCTTCATCAAGTTCGAAGTCGATGATCAACAACGACGACAGAATGGCGGTGACCCAAGGCGACAGGTACCGGGTGCAGAGGAATACCTAGCTCACCATTTAAGGGCTAACCCAACAGCACTCAATGCTATCGGCGGTCTCTATAGACGCGTGTTTTTAAAGCCTTACGTCTGTGGAGGAGAATCCCCTGAAGCGCTACGAAAGGTCTCTGAACACAAAACTTGGCAGGGAAATCCGATGGCATCTCTTAGACGGGCCTTTGCAGTGCTTGGAACCCCGCGAGTCTACATTCTAGGTCCTGAGATTCGTCGTGAGCTTGAGCAATTGCGATATATGTATTTTGCTACAGACCTTCCAAGACCCTTTGATTCTACACTCTGCGACATATATGGATCAAGTCTTATGGCAACCACCAAGCGACCAGGAGAAACGGAGCAAAACGGCCAGGTAGCAAAAAAACCAAAGACCGACAATGTCCAACCAGCTGCCAATAACTCGGAGATAACACCCTTGAATCCTCAAACACATCGGCAATGGGTCCTCGGACCAGACGTTACGGCCAACACAGTTATTCAGCTGTACGCACCCCTATTCTCTCCGGCCTGAGCAAGGCGTATACCAGTTCTATATTGCGTTGCACCCAGCTGTAACCGGTCATATTATTACCTTGATCTTTTATTGGGTTGATTCTAGTTGGAAAATTTGGCATGGGATCCTCTTGTATTTCTTTATGTCGCTGTAACCAGTTACAACATCACTACCTTGACTGTTTAAAGAAGTTCGACTGCTCGACAGTCTCTGGAATCCGTTTGTATTTTATCAACTCGCTGTAACTAGTTACAAAAGCACTAAATCCAAGAGCCTGTATCCATCGCTTGCAGACATGTCTTCACCGTGGTTGTTCCATCAATGACCATTCCTCATCCTTGACCAAGAATTTTCACCGTAAACATATTCCTCCGCGCTCTTGAGAAGAGTAAAATGATGATTCAAAGTTTTGTTTGCCCTTGATATCCAATAACGCAAATATTCCTTGACTGCGTCCATATCGCCACTGAGCAGAGTTGACAATTCTTGGAGCACGAGATAGTCATCAAAAGACCGCTGTATACCAATGGCCTGCGAAAGCTAGGTGATACCTGTCAAACTCTCACTCACCGGCCATGTTGGAAAGTCGTCATGGCGTCTCATTCCGAATGCTGAGATACCCATGGGAACGCACGCAGTTCGCTTGTCCATCAAGTCGGACAACGACACGCCGTTGCTGAGTATGGCTTCCTCCGACGAGTAATTGCTCACTGTGAGCCGTTGTGGTTGCAATGCAGTCCTTAAACCGCTGCCATGCGGAGCTGATGCAATGCAAGAGGACAAAAAACGAACACCTCCCTTGCCGATGGGCAAAAATGGTAAGGAGAAACGTTGGTCTTCTGCTGCGATGTCAATCACAACCTCAGGGTCAAGTTCGTAAGTGTCATTGATCGCTTCCTCTTCGCGGTAACCGTCCAGAAACGCTCGCATCCCTTCCTCCGAGGAAGTCCCGAGAAGTAAACGATTGCAGGCATGGCAGTGTTCTTCAGAAAGAGGGATGATGGCTCGGAGGGAGTCTTTTCTCGTCTCGGTCTGTCGTCGTCCTGGCCTGGCCTCGAACTTGAATGGAATGTTCTTTGCACCACGCGTGTGGATGAGCGGGTTCGGGTATGCCACAAAAAAACAGACTTCGATGTTCGGGGGGTTGCGACAGGATACTGAGAAGGTAAAAGACTGGGTATGTCTCGACGATCTGTTGGGCCAAACCATACTGATGACTCATCAGATGGTAGGTTGATGAAGAATGAGACTGGAGATCTGGCGAGAGGTGATAGCCATGGATTTCGGCTTCAAGAAAGGCAATTTCAGCTGCGCTCATGCCATCTAACTTCAGAAACAACCAGCTGAAGATTTTGGGTATGTCGAGGAAACCTACTTCTTGAATCGATGGCAGCACAGCAGTTTCAACTCCAAAGCAAGACAGAATGTCCGTTAGAATGTTGTCACCGTTACTTTTTAATTTCTCAGACAGGGCTTCGACTATCGTATCGGTTTCGCGGAGCGGGCTGAATCGAAACGGATGCAGATTGCTGTGTTGTTCTGGTAACGTTGCGCGCAAGGTCGAGTTCCGGAACCATTTCCTTGTTGTTGGTCCTTGGAGGACCAAACGATTGAATTCCTCGAAGGAAGAAACTGTCGTGGCGATGTAGTCGATTCTAGCGAGATGGGTCTCATAAGAGACGCCTTCGAGAAGAAGGCCTATGCCCCTAGCGAGTTCCCTAACATGTCGTTGACATAACTGACGACTGCCTCTTGCTTTGTTGTCCTCACATACACCATGGAGCATGGCCGCGTGCTGTACAATAAGACTCAGTGTCTCTCGTTAAACTGCGTAGCTCCAAACCGCTGGACGATTGTCAACTTGTGTCATCGTGTCTATGTCCATGTAATCGTTAAGTACGCAGAGACATTCTGAGCCACTATCTGAAAGAACTTCAAGAGCGCTTCCTGAAGTAGGGTCAATTATCATGGCATCATGCTCAGCGTTGTTCTCAGCGTTGATATCGGTTGACATGGCGCTTGCTGGCCGAGGCTGTACCCCAGTTACAGCCGCAGTTGGAGTAGGGTCCCGGGGAACGATTGTCGTGCTTGGGTTGGGTTGTGTGGATGCGGCGGCAGTTGAAATAGGTTCTAAGGGATCGATGGTGGCGTCGGGAGCTGGCTGTACCTTGGTTACAGCTGCAGTGAGATCTGGTGGAGGAGGTTGAGCAATGGTATCGTCGAGAGCTGGCTGTACCCCAGTTACAGCCGCAGTGAGTTCTTTTGCTGGAGGTTGAGCAATAGTATCGGGAGCTAGCTGTGCTCCTGTAACAACCGCAGTGGGATCTGGTGGAGGAGGTTGAGCAATGGTATCATCGAGAGCTGGCTGTACCCCGGTTACAGTCGCAGTGGGATCTGGTGGAGGAGGTTCAGCAACGGTGGCCTCGGGGGAGGACTGTACTCCAGTTACAAGGGCAACCTTATCATGTGTTAGCTCTTGGCTCAGTATTCTTTAGGTTTTTTGATGGAGAAGGCTTACCCCTTGCACCTCAACCTCCTCAATCGCTGTGATCCTTGGCCGTCCCTTTCCATATCGAAGTAGACCGTTGTCCCCTATGCTGAGAAAGAAATTTGGAACAAACGTGTTCAATTCTTCATCTGTAAGGGTGACGTCGATTGCTTTTGTCTCGAACAATTCCAGAGCATTGGCTAGGTCTGTTCCTCCTGGCTGTAGTGAGCATGGTCTCTCTGGCCGGACAGTGACACGACGACTGTAAAGAGCTCGAGACAAGTATTCCATGGCCTTGTCGTAATCGGGGATCTTTCTCGCAAGACGAGCAGCTTTTTGACACCACCCAAATGCGTCATTGAACTCAAGAAATGTCTCACCTCGAGAACCCCAATTTTTCTTCACCTCTTCACGCGCTCGTATCTCTTCTGCTCGTTCTTGGCTCGGTTTTCTGCTGCAGCGTTGATACGCCCCCAAATCTGCGAATATTTCGCTGACTTGCGGTACGTCTCGAAGTCGGGATGAGTTGAAAGGGCCAAGTTGTAGTACTCTGCCAAAACCTCCTCGTTTTTTGCTTCCTGGGTATCGACATACATAGTCAAAAAATCTGCTCCCTCATCCAGGTATGTCTGGTAAATTGCAGGTGGTAGAGTGGTACTCCAAATTCGCAGTTGCTGCATCAAGACATCCACCTGTTTGAACGTCTGCCCACCGATCTCTATCTCACTGGCCGATTTACTCGGTAGCGGAATAAGAGACCCTGAAGCCATCATAAACGATAATAGCTGAGCGCTTGGAGGGTGAAATGAGCAAGAGAGAGGGAAAGTGAGTAAAACAAAGTGAGGTAACAATGAAGAGGACTGGGCAAGATAAAAGTAAGGCAATGAGAACTGAGGTGAGTCAGAGGTAAGCCAGCGAGGGCAAATTAAGGGAAAGAGAGGTGATGAGGAGTAAGCTCAAGAGAAGAACAAGGCAAAGTGAAGTCAGAAAGTAGTGAGAAGTAAAATGAGGGAGGAATAGGGAGGAACAACCTTGGGAAAACAGGACTGAGAAGTTGTAAGTTGAGGAAAAGTGAAGTAACGTAGTGTAAACTGAGGGGGATATGACGAAGAGTAGGCCAGACAAGAAGATCGAGGAAAATTGAGGAAGAGAGAGGAGTGAGAGGAGGCTGAGATAGAAAGTTGTCAGGAAGAGCAAGTTGAGGTAAAGAGGTGAAAGGGAAAGAAGCTAATGAGAGGAAGAGTAAGTGAGAAGGAAAAAAGCTAGGCTGAGGAGGAGGGGTAAGGAAGGATATTTCGAGAAAGGTCGAGATCAGGGGAAGTTTCTGAGTCTGCCACTGCCTTTGCTTTTGGTCATTCAACAACAATTCTTTCCCCTCGTGGCCCGCTGTAACGAGGTACAATGGAATCAATAGGCTTATCGAAGGGCAATTTCACAGTATTCATCTCCGTAACCTCTCATACAGAGGTCCATTCGAGATTTCTAGAGTAGAAGTCATCAAAGGTGCTTGTGTTTATTTGATATCACCTGACACGCTTTGCTGGTAAACAAACAACGGCTGTTTGTACATGAGGAAACAAAAGTTTTTTTTTAAACATAAACAACTTTTGCTTGTCTTCTAGCAAGGTTACAGATGACGACATCGAAAGCACACAGTATAGTAACATGTACAATGGTTTACAATCGTAGTTGGAGTATTGCGACAGAAAAAGAGATCAATATGTGTATATTTCTATACCTTGCCTAATTTGGACTGTCTGTACTAGTTTAACCCTAACCTACCAAACATTGAACACATCCACTCTATTCTACGAAGTATATGACAGGCTTGGATCCTCTGATTTCAATAATGTAATCAGAAATCGTCAATAAACGATAGTTAGTTGATTCTACCCGCTAACTTAACTATAGAAGTGTTTGATGAAGAATCGTAGATCCTAGGTCCACCTAACTAGGTGCGTATACACAAAATAAGCTTGATCAGATTATTTCCTATTTCAGTAATTTCCCGTACTCTTGTTCATCGTCCAGTCATCCAGCATTCACACGCATCAATTCGAGTACGTACCTGAGATGCCCAACTTAATGTCATACTACGTACAAAATCAGGTGTTCTATTATGAATCAAGGGAGCTCCTGATTCCAAGATTGAAGGCTTAGTCTCTGCGCAAAGAGCGCAATATCTTGATTTTTGGTCAAGGTGTGTCTCTACAATAAATCCTCATCTACGTTAGTAAGATGAAATTATTGAAGAAATATTGACTATTTAAAACTACTGGAGCGACGGTACAACACTTTCCAGGATCTAGCTTTGATTGTCAATTAGATGCAGGTTTATAAATGTAGCAAGATATACTGTCTTAGAAAGCATAAGGATTCTGATGAGTTCTATTGTCGCTTCTACTTTCCTCACAAGACACAGGAAGCTGCAACCGTTTATAAGTTTCTAATGTCTTCCTTCTTCAGATTTTGCCCTCCTAGGAATGATTCAACGTTAAATGCAAATAGTTGAACGATTGCTGTCATGGCTTGCTAACCACGATATCTCCCCATGCAGTGGCATGTAGAGTGTTATCGATTATATTGCTAAAAATGCTTGGGCTTGAACAAGGCACTCCTGAGGAAGGTACGGAGGACTGGTCGCCAGCCTACTTGGGTTAAAGGGATAAAGTGATCTGAAATTACGCGAGACGTGCCCTTATAGATTCCCTGATCAGTAAATCTGGCCTGATGCGGGCGCTTTGGTCCGCCAACTTGATAGCTGATTGAGGAGTGAGCGTTTCACTGATTCCCTTCGCAGCAGATAACAGTACGCTTGTACGAACTTTTAAGGGACCTATCGAAGTACTTTTAGAAAACCCTATGGTAAGTTGCCTATCTAGAACAAACTAGTTACATCACATAAGGCATGCTGAACTGAAATCTTCAGCACGCATGCATCATGCAGTGCTATGACTGACATTGATAAAAGGGGGGGGGTGCTATCATATCTCCCCAAGAAATCGGAAACTCAATATGAGATCAACAGGACCGTAGAAGGTGTCCAGATCCCGACTCAATCCGGGAAGATACTCGTCCAACAAATTATCACAGACCTTGGATTGAAAGTTCACACGTCTCCTGCCATCATATCTAGCGCCTGATAATCCTGTAATGCGAATTTAAAAGGACGTTAGTGGATGCATTGAACATAATGTATTACAGTCACCCGTAGGTTGATTCGCGCTCCTAGGATGGGCCACTGCTCAGCCAGCTTTTCACTATTGCTGCGCGGATGGTCCAAGTCTACTGCTCCAGGCAGCATCAAATATACAGCCAAACTCTGTACTGTAGTGAAAAAATTGGCATTTAGTGGGTTAGCTGCTATCACATTCCGAGAGCTCTTCTGCTTACGTTGTAGCGGTTGCTGCCTGAGTTTGGACCGGTAAGCGAGTGGTTGCCTACTAATTCGTCTTGGCTAGCGCCGTGATAAATAAACCGACCTTCGTCATTGACAAGTGGAATTATAAAAGCATCATCTTGCCTGCTCATTTTCAAAAACAACAGATAAACAAGAAGAGCAATCAAATTTCAGCGTAAGATGGCGGCCTCTTCAAAGCAAGGAAAGCAACCCCAACAACAGAGTCGTTTCGACCTTCCGGGCTTTACATTGCCTTTGAACTATTCGCCCGTGAGACAGTTAACCTTGTCTTCCGTCTTCAAGCTATTCGACTAATTGACGACTAGGGAAACTTTTTCAAAAACCAATGCTTTCCCAATGCTTTGGAAATCAGCCATATTGAAGCTGGCTTTATCGGGTGAGTAGCATGTGCGCGTTCAGGTGGGGAAAGACAACAATTTTGAACTTACTTTCATTTTTCCTCTCCAACCAGTGAAATAAACACCATGCGTGAGCTTACCATGATGCAAATTATGAATACTATTATTGAGAAGCCTGAGTGGGAGAGGAAGGTCTGTTTTCCCAAGCCAATTCTACCGTGGATGAGGTGTTGATAGGAGACGGCAGGTCTTTGATGAGAAGATCACCTCCAGATGGACTACAGAAATCTCTGAACGTGGGAAAGATGTAACCCCAAAAATGATCGAGTGGATCCTAGCTGAGCTGAAGCACAAAGCTACTGTCTTCAAGGAGACCGGAATGGTCACTGCATTTAACCCTGGAGTTGTCAGGTCTGATTCCGCAATTTCCAAAGAGTTACAAGCTGCATTGCAAAAAGCTATGAAACACCTTGAAGATGTGCCAGAGGAAGAGAAGGATTATCATCCGGGATCGGATAATCAGGTTCTTGACCTCGTGCACCCATCTTTGTTCCCACTCGTCTACGGTCGCAGCCAGATACTCAAGAATGAGGTTATTAGGCTAGACAATTGTTGGTCCTGGTCAGGCCAGGCCGAGCTTCTTCAACCCCCACCTGAAGAAGACACAATAATAAAAGGCCAATATGGACGATGGGCTTGGCGACGAGGCATGAAAGCCTACAGCATGAAGTTCCAATGGCTTCCTTGCGATGTCCAATTCATCGGAGGCAATGACGACGCAAACAAGTGTCAAATAGCGTCATACGTAAACAACCTTCACCCAAAGAAGAATCATGATCTTTATCAGGTAATTGAGCAGATAATTGCCAAAGCAATCCCGTTGTGGGACGAGACTTTGCACGACACCGTGAACCCTCCTTATCCTAGAATCTCATACGATGACGTCGAGTATCTCGACTATGACGTTCCAGAGCCCGAATTTGATGACTTTGGACGTGACAGAGTTGAGGAATATTTGGAAGCGCGGAGAGCGTGGGGAGTTAACAGACCGATTATAATGCCCGAGCCCGAAGGCGAGTTTGATCCTTCGAAAAGGTCGAGGTCTTATCTAGGGCCATGGATTCCTCTGAGAGACAAATTTCGCGATTCGGGTCTGCAGGTTATTGTGAAGTTGGCGAACATCGAATTGACTCCGGAAAAGCCACGATATGAAGGTGGTTCATGGCATGTTGAGGGGCAATTGGTGGGTTCTTTTCTTGTTCTTCTCCTATCTCACCAGCTCGTCGGTTGACTAATGGGAACAACAGAACGAGCATATATGCGCCACAGCAATATATTACTACTCAAGCGAAAACATTACACATAGCAGCTTATCCTTCCGTCAGCGCGCAGTCGCCGATTTCATTGATCTCAACTATCCGCAAAGCGAACACGACTTCCTCTACTCCGTGTATGGGTTTGGACCAGACGTAGACGGCAACAACGACTGCAACATTACTCAAGAACTTGGAAGCGTATCGTGTCTCGAAGGCCGCTTACTCACATTCCCTAATGTCCTACAACACCGGGTTGCACCCTTTGAGCTAGCTGATAAGACTAAACCCGGAAGTCGTAAAATCTTGGCTTTGTTCTTGGTTGACCCTCATATTCGGATTATTTCCTCGGCCAACGTACCGCCGCAGAGGGAGGACTGGTGGGCAGAAGAGAAGCTTAGTCTTGGACAAGATCTGTTGTCGAAGAAGAATCTTCCCGTAGAGTTGCAGCTGATGGTTAAGGAGGAACTCAAGGGTTCGCCAATGACGATTAAGGAGGCGAAGGAGTTGAGATTGGAATTGATGGAAGAGAGAACTGCTGTGAAGGAGCAGCAGAATGAGATGTACGAGATTGGGAGCTTTAGTTTGTGTGAGCATTAAGGCTCACGTTTTTTTTTTTTTCCCCCCTTTTTTTTTTTTATTTACCAAGGGTCTGAGGTGCTGGATATGGAACTTATCTGTATAATGAACAATTGCTGGCTAAAGAATGAACTCATTTCGCTCAACTGTATATATATGGCAGCCAGAGCAGACAATGCACTTTCAAAACAAGAAGCCTGTGCAGCCATACAAGAATTACAATGACAAAGCTTTCCTAATCATCGGGAACCTCCTGGTTGGTGGATTTCTTCACCCGTGAGGCTCGAAATCCGATTTCAATGATCAAAGTCAAAAGTCCAATTGCGTGTTCCTGCGGACTTGTGATGCATGCCGACACCCAGTGCTATTAATCCCCGCAAGAATTTCCTATTTAATCTCGATATTGGGAGGCGTACTCTTTCCATGCGTCACTCCTGGGAAAATTTAGTTAGGATGGTGTCGGAATATCAATCTCATGATTCGGTGCTTCTGCACCCCAGGTGCAGATCCAACGCGTACGTAGCAACCTCGTATATAACTAGCTAGCCACCCCAAGCCCCTACGGTTTTGGGGGTCAGTCTTTTATAATGGAATATTTGTGCTTATAAGCAGGCTCACCACGTAGGGCAGTTGGACTGCCCTTGCTCACTATCCTACGCTTCGTGATATGGGATATAGCTAAACCAACAGATGGTTTCACAAGCGACTGTTTATCTCTGAAGGCCATTCGAACTTCTTTCTGATTTGACCAAAAACACCGCCATGAGCTCTTGATTTGGAGGAGCTACAGCTAACCTGGCATGGTAGCTACTTGCGCATCGAGCTTGCTTTTGCGTTATCAGCCTTAATTTCAGGTCAGCGCATCATAAGACGTATTGCTGCGCCACCGTCCGTCTCCTTTGTACTCCATGCCAACCTTGGATAGCTTGCTTTCGAAAACATATTAAAGTCGCTGCAAGGCTATAGGGTACAACGAAGACGCATCCCCTAATGCAAGTACTATATTAGTGTCTCCTGTAGATTGCATTAGCAGTGATTAGCTAGATGCAACCCGAAGTCAAAGCACCCATTGACTCGATTTCGGCATACCCGCACGGCATACATACCCCCGTCTGGAACGACGTCTAGCACGAGGCTGGCGACCCCTATAGAAAGACTTAAGCAAGCCCCAGAAGAACCGTCGTCGCAACTAGGCTCTCATTCACAATCCAGCTATTTGAGACTTTAAATATCGCGCAAGGCTGCACCTTTGGTCAACATGACAAGGGTATCTCGCTAGGTGGCAAGGTCCCCTGCTACGATGCAGGGGAATTACAACGAATCAGCGACACCAACATTTTGGCCTGTGTAGCCAACGGAAAACGGAAACCAAGCTAAACCGTGCTAGCAAGTAAAGCAAAGCTGGTGAAATGGTCAAACCCCTGTCTTTCAAAGGAGTTTCTGAAATTAGGGTAGCGCTGGTCGTGTTATTATTGTTGTTGTTGTTGTTGTCATTGCTCACAATCCACGTGTGAGGTGAAGCAACCTCCTGGATCCTGTTCGCCTCTTCGACTGCCTTGTTTCTGGGCAGTTGGATCATCGCTTTGCAGCGCCTACGTCCCCTAAACAGACTTGAAGATAAAGCTCAGGATGTTGCCCCAGGTCTCGAATGCCTTTAAATTTCTCTCGGGCCTTTTCTTTTGGTCGAATGCAAAAGAAGGAACAGCAGCGGACGAGCAGGGACCAGACATCGACGCGCGGCTTCCAGAGCTATGGTTTGGAGATATTCCTCACTGTACTGTATGTAACTCTTCAATTGTTAACATCTGATGGAAGCCTTCAATTGAAACCTCTCATACTTATACTGAAACGAACCTTCAATATAGCTCCAATGTCTGTATGGACCAGCTCTAGCTTGCGGCTGCGCGTACTCGGAATTTGACTGCATCTGCAGAGCTTTCAGTGAGATCGCAGATAATGATGATATCAAGACTTGCATCACTGCATGTCCTCACAATGAAGACGGCCATTGTAAGTTACTACTCTACATTTCTCAAGTAGTAACATGATTCATGAAGCTAATACTTCGTCTTCTTTAGGGGCTCCGGACCGAATCCTCGACTTCTGCCAACTAGTGACCGGCGAAGATATCCAGCTTCCATACTACATGGACCAGTATGCCGGTCCACATCGACGAGAGGCGATCCCCGTTACAGATGTGCAGGATGAAGCTATCGTTTACAGTGACTTCAGTTACTATGAGCCTTCAGCGACTACCTTCATTACGACGTTAGAACCATCCACAGCAACAACGACGAAACCTACCATCACATCAGCACCAACCACTTCTGTTAGCGCATCATCATTGTCATCCTCCTCTTCGGCATCAGGAGGTCTTTCAACAGGGGCCAAAGCCGGAATCGGAGTGGCAGTCCCACTTGTCATAATCGGAATATTGCTAGGAATATTTTGGTATCTACGAAAACAAAGAGGAAACAAGAATAATGTTCGTCAAAGAGCTGATGGCAATAACGTTCCAGACATGAGCAAACGAATGTGGTCTAAGAACTTTTTTTCAACGACGTTTAGGTCGCTGCCCGCTGAGGCAGACAGCAATCCTATTCATGAATCCGACAGTAATCCTGTACCATCGTCGCGGCACTTACGCGGCAGCGACACGACGAGTCCCCCCATCGTCTACGAACTGAGCGCGCAACCTTCAATCAGGGCTCCTCAGGCTGCAGTTCTGGCTTCACATAGACCAGGGCAGTCTATCAATGAGCAGGTTTCCGAGAAGAATATGCCAACCAGCGATAGGTTATGTCGAACAGTGGTGGGATCGCCCGTCTCCTTGGATGACTCTGAAACAGCGCCAGGCAAAGGACCAGACACACCTACATCATACAATCTCACTACTCCGGCAGTTGCGCAGCATCAATCCTCGAACTACAACCCAGAACAGAACCCATCATCATCCGCAGAAACTGCGAATAGTACAGATACGGAGCTTCTCAATCTCGAGGCGGAGATGGCACGTGTCAGAGAACAGAGAGAGAGATTGCAGCACTTGCAGTTTCTAGAGGAAAGAGAAGAACAACTTCAGAAAGAAATTGAGGCTCGGAAATCTGGTTTATCAAAGAAAGCATAACATGTGCAAGTAAATCGATACGTGCAATATACAATGCAAGTAAATTCTATGTGATTCCACGATATCAAGACCGAGCATCTAGCTTGATGTATCAAATTCGCAAGGTCGTTGATATCTTCACTAGGTATCATCTGTATGCGCAAAACTGTGTTAATGATGATGATGAGGCGGATGGACTCATCCGCTTTACTCTAGCTATAGAAACTGACTCACCTCTCTAGGTAATAGAGAGGCAGAACAACCCGCTGAGTGTGCATCAAGTCCACTCCTAAGAAAAAGTGCTCCGTCCACGGAGCCAGAGAGGAGACAGAAGACAACTCAGAGACTAGTTAAATGCCTGAAGGCGACAGAGGCTCATCCTGAGACATAAAATGCATGAACGAAGACATACTCCGTATAAGGACTGGGCGACGTAGCTTGCGTATAAAGTATACCTATTGGTAATGAAAAGCCCGAGGACCGCCAAAGCGCTGAACGATTTTGTGGGCAACGAAACGAGTCAAACGACGACGAGAGAAAAACCCAAAGAATAGCACGACCCGAAGTACGTACGTACCTCCGCAGTAGTGCCGGTAGATGGGAACTTCCTGCAGATCTGCTCCACATATTTGTATAAAACAACTCATACATTCCAATCAATCGACCGGCAGGTCCGGCACTTCACTAAATTCCATGCAAGGATCTCGTATCTGCTCGTAACTCTGTCACATTCAAATTGCCTCTATTCACCGAAACGACGAAACAAGAACCCAAGACGAGATGTTTCAATAAACAGAACACTATGTACTGACAAACCACGTTGTATCCAGGAATTGCCAGATTTTGGCCCCAATTCCCTAAATAAGGTAGGAAGATCCATAAAAGCGTTGAAGCGATGTTACCCGACTATCCTATCGCGTCAAAAGATGAGCGGAAATATGTATATGTGGCTGGAATTGGGATAGCCTCACAAATGAGGAGATGACGATCATACTTTCTTCAGATTCTTTAAATACTCGAACTAAGTACGTATCAATATGTCTATGTTTCAATTTCTTTTTCTTCCATACAACTACTGTAGATACACTATCCACGCGCCAATAAACCAAAATGCATCCCCTCACAGCGTTCATCCTCTCCTCCTCCCTTCTGACAGGTAGTGTCCTCGCACGCGGTAGAACACTCTACGTCTCCCACTACGACGGGCACATCTACACTCTTACCTTCGATCCCAAAAACCCGAACCCAAACACCAGTCTCACCCTATCCAATACCTTACAAGCATGCGGCTCAATGCCTAGTTGGCTCGAACTCGATACCTACACAAACACGCTGTATTGCGTTGATGAATCCGGTACCTCGCAAACGTCCGGGAACGGGTCGTTGACGGCACTTGATATTACAGCCGCGAAAAAGCCGAGGGTTGTTGCTGAGACGGGGACGTTGGCGGGTGGTGTTGCGAGTGTTATTTATGATGCTGGTGATGATGAGAAATTCATCGCTATTGCGCACTAGTTCGTCCTTTCGCTCTCCCTCTAACAGTACGAGTACGAATAAACTAACTATGGGCATAGTGAAGGATCATCACTTTCAACCTTCCCCCTCCCCCTAACAAACACCACCACAGCCCTACAAACCTTCCTCTTCACCCTAACAGACCCCGTCACCGATCCTGCACGCCAGGACGCCCCTCACCCACACGAAGTATTCCTCGACCCTACAAACTCCTACATCCTCAGCCCGGATCTAGGCGCAGACCTAATCCGCATATTCGCCATAGACTCTTCGTCTAATGGCACTCTGACCGAGTGCGAGGCATACAAAACGACGCCCGGTAACGGGCCCCGACACGGCGCATTCTCTAATCAGGGTGATGTGCTCTTCATTACCAACGAACTCGCGAATACAGTCAGCACATATACCGTTTCCTACAATGACAATGCTACAAGCTGTGGATTGTCGCTCGACCTGCAGCAGGAAATCGTCCCTTCCCCCTCTGGAACGTTGCCAGCATCCTTCGTCGCCGAAATCCGTATTCCGAAACACAGTACAGATGTATACATTTCCGTCCGCGGGGATCAATCCTTCGCACCGAATGATACAATCTCGTTCCTTGACGGCTCTTCTTCTTCTTCTTCAGGACTCACGCCAAAAAACTTGACGAGTTCGTTTGGTGCTTATCCGCGTACGCTTGTCATCAGCGATGATGGCTCTCTTGTTGCGGTGGGGAATCAGAAGTCGTCTTCTGTTGCGATTGTGGAGCGGGACGCTGAAACCGGGGAATTAGGTGCGTTATTGGGTAGTTTGGAGGTTGGGAGTGTTGAGGCAGGGTTGAGTAGCGTTATTTGGGGGTCTGATTAGCCTTCAAGTCACGAAGGACTGCCAAAGAGAGAACTGGAATATAATAAGTTCATTCAGATATGTCCGTGGTAAACGACAAACACAAGCAAATAAAGCAAAAAACCACCTGTACCGATACATCCAGACCAAACCCAACAAACCTTGACCAAAAGTAAACAGATAAAAATATGACAAAAGACCAGCTTTTCATATATAGATGCAATTAAAGAATCAAAGTCCGCAATCTTACCGCCAATACAATTGGCACATTGACTTGAAACGTGACTGAAAACCAAACGCCTGGTGACCATCCTGACATCCCTGACCTATGGTGGTATGGTATGATATGATATGATATGATATGTAATCGTCATGTGCTGCGCCGTTCGTAAGTTTTTCCTGTTTCCCGAATGGCGTGAATCTCATTTAGTCGTGATATCATTATTCTGATAATATGTTCTGTGGTAATCGAAACGTTCTAGAGATCACCGAAATTCCAGTTGAAAAGCTCTCCATTTCCCTCCGACTGTGCGACATTTCGGACATCCCCGTGGACCCGGATAGCTGGTCGGTGCCTTGATAGGGCTGTTAATTGGACGCGACATCGACATCGGGGGACTGCTTATAAACATGCCAACGCATTCCCGGCATACCCCGCAAATACATTCAGTACAGGCATAGCAGTCTTGCAATGGCCATGCGCGACTACAATTCGCACAATAAATCTGAATATCACGGTGTCGGAATGTCGATGGCGTTGGGTTTGAAAATCGATGCTGTGGTCGCACGTGGTTGTGCAGGTGGTTCAACGGACTGGAGTCGGAATTGACCGAGGATGGAAGTCCGCTGGCTGACATGTGAAAGTTTTTGCCAGACACTGTTGACGCAGACTCCAAGGATGGCTCAATTGACGGGAATGGTTCCATGTCGCTGTCTCTGCTGCGGTGTAGTTCCAATGGTGGTGGTGTGAGCGATTTTTGCAACGGAGACTCCGTGTAGGATGAACCTTGGAACGATCGACGAATTGGCGCAAGGCTCGACGAGTGCAATGACGGGGGAAGTGAATTGCGATTTTTGGCCGATGAAATCGATGTTGTATTGTTGAGCAGCGTTGACATCGATGGTGAATGCGGTACCTAGAACATTAGCAATAGAATAAACAGCTATGTAGAAGAACATACTGGAGTCGTGTCATGATCCTCATCCACCTCAGTCGCCGACGTCGCGGCTTCTATAAGATCCTCCCATCGCTTTCCTTGCACCCACGCAGCTGTTTGTGGCTCAGCTGAAAGAGCCTTTCGATCACCAAGGCTAGGTCGCCGTGCGAATTCCTTTGATCGCGTACGGTCATGCTTTGGTTTGCGCGCATTCTGTGTAATGGAAGACTTTCGTGGCCTCTGGATCTTGCTGTTGTTGCGCTGTAAAGGGGGTAAAGTTGACGACCGACCGGGGGGAGAATGGCTCAAAATAGACGGTAGTAACTCGCGTGGTCGGGACGATTGAAACGGCGGGAGAGGCTCCTGTTTGAAGTGGTCTCTCAATGGTGGAAGTTCAATCGACGAATGCATGCCACCTCGTCCTAATTCATTATCGGAGTGTGTATCCTGCGACGAATAAGCTTTTCATAGCGGACATAGCGCAGTTTGGACGACCTACCATTTCATCCCAATCGGACGCCAGGCGATGGTGATGCAATTGGGCCAAGGCGACCGCAGCAGTGGCGGCGGCTGGATGGGCGTCGTCGATAGTCCGGGGGGTGACGGGAGGCGATGTATCTATACACGTACTGGTGGTTAATTACAGAATCATTTGGCGAGAAATATAGAGGTAGTGTATTACCATATTTTTTGGCTGGCGAGGGCGTGGGCTGGGTGTTCAGATGGGCGCGCTGGTCTAGCGGGGTATTGACCATCAGCAGGAAGCTCTCCTCGGTAGCGGGGAGCTTCGGTATGTAGTGATTCGGGTGCGCCCTGCGGATATGCTCTTGCATCGAGCGATACCGTTTTTCCTACGAATCAGCAAGTAGTTGTCAGTTACTATGTAAAATGATTGAGTCGAATTTCCATTGTATGGTTGATTGGTGCTGCTATCGATAAGGATAGCGGAGGGGAAGCTCACCCCCAAGCATCTCTTCCGACAATTGGAGCCGTCATTGTTCGTCAACGGACACACCACCTCGTTGTTGGCATCCGACACGGAGAAGGAGCTCGTCAGCGAGGTGCGTGGGGGCATGGTCTGCATGTGTGCTTCGGTATGTTGTAGACGTGGTGTTGTAGTCGGTGAGTGAATTGAAGGGTTTCGGGAAGAAAGGCGGGGGCGTGGAAGTAAGAAGTAAGCGGTTTCAGAAAGAGTCAGGCAAATCAATCAGCTCAGTAGGAAGTCGTCACAGCCAGATTGAACAGCAAAAGTCGGTGCTGGCGATGTATACATGCTCTTGGAATCAGAATGTACACTTGTATACAGAAATAACGGTGTATACAGGTCGGTACATGGCGCGGACGAGGGAAGAGGGTGTATGAGAAAGAGAGAAAAAAGAGAGAGAGAGGCAAGGAGCAAGAAAGAGGAGGGAAAAGGGAGCAAGCGGAGCGGGAGTGTCAGGACTGAGCGAGCTGTGACTGGCTGTCGCTGTTTGGTCCGGGGGGCGAAGGAGGGGAATGTCACTGCTCTAGGAGTAGAGGTACTTCATCTTAGCGGCACTTACTATGGCGGGCAATGTATCTCGAGGACCCGGAGCTTAGCTTAGCTCAGCTCAGCTTAGCTTGTGCCGGAGCCGGACTTTGCAGCTTAAGCCTCTCTTTCTTTTCTTTAGACTTAACGTGGTGATACTGTACAACTGACTACGTATATTTGTAAGCTGACGAATGTGACTCCATAGATTGATATCTATATTTTTAAAATTCAGTCACTTTCTGAATCATCTATCAGTCTGTGTCAGTCACCGTCTTTGGGCTGCTTATCATTGGTCGATGGAGCTTCCCAGCTCTCCTTGTGGGGGTGTGTCAGTGCGATTGCCCATACACACACACTACACAATACTTCTGTTTCTCTTTTTCCTTTTTTTTTCTTCTTTTTCTTTGGGGCGTGACAAATGCAAGGCTTGTCCCTTGTTCTATATACTGTCTACTGTCTACATACAGTATGCAGTAAATACTCTCATGCAACACACCGAATATAGTAGAGAGGGGGAGCTATCGGGAACAACCAATCCAACCGGGCGGGAGCTGAATGCGGAACATTTCGCTGTGCATGCTCTCTAGTACCTTTAGCGCGGGATTGAATGCTTTTAATAGGCTAATATGCAACAGCTCTAGCTCGGTCAATTGAATTCACTGTACTCAGTGTACTGTAAGCCTGTAATTGAGAAAAATTCTTCTAGTGTAGACCGTTGGGTACTAAGTGGCGGCCTGACCTTCCAGGCCGCACTAGCCGGATAACCGGCTTATCGATACGAGATAGCCAATCTTCCTTTGCCAAAAGAAAAAAATGTCAAGTGTTGAGAAGTAACTAGTTATACGTACCAGAGATAGTCAAATCAATACTGAGAGCTGCGTTGCTACCTTATTGACCAGAAACATGAAAATGTAGAATAGGTTGTACGGTGTATGGTTCCTAAGTAGCGTGCACGTGGATGCCTTAGAAACTAGGCACCAGCGTTATATCTGAAGTCTCACATTAAGCCGAAGAACGTGACCTTCAATAAGCTCTGTTCTTTTCTTGATGTATTATTTGACTTGGACAGGCTACATACCTATTCGGACCTTTTTTGTATCAAGACATTGTTGCTTCACGAAATGTGCTCGATTGTCAAGTAAAATATATATATGAATCCCATAACTATCTTATTTAGCCCTAACTACGTCCTGATAAGACCAAGATAGATAAATGGTCCTTCCCAGCTATCGTCCGTTTCAACCTGCTTGCTTCAATGTTTCTGGATCCTTCATATCATGTGGAATGGGATGCGAGGCTTAGACATAAAACCGAATTGTCGACTCATATATTGAGAAGTCTTTGGTAGTCCGATTAGATATTCTTGGAAGCCGCTACCCAACTAAAACCATCCTTATCAGACCGCTTAGGAGGAACGCGCACCAAACATCACTGCAAATGCTTCACTACTCATCTGTCCCTGAAACGCTCTACTCTCTTTGGTGGCAGTCAATTTGCCAAATGTCTGCTCAACACCTTCTTGTCGAGTGCCCACTATCCCTTGCATTGCCATAGACCGATCGTCTATCAACAGATTCCCGAATTTTTGCCCCGTTCTTTTTGCCTCCGTTGCTTCAAGGGTCTGCTTGCAGATCTCTTGTAGCGTAGAAGATACATCTGAGTCCTTCTCCATTTCTGTCTCGGTGTCTGATGCTGGTAGAGAACATTGAGTCCGAAGTTGCGTGTTGAGGTCTTTGAGAGCCGTTTCTTGGGCTCTGAAGTCGTCTCTGAGGCGCTCGATGTCTTCGGATGTGCGACTTGATAAAATCCTATGCAATTTCAATTAAAGACATATAAGTGTATTGAGAAGCGCTACGAACAAGTTGATTGACCCCAATACCAACACCAGCGTTCTTTGACAGTGACCCAACTGTTGATTGAACCGATTAATCTTGCCTTCTTTCAAATGCACCGAAACCCTATCCCGAATACTGAATTTTGCGTCGGTCGAATGTTTAGTAATATTTGTAACAGCGGCACTAAATTCACTGCAAATAGCACGCGTCGATTTGAGCGTCTTTTCGAGGCTGATGGCTCGCAACGTCGATTCGAGAATGTCTAATGTTTTGTTGTTCGTCAATAACTGCTCCAGCGCCACGAGAGAGTCCTCGGTTTGTATGACAAGACGCTGTGAATGCGCGATACTCTGTGGAGCGTCGATCAGGCCTGAGATCAAGCTGTATGTTTGCTTGCAGCTTTGCGCGGCGAGTGTTGCGATCGCTATGACGCTGGCTGTTATGCTTAACGGATCCATCAGGATTGTGCTATTCGACGTGCTGTCCTATGTCTGGCGAAATTTCTGCAAGCTCTGAGGAATTCGTTTCGACAGAACAAACTATCTTCATGACTCTGTGAATTTTAGAGAAGCAGATCAGAGTCATTTGATGAAAACTGACCAACTGACGATTATGCATAATCGGGAACTAGACTGCACACCCTATGTAAGTCTGTACTCGTCGGAAGAACAATTTTTCATCCTCCTCCTCGTGGTTTGCCTCCTATCTCTCGTCAAAGTAATGGATACTTTGTAAAATGCGTCGTACAGAAGTGCCCTTTGCCCTCATCTTCTAGGACTCATCACAGTATCGATCACTCGACTTGAGTGTCGCACTGCTGGGAAGAAACCATAGTATCGAGATTCAGTTCATTGCCATTCTCTATATCGGGCTTTTCCACAATCTCCTGCGCCTTGGGAGTAGCCCGAGTCGAATGTCCAAATTTATTGAGAACTATGCGGGCGATATGATCGGCCCTGTCAGATGCAGCCTCGTAGAGAAGTTTGAGAAGGTGGCCATCCTCATTTTGCATGCTAACGTGCGATGTTTCATCAAACAATTGTAGTCCTTTTTTAAGTTCTGGTAGGTTGAACTCCGCATCTTCAGAGAAGACATATGATCAGTGTCCGGAGGAGAGGATGGCGAGCCTAGATAATGAGTTGGGGATCCGGGAATTTTCGCAGATATCCGTCTACGCCCCGACACCCGGGCTCTCTGGGAGGAGAATCTCATAGTCTTGCAAGTCCTTGTTGAAATCAGCCAGATTTTGTTCGCAAGACGTGCAATTTTCGTAATAAGATGACTCTCTTGCCGTGGTGTATGAATTCGTGAGCGAGGACCATGAACAGCTGAGCTAATTAACAGATGTTTGGAGCCCCATTGTTGGGTGATCGCTTCAGACTCCCAAAAAATGCCGGCCTGCTACTCTTCGCCTATGTGGTGTCAATGTTGGCTTGGTCATGGTGACGCAGAGATAGGAGGGATTTTGGATCCTGCTTATCAGTAAACATCATGGAGGGTCGCTATGGATTTCAAATTGAAGATTTAAAGCTTCAAAAGACAGAACGAACGACATTTTGACAATAGTATGTATGCTGTAGTCAGTACTGGACGGGTCGAAACAGAGAGCGGCACATGTGTACCTAGGTACTCTACAGAACGACAGGAGATGTGCTGAGGTCGCATTTCCACACCAATCTCAATTGGTTGACCAGCGCACAGTTAATCAGCAGCCTATCCAAAACATAGAAAGTCTTCTAAGAGGCAACTCTAGGATTTCAGTGGATCGTGGTGGTCAGCGCTTGTGGGTTGCTCCCTCTAGTCGCTTCGGCATCAAGAAAATTTCCGTCAGGCCACAAGTAAGAACTATCAAGCCTAGATTCAGTGGCCCCTCCTAGTACTTACGTATGAATAAAATTATCTCTGATAAAGTTCTATACCTCCCACAGCCTAGAAGCCAGCCGATTCAGCCTAGAAGCCCCTCACCAACTAGTTAAGAATGGGCACTCTCATAACTGAATACCCCAGGGTTTTACACCAGCATTTGTCTTGATCAGTGTGACTATCCCCAAGTTCCATTTATATGATCTCAAAGGCATTTTACAACACCATACATTATAAGAGCTGCACATTTGTGAAGACTATACATTTATAGGGATTGTGTATCTACAGTTTGCTGCCATACATGAGAGCGTGAGCCCTATGGCTACCGATCTAAGTGCATTGTAGATACTAGCGAGCTCACCTCCGGCCAGCGCAGACTTGGGCCTTGGGAAACTTTAAGTGAGTGGAATTAGGGCAAGGGACCTATTAATAATTGCTGAGTTCTCAACTATCCAGAGTCAGTTAGAGAATCGAGCCAAAGCCACGATGCAGAGCTTGAAGCAGATATTGGGCAGGCTGGACAATGGTATCCAGTAATTGTTTTGGCTCACTTTTCACTCAGACTATCATTTGCATGGCTTTGTCTCTGTGGACTTGAGTTATTCAGCTGAAGAAGCAGTCAGGATACGAACATGTTACTCTGAGAGCCAAAGAGAACCTGTGTATTTTAGTTTTTTAAGCTATCTTGTGACCACTTCTATAGTCAGTCACTCGAGGAAATACAGGCCGAGGAGCATGACTGGGTGAGTATGAAAACTACAATGACAATTTACCCTGGATTGGTAGGTAAGATGCGCCAGCCATGTAAAACCCTCCCTGATCTGTCAGAGAGACTCGGATTACATCCATGCACTCGAAAACTAGACTCCATGACATTCAAAAATTCTTGAAATATCGCATCTTTCAGCCAGCCATATTGAGAATTTGCTTTTTTTTCTAAGAGTTTTCATAGAGAGGTTCTTTTCAAACATTGAAGAACCCATTACATACTCTACGTACTAACAAAAATAACTTCGTCAGATATAAAAGCCCCCAAACACCACTTCCACTCCTGTGACTATTTGATTATCCAAAATCTACTGAGTTATTTCTCTCTTAAGCTGACAATCAAATCTGAGTCTCCTCTTAATTAAATCAAGTTACAACAACCTTGCCTGATCGTTTCTCATTATGGCTGCCCTTGACCTTGCCAACTGGATGAAGTACCTCGAACCGAGTGAATATGTGATCAATTCATATATACCCTGCAGTCATGATGCCTCTGCATATCCCTATGAAGGAGGTGAAAATGCAGCGCATGACCTTGTTGGAAGCCTCTGCCAAAGTGCAGATTATACTGCCCAGCTCCTCGCAGGGTCTCGGTATTTCGATATGAGGATCACTCGCCTTGGGAATACCTTGGTCATGAAGCATAGTATCATTACATTCCAGCCATTTGAGACTGTTCTCAATCAGATCAAGAGATTTGCCGAGTCTCACAAATCCGAATTTTTGTTTCTCGACCTCGACTTTAGTCACCAAAACGCCATTGCCGCTGACGTTTTGGCCATGTTGATTAAAGTCCTGGGAGACGGAAAAGAGGATGCATTTGCAACCGCACACGTGGGCCCTGATGGCAAATCTTACAACAAAGAGCTCACATGGGCCAAGCTCAAGGAAGACGGGAAGCAGTACATCATAATATGGGGCGAGGATGACACGGTCGATGGCGAAACGAAGCATTACGAGAGCGGCAAGCTCTGGGCTCCGCAAGCGGCAAATATTCGGGATAACTGGGCCGATGATTACCCTAACAAATCACCACAGGAGATTGTGGACTGGCTAGATAAAGCTCTCAGTATATGGAAGAAGGAGAAGCTTTGGATCACCCAGCTCATCGATACTCCCAAACGATCCTACCTTCCTGGACATCATCCCAGTGACTGCGACAGCAAAGCAGCACCAATCTTCAATGCATGGCTCACGGACAACTTTAAACCCGGCGACAAGTTAGGTATTGTCAAGCGTGACTTCGTCAATGAAGAATGGAACCAAGCCGGCATTTACCATGTCATTCGGTTGAATAAGTTTACGCAAAGGCCTGACATCCCTCTTGGTCCAGAAATCGACTATTTGAACACTATCAGACTAAGGACGCTGGACGGGCGTTACCTTGCTGTGGATAGCAAACCTCCTGGTAACACAAATCTGAGTTTAGTGACCCTTGTTGACCAGCCTTTGGACAACACTCGTTTCCTGATACGGGAGCGTCGGAAGGATTCAGCGTGGACGTGGCCGTTCAGTGGAAACCTGGATGCTGACTCCTGTGGCGCCAACGGAAATGTCCGGCTCGCGCATGTTGACAGCAGCATTGGTAACGATACTGTATTATCTTGTGCGAAAAACTCTGGCGGGTTCCTGTATTGGGGCGTCAGCTGGAACGGAGCAGACGATTGGGAGACTTTTCTCCCCTATAATCCTGCCAACACTGGGAGCAAGAGTGTGATTCGTCACGGTAATATTATTGTCCTCCGAACACTATGGCACATGTACTGGAAGGTGGACTTAGATGAGAACTATTATACCAGAGTCTATGCAAGCGCTGGACCGATCGGAGATGCCACCCAGTTTGTGGTCGAGAAGGCATGAGTCAGTAGATAGTTAACACCAGGGCTATGATTCGGTTAGTAGTGTGACAGACATCAAGAGAGTTAGTCAGATGACCCGAAGAACATCGTTACCACCAGATATCATTTCGGTACCGACAAAATTGCAGAGATCCGTACTTTTACAGCCACGCAAGAAACAAAGCTAGAACGACTCTGGGCTTAAATAGGTGGATTTTTCCCTCAACATTGGTTTCCTATCAATATCTTTATCTCTAGTTAGTGAATAAGATACAGTGATTCTCGAAATCGGTTTGACTGACGAGCACAACTCACCTTCTAAATAATAGCCCCGAAAAGGCCCCATTGCAAACTAGGGCTAGGAGTAGGTAGCCCTAAAACCTGTAAGTCCAATCCTAACCCTGTTTCGTCTGTCGAGATGGACTAGAGATGTACTCCTTCAATTGGGCATGATCAACTCATCCTTCTCCGGCATTTACAAGTAAATATCAAGTAAAATCACCTCTTCTTTGTAAATCCTTAACCGTTGAAGGGCTGACAAACCTGGGCCGAAAAATTTCGGCCGAAGCGGGTCTGAGCATTTGTCGAGCTTAGTAACGTTGAAGCTACAGTTAGGGCTTCTTAGTTTTACAGATAATTGCTTCATACATTAAATCTGCCAAAAAAGGGGTGGAATGAAACCATTATTTGTAAGCTTTGAGGATCAAATATTGACAAAGCATCATGGTATCTTTCCGTAGATGAGCGGTATAACGTTGATTCATTGTAGACGCTACAAACTGCAACTTTTTATATCATTCTTCGACATCGATGTCCGTGTTAGTGTCTTCCTTTTCACAACAACATACATCCCACGACAGACTATCTTTCCTGAATCAGCGATAAAAACTTAGCTTTCCATTGATCCTTTTTGGCAACCGTTTCATCGGAAAGGATAAGGGTTACATCATGTCTCATATGCAAGAAAATGCTGCTGGCAACGGGCTCGAGGAGAAGGCTTACCAAGAAAGCTCTGCTAGTCATCCTACCGAACCGAACGACGATGTCCAGCAAAACACACGTACCGACTCTGCTCCAGCGGCCGCCGACACTGGGGTACGTCCCGAAATATCGCCGCGAGACATCAACGGCTGGAAGTGGTATCTGACACTCGTCTCCATCTTGGCTTCCACCTTCCTATACGCCCTTGACGCGACAGTAGTAGCCGATCTCCAACCAGTCATTCTGCAAGAGCTTGGCGGTATCCAGAAGCTACCATGGCTAAGTGTGGCATTTCTGCTCAGCGCAACGGCCACGAATCTCCTCTGGGGTCGCATGTACGGTCACATCAACGCCAAATGGTTCTACATCTTCCACGTTACCATTTTTGAAGTCGGATCTGCCATTTGTGGTGCATCACCGTCTATCAATGTCATGATTCTGGGACGCGCTATTGCTGGGGTAGGCGGTTCAGGGCTGTATGTTGGCTGCATGACGCTCATCGCTACTAGCACTACCCTGACCGAGCGTCCTATGTATATCTCATGTACGGGTTTTACATGGGGTCTTGGAATTGTTTTGGGACCTATAATTGGAGGTGCTTTTAACGAGTCCTCGGTCGGATGGCGATGGGCTTTTTACATCAATCTCTTCATCGGCGCGGTTTGCGCCCCTTTCTACATCTTCCTTATTCCGAGCAAGGATCCTCGTCCAGGTGCGTCGGCCCGTGAGCGTGTATCCGAGCTGGATTATCCGGGTATTGTCTTGCAGACTGGAGTGTTGTCGGCATTGATACTCGCCATAAACATGGGCGGTATCGTCTATCCCTGGAAGTCGGGCCGTATTATCGCAATGTTCGTCGTCTTTGGCGTTCTCTGGATCTTGCTCGGTATTCAGCAAGTATATGCAATCGGTACTACAGTCTCCAGTCGAATTATCCCAGTGCAGTTTTTCAAATCCCGGACTGTGCTTCTTCTCTTTGCGGCCAGCGCGGCAGGCGGTGCTTGCGCCTTTGTGCCAATCTATATGATCCCAATGTATTTCCAATTCACTCAGGCCGGGGGTGCACTCGAGGCTGGGGTGCGTTTACTTCCTTTTATCATCATTATGGTGGTATTCGTCTTTATCAACGGCCAATTAATGGCTAGGCTGGGTCACTACATACCCTGGTTCTTCGTCGGCGGATTGTTAACTGTCGCCGGCGCCGCTCTCATGTACACAGTTGACCAGGACACCCCCGACACTCGAGTGTACGGCTACACGGTGCTGATTGGAGCAGGGGTTGGCATGTATCTCCAGGCACCCTTTTCAGTTACCCAGGCCGTCGTGGACGTCGACAATGTCGCCCCAGCCATCGGTTTCGTGACGCTGGCCCAGTTCTTAGGCATCACCATGGCATTGGCTATTGCGAACTCCATTCTTTTAAATTCCAGTCAGGATAAGATCCGGCAGATTCTGCCTAACATACCGACATCCGAGATCCAGGAGGCCATCTTGGGTTCTGACTCAACCCTTGTGCAGAGCCTCCCATCAGACCTCAAGGCCCAAGTTCTGGGGGCTATTATTGCTGCTATTGGCAAGGCGTATATTCTTGTTATTGCTGGCGGAAGCCTTGTCGTCGTTTCAAGTTTGTTCATGCGCCGTCAAAAGCTCTTTGGCATAGCCCCTGCTGTTGCGGCCGTTTAGTGTTGAGTTGTTTACCATGTCTCCTTTTAATGGGAGACGGAAAATGGGAGACGGAAATTGATTAAGAACTAGACAGGGGGTATTGTCATCATTAACAAGAAAATTCACAAAAAGGCTGCACCAATACAATGGAAATCTAAGGTCATCTTAGTAAAAGCAACAATTTCGCACTCAGTTGTTACATGTGCATAGACTAAGGCATAGAAAAGCTGATTTGATATGGAGTTATTCTGTGTCTACCTGGCTATTGTTTGTTATAATTTATCAAAGAAGTCAAAGCATGAGAGATCAATATTCGACACATAAATCTGTCTAGAGTCCCGAAGCTAGCTCTTCCCAGTTCATATCCGAGTAATCAAGATCAGTGGCCATGGCCGTACCCGGCAAGAAAACTCGACGTGAACCCGACTTTGCTGTATCGAAGGGTTTTACCCTTGGCCTTTCTAGCCCAGACCAGCTTGTCGTTCTTTGGAGGAGCTGCAAGAGAGCTTGAGCACCCATTTTTGCCATATGACTGACTTCCCGGAGCATCTGCAATCGGGCGAGAGCATCGCGTACAGCCCTTATACACTCGTCTTGGTCGAGATTACCTATCCCAGCTTCAAGGGGATCGATCCTCAATGAGCTGTAACTTTTATTTTCAACTCCTTCGAAGAAGCCTCGACCCATAGGAATACTTATCAGCAGCACTGCGGCTTCGAATGTCGGTCGAATAATGTCTGGAAAGCGTGTTTGAGAGCCGCCAATCAGCGCATGTAGGGACGCAGTACACCTGAGGACATTCAATGTTGCAACCGCGAGGCGTCTTCGCTGATATACTAGTAAGACCTGCTTGTACTTGGGCAGATTTAGTGCCTGGCGAGGATTCTGCAGTAGCGCTGACCGGAAATTATAACAAAGAGACTCGAAGATAGAAATATGCAAGAGTTCTCTTTGCTTCGGGAGTACGGAAAGCTGCGTATCCCATTGCGTGTTGGGTTGTAAGGCAAAAGCAGATGGAAGGGTGGCGAGATATTCGTTGCAGAATTTTTCATATCGCTCCTCAGCGGCGATGAAATCTTGTTCGTAATTGCAATTGACGCGAGCGTTCTTCCAGAAGTTGGCCAAACGGGCTTGCAGAAGGCGCTCCGTGAATTCATCCAGGTCTTTGGTGCCTTCGATGTCGGAGCCAAGGTGCATGCGTGGCATGTTTTCAGGATTCAGACAATATGGAAAAATGCTATTGCGGTCTAGATGTCTGGATAGAAGACTGGGCACACACTGGTCAGCAGACAAAAAGGACCACAGAAATCTCGATTAGCATACCTATCCCAAATATAAAGATTGCAAAATACCCTACGTCGCATTTCTTTCTCTAGTTCTCCCATGTCAGGGGATACTTTTGTAGTATCCTTGTCAATTCCAATATTTTGAGCAACCTCTATTGCGCTCTTTAATTTGTCTCGGAAGTCATTGACACATCCCTCGCATCGGGACTTTAGTCCTGCAAAGGTCAGGTGCTGTACGCGAAGCAGACTACCTTTCGGGTTTAGGTGTGTGCATTTGATTGCAAGATCGTTAGCAACATCATCGCATGCTTGACGGATATCCGTGAGGTCCATCCCCCGAATCTTTTCGATGGTGCAAGATCTGGAAGGAAGAAACTCGGAGGTATAAGAACATATTCGCAAAATAGCTACTGCGAATTCAAAGTCAAACACTGATGAATGCCTTTCGACGGTCCACCATAGTTGGTATTGTTCAAGGAACCACGGCAGGTAGATCAGTTGGTCAATCCTAAGGTGAGGCAACTGTCATTTTAGCAGAAAAAGACTATAAAAATGATACAAACTCCGCAACATACCAATTCACTTCAGCCACAAAGTATCTCATAAGAAAATCTAAGATTGGGCGCTCAGGCATTCTATCGAGAATTTGCTGGACTTCTGCAACAGTCTCGTTGGAAAGCCCCTGGTCTTCACCATTAAGAGGCTCTTCGTAGTATAATTCTCCCTAGTGAGATTACATAGTATGTCAATATCGAAATTCGTAACTATTTGTTGACTGTGGACTTACTCTAAGTAAAAGGGCCAATGTATTAGTATGACTATCCTCGGAATAGCCAAATACTTCTGCTATTGATGACGGGCGTGGGGTGTTCGTGGGACTTTTGATGCTTTTCAGGTCAGATAATAGCCCACTTGTGGTATCAATTCTGAGTTGCTTGGTTTCATCGCGACGAGCCGAGGAATCAGCCTGCTGAACTGCCTCTGATGTAAAATAATTACAGTCTTCCACTCGTCGGCGTCGAGTGCAATGGTTGCATGGGTACTGCCGATCACACTGTATATACTTCAGCAATCGTTCGGCCAGAGAGAGAGAGTAATTTGGTTACCTTTTGTTTTCGAGTGTAGCAAGGGATACAGGATGATACCTTGCGCTTTCCGCTAGCGACCTGCATAGTAGTGCAAAGTCTATATGTTTCAATCTCCTTTTGCTTAGAAGAAAGTAATTGGTGTTGGAATGGTTGCTCGCTGACATAGAATTAATAATACCCCGCTTCGAGTGACTACGCAGCCGGCCCTCTAGAACCGAACAGCGCCTGTTGGAACTACAATGTCCCATTGACCAAAAAGCAAAAGGAGGTCCCTGGATAACGGGATGCATAAATATGTCTCTTTTCTCGTTTCTTCTTTCCTCCTCTTTTCTTTTGCACCGCATCTTCACGGTTCAAACAGGAATACAAGACAATGTGCTGTCTGAATATGGCAACTAGGCGAGGTGGTCCAAACGTCTTGATAGTAGATGCTATCAAATGAAAGCGACTAGGGATTATCCTCAAGGCCGGATTTTTCGTCATTGAGGGGTGAGAGTAATACAAAGGCCCGAGATACTGAAAAAAAAAAATATTACCATGCGGTAAATAAAGATAGGAGCCTAGTTCAAGAAAAGTCACGGCCGCTCATATCAACAGGCAGTTCTTTCCCAGACCCAAGACCTTTCGATATCCGGCGGTCAAACGATCCGTACTTGCTATCATATAGTCGACCGAAATGGGTACTATACCAAGTCAAAATTTTTTCATCTGAGCAATCGTCCAGAACATCATTTTCTAGCCCGAGATATCCGACCATCATGGAAATCCAAGCTTCTAGATGCGGCCCAGGAAGTGAAGCCGGCACTGGCTTCTTCATCAATAGTTGCTCTGAGGAGGTTTTCGAGTAAGCGCCGTGCCTGTGGATAGAGGATGTTGCTGTACATGTTGTATTGAGCATTAGTGGATGAATTTGGTATCGCATCCGCCGCAATGGTCAGGTTGGCGAACGAATTTGGGATCAAAAGCACTTGCTGAAATCCTTGTATCGAATGACTAGGGAGTCGAAGGTCTTGCAAATGCCATCTAACCGTTCATAACCCTCGTTTACCTCTCGCAAAACAGCCTTGGGATCTGGTGATCTGTAAGAATCTCAGGAGCGGGATTTCGAGTGGTAGCAGAAGGCGTGAAACCAGATTCAACAAGCTTGCGAGTAGCACTATCAAGATCCTCATCTTGGACAACGATCATGGAAGGCTGAGGGCCAAACGATTAGCAGCATAATAGAAGGTTTTAGACACAGAGCTTACCCCGATTACAATAGGGACACCTAGGTAACCCATAGCCGATGGACCCCATGTGGAGATGGGGAGAGGCGAGAGTATGCGACCAAGTTGCGATATTTCTGAGCGTGGCTCAGTATCTTGCAGATGTCTGAACATATCAAAGTATGCAGTAGCCAAACTGAGTGGCGACTGCCAGAATGTTCATACTCCGAAAGTTGAGATCAACTATGCATTGAGTACCGTCCCTCACCGCCTCAGGAATAACCCCATCTCAGGAATAATTTTAGTTCAAAACGCGAAAAATCGCGAAT